>OZ016504.1:1731437-2175884 GCA_963966595.1 Physocephala rufipes | reverse complement strand
GTGGTGGCTCATCGAAAGTAAACTTTAAACATAAACTATCGCGTTTTCCGTCGGTTTAAAATTTTTAAACGACACCTTTTTAAGAGTTTTTGCTGAAATATCCAAAGCCATATAAGCATTCTTCACACTTGCGAGTAATTCGTTTAGGGCCTACTTTTACTTTTTCGTTCTTTTATTGGTGATATTTGTAAACCAGAAACAGTGGATAAAGCCTTCGAGGGTGTCGATTGTGTATTTCACTGTGCTGCCCCAGTCACAGTTAAATTAATATCCTCCAAATTATCAAGAGTTTCAACGAATGAATATTTATAGTTAGAAAGGCTATTAGTGGCATCATATCCAGTACAGCATCCGGTTGCGAAAGCATGCTTGAATCGATAATTCGAGATATAGATGAAGATGGTGCATTAAAGGCAATGAATATACTTTAGTCGCACAAAATTATCATTACATTGAATTTTCATATTGCGTGCTGTGCTTCAATTTGTTAATTGTTAGTTTAAATGGAATAGTTAACTTTGTAATAAATTCATAATTTGATTTGAAATTAAATTATTTATATATGTAATTCCTGTTGGTCCTTATTGTTTGATATTGGTAATATAATATTTTGATGATACTTGAACATTGAGGTATGAAAAGTTAGTTTATTTTAATAGTTTAATAAAAGCCGCCTAAATACTGACTTTTGAATAATTGTGTTTTAATGTAAAAATATATACTATAGAAACCTTTGTTTCTATTGTTTCACGTGTGACGCTCAGACGTAGCAAATGGTTTGAAAAATGTGCTTCTCGGAAATCACAAATTCCTTCACAGGAATACTATATGAGAAAGCATCGTTGTCCGACCCGATTCATTCAGTTTCTCATTGAGCATGAATTATGCTAAAATAAAAATAATTACGTTTTATTTAACTATTAAGTATAAATAAAAGACATGAACTTGCGTTATTCAATTTCAATTTCAATAAACAGCCCTTGGACTAATATAACTATACTGCAACTGTTTCAATGTTATGACATAGTCCTTGCAGGAGACCTTGCCCTTCATCCAGATCATTTTCTTTTATTGCACACTTCTGTTATTAAACAAAATGCTCAGGATGGTTGCTGCTCGACTGTTGCTGGCGCGTGAGCCGCATATGCTCACCATATTCAACATCGTGCCTCCAACTCCCCATTGAGTTTTTGATAGGACGTTACCATAATTTGTTGCATATTTTTCATATTTACCAATAACGTTGTGACTTCATTAGAAAAGTTTTCGTGTTTAAGACAGAGCTATATATAATTTCCAATTTTAGCAATTTCTTCAGAAAATACAATTACTTAGTCATGGATTTTATGCATTTGAACATAAAAGTTGTAAAAATTGGCTTAAATTATTTTAGTACTCTACTAACTAAGTTCAATTTTGTATACGTTAAAATATTTCGTGAAATTTAATTTCGTCTATATTATTAAAATCCTTAAATATAATATGCATATAAGTTGTATACGCATCTGAACTCATAAAATTGTACATGACAAATAATTTAGTTTGATAAGTGCGTGGCATAACAAAGCAAAGCCAGTGGCATTATAAAATGGATTTAATGTAAAAGGTGCGGAAAAAGCAAACTCAGAGTTGTATTTTGGGAAGTTTCCTATCTCGTTACTTTTGCTTCGGGTCGAGATCGTTTTAGGATTTTCTTGCACTGTAACACTTGCACTGTTACTTGCAGCGTAACAGCTCTTCATATTGTAAAGTCTTCCAAAGTGATATGACCTCTGTTATGTGTATGTGCTTCTGCTGTTCCTGCCGCTGCCGATGCTGCTGTTGCATCTGCAACAAAGACGTTGCTGCCGCCGCTGTTGTTTTTGAAACTGTAGTTTTATTTGCTGCTGCAGTTGTTAGCTTTTCTTAGTATTTTATTGTCTTCATATATTAAAATCGCAGTGTTAATGTCATCTCTTTGCTAAAATAAAGATTTTGGTGATCCGATAAATGTCCAAAAAGTTGAAGCATTAAGCTAAATTAGTAAAAATATAATTTACTGTGAAAACACATCATCGCAGCTACAGCGACAGTAAATTTAATCACAACCACGCAGCGGCAGCCAGCAGCATTGAGGAATTTAATAGAAAAATTATGGAAAGAGCAAAATGGCGGCAGCGTCAGTAGAAACAGAATCTTATTTAGCAGCAGGTCTTATTCTTTTCTTTGGCAAAATGTTGCCACAGATTACGGTAAGTACCATACAAGTTAATTATTACTACCTACATCTACATAGTATTTATAAGGAGGGGAATTTTATAGTTACAAATAAAATAATTTTTGTGAATTCGCGAACTTTCGCGAAAGCGACGTGTGTCACCTGAAAACGCAATTGCGACACTACGATAGAGTTCATAACAACTACATTAGGAACTTGCCATCTGATTCTAGAAGCTTCAATGCTATTGGCTCTGGGGTATAAATACGGCGGTAGCTGCGTCAGATGTCAATTCGTATCTGGCAAATTAAAGTGAACATATCATGAGATTACAATGCGAAGTACATTATTTAAGTGCTGTGAAATAAAAGGTACTGAATTCTGAGATAACAGTGACAAATAAATTTAGAATAAAAGTCACAGCAAATCTAATTGTTTTATTAAATTATTCACAATCGAGTTATCGAACCTGAAATATTCACAAGGGAGATTTCAAATAACGTAACAATTGGTGTCAGAAGTGGGATTGTTGAATAATCTCGTACTGTGATGAAATTTGATGAATTAGGAACTCCAAAATTAAAAGAAGAGTTGTAGATTGCATGTAACAGGTCAGAATGCAGATTTGCAAGACCTTTTGCGTGAAGCAATGGAAAGCGCCGGCGTTAATGTGGACGAACATGAATTCCGCGTGGATGCAACAGGCACAACATCAAAATTCGAAGGGCAGCTGCCAGAGCCACAACGTGCTCAAGCGTTCGACATGAACGTGCTCCTGGTAGCAATGGCGCAGCAGTCAGAGTTGCAGCAACAATTATCCTTACACATGGAGGCGCAAATGAAAACTAACACCTCACAAGCAGCAATTATCCCTGCGCATGGAGGAGCAGTTGAAAAATAACACCTCACAATTACAGCAGCAGCTATCGCGGATTGAAGAGAATTCAGCGCAGCAGCAGGCAAGGTAGGATAAAATAGAAGATCAACCGCAGAAACTAGACTGAAAGGTTTTGCGTCTTGACAGAGAAATGTCGTCCCGTGGGCCAGTCACAGCTATCAGTTCAATGAAGCTAAAGGCTCCAATCTTTGACGGAACGATTCTACTCTAAATTTCAAGGATGCAATTTGAAAGCACAGCACAATCCTATCACTGGGATACGGCAGATAAAGTAGAAGCCTTAGTTGCCTCTACCAAAGGATCTGCGACAAAAGTTTTACAGACGGTTTCTGAGAATGAAATTATTAAATCGGTTTCAAAGAGCTAACGTATCACTGCAGGAGTATGTAACAGATATAGAGCAGCTCACTCGTTTGGCTTATGCAGATTCACCAGCTGAAATAATTGCGACGTTCAAGATCGAGGAATTTGTCAGAGGAATACGGGATGTGGATACTAGATGCGCAGCAAATGTCGAGACAAAGGAAACGTTTGTTGAAACAGTGTTATATACCTTGACTCAAGAAATTGTAAGTTTCCTAAGCAAGCCACCACATAGCGTTCATCGACTGGAGCTCAACCAAAGCGAATATATGGAAAAGTTCATGAGAGATATCCAGGAGATTATCACAGATTCGCGCAGAGCTTTCGGAAGTAAATGTTACAATTGTGGAGAGGAAGGACACTTCGCAAGAGAGTGCAAAGCATCTCGATGGAAAAATGAAAACGCAAAAATGACAGGCGTCGGAGATAGCAGTGACGCTACGAAGCAAGACCAACCGTTAACCTATACCAGCCCAGTCACGCGTTCACGCAAGGGCCGTGAGCTGATCCCACATACTGATTGCCCCAGTCTGGGTGTCAGTCCCGTTGCGGTGGAGGTACAAAATGGTAGTTACTAATCAGGTCTGTTTAAGTTCACTTGCCACGGACTAAACTTGGCTAGTTCCGAAGACTTACCAAAGTCTATAAAATAGTGCCACGGGTGATGCGCACCTCAGGGTCTTTCCGACCCTGCTAAATATAAATGCTAGTGAAAATGGAATACTTCAGTAAGTGACCTGATGTGTACCCCCTACCAAAGCAAGAGGCAAAAACCGTGGCGTAAGTCTTTGTCCAGAATTGGGTTACAGGATTCGGTGTACCAATTGAGTTGCACTCTGATCAGGGAAGGAAATTTGAATCTGTCATATTTCAGAAAATGTGCTCATTGTTGGGAATCAAGAAAACCCGAATAATTTCCTTATATCCACAGCCGGACGGAATGGTATAAAGATTCAATCGTGCTCTAGAAGAATATTTGCACAAGGTAGTGAGAAAGTGTCAACGTAATTGGGATAAGCACATTCAAATGTTTTTAATGGCTTATCGATCGGCAGTTCACGAAACTACAGCACACTCTCGCGAGGGTTATTTTCGGAGCAGGTTTGAGATTACCATCAGACCTCAAATTGGCAGATGCAATAAACTTGCTGATAAGGAAGGTTATTATTGGGAAACACTTCAGTCTGATATGAACGAAATGCACGAACAAGTAAGACAGTATATGAAACTAATGAGCAATAAAATGCATGATCGCTACGAGCGAGCCATAAACTCGGAAGAATTCCAAGAAGGCGATTTGGTACTGCTGCACAACCCACAATGGAAAAAGGGTGTGTCCCCAAAGCCGTAGACATCATGGAAAGGGCCTTATGTTATAAATCGGGTGAACGATGCCGTGTATCGCATACAATGCGCATACATAAAATCGCATACATAAAGGAAATGTAAAATGAAAGTAGTCCATCTGGAGAGACTTGCCCCATATGGTCAAGGGAATATGATATCTGATCGGGACGATCAGATTTAAGAGGGGGGCTGTGTTGTGAATCCCCGAACTTTCGCGAAAGCGGCGTATGTCGCCTGAAAACGCAAATACGACACTACGATAGAGATCATAGCAAATATGTTAGGAACTTGCCAGCTGATTCTAGAAGCTTCAGCTTTAGTAGTTGCGTCAGCTGTTAATTCGTATCTGGCAAATGAAGTGAACACATCGTGAGATAACAAAGCGAAGTACATTATTTAAGTGGTGTGAAATAGAAAGTACTAAATTTTGAAATAAAATGAGAAATAAAATTAGACTAAAAGTAACAGCAAGTTTAATTGTTTTATTATATTATTCACAATTCAGTGATCGAACCTGACATATTCACAAGGAAAGTTTAAAAAACCTAACATTATATGGGTGAATTGGCGATTCCTTCTAACATCGAACATTTACTAACTAATGAAGTAGATGAACCTCAATTGTGAGCGAATTTTGGCGTCGTGGTCTTGTGCAAACGCCAAAAAAATTTTGGCGTTAATTGTAGCTCGTAAAAAAGGCCTTGGTTGTGTCACAATAACCACACTCTCTTCTTTTAAACTCTACACTATTGATGGTGACGATACACTTACCCGATAGTGCGTGTTCACCATCCCAAATCACCCGTTTCGACTTCTAGTTCCAAATGCCAATGCGAATGTGAATGAAAACAACAATATGAAAATTTGAAAATTTTCAAATCACACACATGGAAATCATTCGCATTTAAGGCAATTAAGCGAGAACAATACGAATAATACAATTACATTTCCCAAATTCACCACGGAAATAATGCCACTAGGTGTCAAAGTTGTCAATTTGAAAATCAGAAACAGGCAAATAAATTATTCACAGAAGTGTATTGCAATCCTGACATTAGACCTCAATATGGAGAACTCTACGCAAATTTAAAATTGAAGATTGTCACTAAATTTTGCGTATGTACATTTTCACATTTGTGCATATAATGTGCATGCATAATTCTCTCGTTTATCTATACTATACTAATATTTGATATTATGGAATAGTATAGTATGGATTAGTATATCTATTCTAATCGATAATATCAAAGACTTGTGATATAATCGGTCTTATCCTATTATCGTGCCGGTCAACATCAAGAAGCGCAGTGATCTATGTATCGCAAAGAGAAGCAGTCACAAAAATTACATTATACCAATGATAAAAATTTGATTAATTTGTGCTCATATGAGTGCTAACCTGTGTAACAACCACAATTGTTACAATGTGCTTAGCAGAGTAGTCTGCTAAAAACTCAACTATAGATCATAGTAACTACCGACAATAAATAGCATAGCGTATGACATCGCACACTCAGGTGCGAAGGTACGACGGTTCGAACCTCGAACTAAACAAACATTTTTCATAATTAAAATTAAGTAGACGGACATAACGACAAACCGGCAGACAAAAGACGGCCACACCGAAAAGTGATGTCACGATTTATCACAAACGTGTTTGTAGTGACATCACAAAACTAAAATAGGAAACTGAAACTATTTAGCTTTTGCCAACCACCACAGCTTATAATTCACACAGTGTTTATACAACCATATGCACTTAAGCACACTGCTGAAACACTGCAATCGAGCTCCGCAAGGGTAAATTATTACCTTAGAATTTTAGCATCAAGCTTTAACTTTGGTTGTGGGCTGGCTACCACGTCATTTTTCGACTGGCCGTCAAGTAAACAACTCCTGTTTAAGCCTGAATTTGCTTCAGTTCTGATTTGCGCCACGTCATTTGTCGACTGGTTGCTGCTAAAGGAGTTCCACCTTAATACATTTCACCTTTTGATTTTTTTTCTCTGGTGGCCACGTAACCTGTCTACTGGCTGCCAGCAAAAAGGCTTTGCCTAAATTTTGATTTTTTTTGGTGGTCACGTAACCTGTCTACTGGCCACCAGCAAAAGGGCTTTGCCTTAATTCCGATTTTTTTCTGGTGGTCACGTAACCTGTCTACTGGCCGCCAGCAAAAAGCTTTGCTAGACTCTTATTTTTTTTTTGGTGGTCACGTAACCTGTCTACTGGACGCCAGTAAGAGGCTTTGCCTTTATTCTTGTTTTATTTTCTGGTGACCACGTAACCTGTCTACTGGTCTCCAGCTTTTTCGCCGTCCTGGTTGCCATACTGGCCTCCAGTGAATCAACTCTAGTGGCAGTCTCATAACCTGAGACTTGCATAAACCCAATCGTATATTTTAGGAAACCCTTCACCCCAGTTTGTAAGCAGCCTTCTGCTGTCAGGCATTAGACCTGCCTCTTTGTATTTTAGGCTTTTCCCCTGACCAACAGATTGTACGCAGCCTTCAGCTCTCTGGCATTTGGCCAGTCTTGGAATTTGTAAAGAGCTTTTTCTGCTGTCAGGCAATTGGCCTGCTATTCATTTGTGAGCAACCTTCAGTTGCAAGGCACTTTGCCTTTATGATAATTTGTAATATTTATTAAGTATCAACTGCATCATCGACCGAGCTGAGCTACCTTTGGTAGCCAGTGAATAGACTGTTGTAACTCGACAGTCGTGCGAACCGTTCTAGGCTTAATTCTATTTTAAGCAAGAAATCAGGAGGTTTGCGAGGCCCTTCTGATATGGACCCTGGGGCCGCTGAACTTACCCCAGCTGGAAAAGAAAACTCGTTACACCTGTAATAAACGACCAAATAAATCAATTCATCTTTCTGTCAGTATTCTTCTAAAAGATTCACACATTCAAGCTTTATATTCAGCTTGTGCCCCCGGTATTGAAAATTGGTCGCAGCAATATGAAACATAAGTTTTAAACCCAACATATTGTATATATATATATATATATATATATATATATATATATATATATATATATATATATATATATATATATATATATATATATATATATATATATATATATATATATATATATATATATATATATATATATATATATATATATATATATATATATATATATATATATATATATATATATATATATATATATATATATATATATATATATATATATATATATATATATATATATATATATATATATATATATATATATATATATATATATATATATATATATATATATATATATATATATATATATATATATATATATATATATATATATATATATATATATATATATATATATATATATATATATATATATATATATATATATATATATATATATATATATATATATATATATATATATATATATATATATATATATATATATATATATATATATATATATATATATATATATATATATATATATATATATATATATATATATATATATATATATATATATATATATATATATATATATATATATATATATATATATATATATATATATATATATATATATATATATATATATATATATATATATATATATATATATATATATATATATATATATATATATATATATATATATATATATATATATATATATATATATATATATATATATATATATATATATATATATATATATATATATATATATATATATATATATATATATATATATATATATATATATATATATATATATATATATATATATATATATATATATATATATATATATATATATATATATATATATATATATATATATATATATATATATATATATATATATATATATATATATATATATATATATATATATATATATATATATATATATATATATATATATATATATATATATATATATATATATATATATATATATATATATATATATATATATATATATATATATATATATATATATATATATATATATATATATATATATATATATATATATATATATATATATATATATATATATATATATATATATATATATATATATATATATATATATATATATATATATATATATATATATATATATATATATATATATATATATATATATATATATATATATATATATATATATATATATATATATATATATATATATATATATATATATATATATATATATATATATATATATATATATATATATATATATATATATATATATATATATATATATATATATATATATATATATATATATATATATATATATATATATATATATATATATATATATATATATATATATATATATATATATATATATATATATATATATATATATATATATATATATATATATATATATATATATATATATATATATATATATATATATATATATATATATATATATATATATATATATATATATATATATATATATATATATATATATATATATATATATATATATATATATATATATATATATATATATATATATATATATATATATATATATATATATATATATATATATATATATATATATATATATATATATATATATATATATATATATATATATATATATATATATATATATATATATATATATATATATATATATATATATATATATATATATATATATATATATATATATATATATATATATATATATATATATATATATATAATATGCAAATTTACGTGAGTATATAGTGATATATACGAGCTGACATAGGTATCATAAATATATTATATATTCATTAACATTTTTCTTGTTCTTCCTGTCCTTTTAGGATCGTTTGTATATCCGAAGTTGCCACCAAATGGTATTTCCAGTCCTCCCTCCAGGAGTGCGTAACTCTTCTCTGGATAATTTTGTAAATAGGTTCTAAGATTTAAGCTCTATGATTCGGTTCATAAAAAAGGCGAGATAAAAAAGAATTGCTTATCTCTAACCCTTTACCAATGTTTAGGGGGTATAAGATCCCCCAATGTTAAACTCAATGTAAATGTATTGACATAAAACCAGAGTATTCTTTTATAAAAATATATACATACGCATACCAAAAAGAAACTAAAAATTCTAGAAAGCTAACAACTCAGAATATATAGAAAATGCTTTGATATAAAAGTTAGAACGTTTTAAAACAAGAAGCTCACAATATTTCTCAAAGAGTTTCGCTTTTAGTGCTTTTATTTCCTGACCTTCGGATATTTTGGGAAGCAAAGCATTTCAGATATACGTTTTGATAATATTATTGACATTATTTTTTAAGACAAAAATGATTAACACTAACAGTAGTTTCTCAGTTCTATGAAGCGCGGAAATTTTTAAATCAAAGATCCAAAAGAAGAAAGATTTTAATTTATTCTTTTATTTATCTAAATTTTAAATAATAAGTAACAAATGCAAAATATGACAAATAAACAATATTTTATTCTTACTTAACTTAGTTCTATAAAATTTCTTCTTATTCTGTCCTTCACTTCGTTAAACCCCAACAATTGGTGCGAATCCTATGCGTTTTTTGCCCTTATCGAATTCTATATAATATTTACTAATAAAAGTGTCACCCAAAATCCATATGTCCATGTCCAGATTTAAGAAACCGCAATAACATGCTTTTTCGCCGGTCTCGAGGACAGCATAACGAATGTAATCTGAAGGGGCCAAATCGTAGGTTATGCCGCCAATACCTAAAGTAACTGCTGGCAACTTTTCATTATTGTTTTCATCACAATCAATATAAATGGCAGTATCCGTAGCATAAACACCATTAATGTGTTTCGTTAGATTTTTAAACACCTCTCGCGGGGTGCCAATAAAACTGGTACCAGTGTCTATAATAGCCGCATATTGGTTTTCACACAAGGTTTGGTTTTTAACAGATGCAAAATCGACATCAATTATCCATCCCTGATCGCCCACAACAGGCGCATACGACAGATCACCGCTGTAGCGTTTTTCATCTGATCCCCCGAAAATGATCTCTCCACCCCTATCAGTTGTACCATTTCTTGTTAAATAGACTGAAAATACTTGACTTTCCAGTAGACCTTGTGCCCACATATTATCAAAAGTGGTGGTGCCCGCAGTAGAGTTGTCAATAACATTTAAACCAAAGACACCATCGAAGTGCTCAATTCGATGCAGGCCACTAACAATTTCGGCAAAGGTTTGATTCACAATGGAGAAACCATTGATGCCTACGTTGTCTACGGAAAGAAATCCAGATTCCTCCGTAATAATATAGTCAAGATGGATTTCATCGCCATTTTCCCGAAAGGTATGCGATTTAGTGGAATTATATTTACGCCGTCTCTCACAAGCTCTCTCACGACATTGGATCGAAGGTACCCACAGATCACTCGAACCGGTATCGAAAAGCACAGAAAAATTTTGCGGTGGCGTACCAATGGAAATATTACCGTAATATTGAATATTGAGGAAATTTTGTAGTCTCTCACGGATGAGTGGAACATTATTGCTGTGTCGTGGCATGAATTTTTGGGCCTTCAGTATTAAACCTTTTGTGAGTGTGTCATCGCTATGCAAAGGAATCCTTATAAAACCATCAACGCCACTATAATCCATGGCATACCAGATAATTAAACCGATGGATTTGAATAAAAATATAAGAGATAATTTTAACATTTTAATCCTTTGCAATTTTTTATCTTAATTTTATAAAACAGCCAAAAATTTAAAACTAAACAATTGAATGCTCTCGTCGGGTCTTTTATATGTATTTCACTAAATTCAACTTTATCTTATTTTCAGTTTTGCGACCACCCACCGAACTCCTCTGCTACTACTTGTGGCTTTATCTCACTCAGCTTTTTTTACCTTGAGGTCATAATTTTAAAACTGGTGGTGCTGAGTGTTTTTCAAGTCACTCCCACTTTTATCGTTAGTTTATATTTTCGTCTGCTAAAAAAAGTTTTTATTAATGATAAACATCATCACATTTTCTGTTTCGAAACTTTATTTGTTTGTATTATTTGATACTTTATTTGAAACTTTATTTGAATTTGTTCGTATTATTAAGAAATCATTTTTTACTAAGAAATAAATTCTTTCGAATCAGTTGTTGGCAAATAAGTTTGTGCGGGTCCAGTATTCGAATAATTCATTAGTGTTAGCGTTGCAACTACTGAACCTACTGTTAATAACTTCGTTCTAGGTTCGTTTTATTTTTTTAGTTCATATCACATGACGTTCATTTTTACAACACAAGACAACCCGCATTTGATCTTTATAATTAAAAAAGAAATGGAAATACATATTTTAACTATTATATAGTTGGCAAATAAGTTCGTTCGTATTTTATGTTTTCATATTTAATTTTAGTTAACTTATCTGTCATCACGCACAAAAATTATGAATTTATTTGCCAATTCAACTTTTTTAAGGATATGGCAACAATTTATGATTAATGAATATTAATCGTACACTCAAAATAATTTATTTTATATCATGACAATCAAAATACTTCATTTTCGCTGTTCTTTTTTATTGTTGGTGCCATTATTTTTATTGTCTTATCTAAATCCTTATTTTGTTTATGTTATAACACAAACACTTGTTGCTTCTTAATGACAAGATTGTTATCTTAGACTCGTTACTTCTGATGTAAGGAAGGGTCACAAAAGTAGATCCATTAAAGTGCGACACATGGGAACATATTATAAAAGTACTCGCGAAAATAAAGGCATTGAAATAAACCAAAGATATTTATAGACCCACCCATCTAAAGCCAGATATCATGATTTTTTAAAAAGAACATTAGCCTGGTACTTATTTGCCTTCCTTCATCAATCCCAATTTTATTATTCATTCCCTCTTTCAATTATTAAACGTCTGCCGGTACTTTCGCTCTCAATAAAATTCATATGTTTTTCAGAAACATTTTAGAATCTCTTTCATATGCGTGAGGAAACCTGTTTCCTCTTTCGCTATGAGCTAAAATTATGAAATTATAAAATTATGAAAGTTTACAAGGAAAATTACTTTACAATCCTGTAAAGATTTTCAAGCGAAGGATTGTGATTTTCCTTCACATAATTAATCCAATGAATTTGATTAAAAGCTTTTTCTTCCAATTAGTCTTTCCTTTTTATTTTGTATACCTTTACAATATATAATTATCCTTTACAATAAAAATCAAATAATTGATATTTTATAAAATCAATTTAATTTAGTCCCTAAAAACATGCAGCGAAATATTTTCGCATGTAAATAATGCGTTTGTGAGCTCGCTTTATGCTGAATTCGCCCTATGGCACCTAGTGTGCAAAAAAAATTTCCGACGCCGATAGTGTAAATTTGTTAAATTTCCACAATCAAAAAAATTGACCGGAAAAAAATTAACCGATACGAAATTGACGAAGGTCTTAAAATGTGTGCATGGATGTCTAAAATGAAATAGTATAGGTGAGATAATTATATAAAAATTTTGCTTGTATCAAATTTAAAGTATATCCAAATCATCATTTTACGAGGGTCATAGCAACGAAATTATGAACTGATCCTGGCATACATATATAAGTATGTGATCACCATAATGACTACTTATAAGGGTAGTCTAATTCGAAAAACATGATATTATATGCTGGAATTATAATGAGGTATATACAGTTTAGAAAGTATAGCACAAATTATATCTAACTGCCCAATACCTCATAATTTAAATTGTACTGAAATTAGCATAGTTTCACACCACACGATCGTCGCTACTGTTTAGGAAACACAGTTTGGAAGAATTATTTTTAAGCACTTTATATGTGAGCACAAATTCTGATAAAAGATAACTTAAATTCCGTTCTCTTCAGTTTTCGTTACGTATTCTTTTACATTTTTGCTCTCATCTTAGGGCTTTTAACAATTTCTACAACTTTTTATAATTTTCTTATTCCTAATAATAAGATTAAACCTGAAAATTAAACAATGTTCAATGTTGTTTTTATAATGATTAATCCCAACTTTTTTTAAATCAAGCACTTGAAAGAAGATTCGAAAAAAGTTAAACAAAAAAATTGTCCTTAAATTTCGAACAAATTGAAAACATTTGTGGCTCCACAAAAATTATGTATAATAAAAAAATTGTACCTAGATTTCTACAAATTTCTAATATAAGTTCAGTTCGGTTTCCCCAACTTCAAAGATAATTCGTAGTTTTTAATTACATATTATTAAATGTTCTAGGCATTCTATAGTCTCTGGTGCACCCATAATAATTATTTGTTATTAGTTAAACGTAAATCTCAAAATATGCACAGAAATTCAACCTATTATGCACCATTTATAATCTTTGATTATCACTTTATTTCACAGTATCAGAATTGGGCTGGTGCTAAAAATATAAACTGTCTTTAGCTTCCGCAACTGCGATATTTACGTCACGCAGTAAGAACAGATGATGCTTTACCTTCCTCTCTTAACGCTGTTGAGGCTTTTGTACACTTCTCATTTGCCTTTCGTGTGACTATTTCTACTATTTACTAACACTACTACGTCTAATGTCCTAAAGCTACCAAATTATTCATAATATTATTGAATGAAGAAACAAAAAATATAAACACAAACAAAAATTGTAATAAATACCACCTCTCTTTATTAATATCCTTTGCCTCTTTTTCTTTTCTTAGTTTTATGAAATTAAATTAAAACCACTATCAGCTGAAAGTAAAGTGAGATTGAGACGGAAACAATTAAATGCAACTGGAAGAACAAATAAATTGATGGAGAAGTCACAACAAGGAATATTTAACGACTAATAAGTAGTAGGAGAAGGCAAATAATTAGGTGTAAAGAAGAAATATAATAATCTCAAATTATTTTCTTTCCAATATTCTTATGATTCTTATGATTATTTTGATATTTTATAATTTTATAATTTTAATTCCAACGTTTTCCAAATTAAAAAAGAATTATTTTAGCATTTTCGTTTGTAAATTTTCTAATTATGTATCTAATATTCCCTACTTTGAAATGTTTCATTTGATTTTTAATATTTTTCATATTCTGGTATTTTCGTAAAAATAATTTCATTTCACTTAATTTTGGTTTTTTCTTTGTAGTTTTTCTGTTTCTTATATTCATTATCTGTAAATTTTACTTAGCTTTTTTTCTAACTTCATCATTTAAATTATATTAATAAAGTATGACTTTATTATGAAAATAGATTTAAATTTTTCTTCATTGCTTAAATTTTGATGATATGATAATTTTCAATCTAAATTTTTAAAGTTCGAAGTTTTTAAATCTGTCGTTTAAGTGATTTTAATTTAATTAACAAATCACCTTAATATATTTATAATCTGAGTTTAATTATTTTTATAATTTATTTTCTTTGTTTTCCAAATTTTAGTATCTTTATAACTGCAGTCATATCTGATACGAACCCTTTTCCAGGCTTTCCCGTTTGAGGACAGTCTAAAAATTTCGCTTTTAACTATAGCCATAATTGCATATATGGCGTCCCTAAACAGCATTTTGCACACATTCTTTGGCTCTACGGTCCACGTAGTGTCACAAATTGGCGTATCCGGGGCTGTATCTCGCCCGCCTATCAGAGGCGATGTAAGTATATCTGCGTTTAAAATTCGGTTTATCAGCTTGCAAAGTCAAACTGAAGATAAAATTATATTTTAGTTCACAGCATAAAAAATTGTCCACTCTAAAACGGGGTGTGTGTAAAGCCCACTCGTTAGCAGAATTAAACAATAAATTTATATTACGGGATGTGAGTCACAATCACGCCGAAGATAACGTTTTTACTTGTTTTTTTTATAATACTAGTTATATTTAAAAATAATATTAATTATTATTTACATAAAAAGGTAATTTTAAAGGTATTAGCTTTCAAATTTCAGAAATCTTTATTTTATTTAAGTGAAAACAAAAGTTATTTGATCTCAATTGCAGAATGTTAAACCAGCAAAGAAGAATTTATTTCAATTAATTTAATTATATTTTCATTTGCAAGGTAGTGTGCGTACTCGTGTATGCGTAAAATGTAAATGAAATTTCGCAATTTAATTAAATTCACACATACTCGTTTACACAGTTACACAAATATGCTTGCCCATATACATAAAAATTCTTACGTAAACATTAAGAGTCGACCATTTTGCTGCATCAGTGGAGTCGAAACACATCAATTTTAATGTTTTAGCACTAGCAATCGTAACCTAGCACAAGAGGACAGGAAAGAGTAGTAGAAGAAGAAGACCACGAGTAGCGCATCGTACTCCGTTTTCCAAGAATTTTGTAGACTACATAAAATTTCTTAGACATTTACACAGTCATTCTTGCCAATTGTTCGCCGTTCAGCCTCGGTTATTCTTTGTATCGTTGAAGAAGATGCCTTTGAAAACTTCAAATTAAAAGTTTTTAGTATTTTTTTACAAATACAGAAAATCTTTTAATTAAGAACCTCACAATTTGTTACCTCACTTCGTAGAACAGTTTTTCTTTCGTTAGCGTTTTAACAAGTGCGACAGCTAAAATAACTACGAAGGCTATGATAGCGCAAAGGCCAAGACGCAGAAGACTTAACCGCTAAGTTGTCCACTCCCTTCTGTTTCTTACTCTGCTTCTTCTTTTCCGCTACGCATCCTCTAAATCTTCTGAACTTTCTGTCCTACTTATTCGTATAAATTTTCAATAATTCTTAAATTTTCTCACATCGCTGGAAATGTTCTTAGAAAGCAATTATTGAGTAAATACTAGCAGTCTGCAAACATTTTCTGAAATACGGAAACAACGTGAGAAGTATCCTTTTAGGGAAGAAAGTAATGCCGGAGGAGGAAATGTGGGTTCTAATTGGAGATTAGCTGTCCTTAAAGAATTATTTCTATCTTTTACTTTTGAAACACAAAAATTAAAACAGAATAGAATTTTTAATTATTACTAAGTCTTAGTTCACGAGGAATTATTCGCAATATTATGAAATTAACTTTAAACTGCGCTACTTGTAATTAACTTCGTAACTGAAAAATTAATATAATATTATAAAATATATAATTAATTAACAATTTATTTTCAGGTATTTACTCGTATTTACCCGTAAACACGCACACTCACACGCAATTTCACTTCGTTTAAATTGAGAATTACATTTTTCGCCCCTTCTGATTTGACACGCACATGCAAAAGGAAGTTCTTTTATTGCGAGCTACAGCAAGTGGTGCGATGAACGGGTTTCCACAATATAGTTTGTCCATGTCGACCGCGTTTCTGAAAGGACAGTTTTACTTTTTTCGAAGAATTCAGAAAACTACTATTTGAATTTGCCAATGGGGCATGCAATGAGAAATGGTGAACGAAGTAGATAAAATTAAACACGAGGGAATACAGTACGACACCAGTCAATGCAACACAAAGCAGGCCAATGCAGTGCAATGCAGTCTGAAGAAGCAGCAGGAATAGCAGTAGCAGTATTTATCACTGCATTTTGTCACAATTAAACGAATTAATAAAAAATTACGCTGTGAAAGTGACTACAAAGGTTCACGTGCCTCTGTGAAATCCATAGCTCGAAGCCAACAGGACAGACTAGGCTATGAGAGGGAAAAGGATAAAGAGGCTAGATTATGAGGAAATATGTAGGCGGGGAATAACTTACAACGATTCCGTGAGATCGAATTGTGCGTGGTCGTACCATCAATCGACTTCTCCCCTTTTCTTCCCTCTGCCGTTATAAATTCTCTAGTGGTCTTTCTTATAGTAAAAAGTGCTCCGAATTTTCCACGAATTGAGGAGGCAGAATTAAAAATTGATTGTGGTAGACCTTTTGCTAGTTTTTGAGCAGGTCAGCGGAAACTACAGCAACAACATCAACAGCAACGACTAGCATAAAACCTTTTCCTTTCTTTTGACAAATAGCAAAAATTAAAAGCAGGAATAGACAGCGAGAGCTATTTAAAAATGTTAGTATTATCGTTTCAAGCACTTCTGGTAAAGACAGCAACAAAGTCAAGAATACAAGCCATGACAAGAACAATTACTACTACTATTTCTACTACAACAAAATCATGTCAGTAACTGGCAACCATCCCTTCGTATTCGAGATTCCTTTAAAATACTTAAAGATATATAATTTCGTTTACTAAATGTTTGCCAATTACAAAGAATTTCGTTGATGGTATTTAATATAAAAAATTAATTTCTTTGCCTTCATTCCGTGCTGCCGCCAACATTCTTCGTGTTAATCTCACTTGTTTGTTATTAAATTCTTGTTTATTCTTAAATTTTCTTAATACTGTGTTTTTATTCAAGGCCTTTTTATGTTTCTCCAGGAACTCCCCTTTTGACATTCTTCCAAAAAAGGGTTGGACTGAACTTTTCTTGTTATTGTATTTAAAGACCCTTACACTTTGTTTTTTAAGACTTTAATTTTAAGTTTTTATTAATGCCCGCTCAAATTCATTTTATAAGAAAGTAACTTTATATTAAACTATTTTTGTGAAAATATAAAAAAGGAAGAGTTAAAAAATTGAACTTCTTAGGATACGAATAAATTCTCCGATTATTTCTTCATAGTGCGAGAAATTATATTTTGTAACTCTTCCTTTCTTAATTTCACACAAAAATATTTTTTAAAAAAATTTCTTTTTTATAAAATGAATTATATTTTCAATTAATAATAAATGAAATGAGTTAGTTTAAAATCATTTAAAATTTGTTTTCGTTCAACGTAATTGAAAGCAGAAGTGGAAATATTTTCGTTTACCACAGATTCAAAATAAAAATGACGACTTAATTTAATTTTGTTTATTATCTTAGAACAAGTAATGCCTACCTTCAAATTAAGAAAATTGCATCGCGCGGGTCATTCATCTTCAGTCTCGGTCAGGTATTTAATATCTGTCTTATTCACAAAATATTAAAATAATTTGTCATTAAGTATTAAAAGACAGAAACAATAACAAAAGTAATAGCGGGTAAAACCGCTAGATATCGTTAACGACGTCTTGAGTAAAAGGCCAATGAATACACAAAATAATGTCTGAAATGTCGTAGAAGAGGCGATGCTTTTCCATCAACGTCTACCCATCTACTCCTTAAGATACTTACAATAAATCAACACCATGGTAAGCATAGACACACCATGTACACCCACGCACATACGCGCTCATACACATATGCGCTCATACCCATTCGAGTAATTCGGATATCCCTGTAAGAAATTGAGATCAGTTAAATAATCTCAGCCGGCCTAAATTCGAGCAGCAAATATTCCTGTGACAAATTTAGTTAAGATTCAGTAAAGATGTCTGTAAAGAATTAAACTTTTGCTGAAAAGCAAATAATTTGATGATTTCCAAACTTCGTATGGGGTCGAGACACAACAAGCTTGCTATAAGTACGCCCTCACATCCTCGCGATAAAAGGTGCCTTTTATACTACTACATTAGAGAAACTGATGCAAACATCTTTCATACGGGACGGGGAAATTTTCCATAAACAGAATTTGAATGGGTTATAATTTTTCATATAAAAATATTTCTTATTTCTTACTTGTTTGCTAAATACTTAAGGAAGGATTTACTATAGGGATTTATATTCACTTCGACAAATTTTGGCTTAAATTTTTTAGAGGATGAACGGTGAATAAGTGAAATAAGTGGACGGTGAAATGAGAAATGATGAAAAAGAAAGAAAGAGTGAGAGAGAGCTCAAGATTGTATTTTTTCGTTACGTTTTTTAATAAGAAGTAGGAGACGGTTATATTTTTTCTTGCTTTGAAAAATATTTCAATTAAATACCTTCAAAAACAAGCAAATTTTTTGGTGCCCCCTCTGATAAAAAAACTCACTCGTAACTCTTTTTTAAGTAATTTTTCATTCTCCATTGTTTCCAATTTTTCACACAAATATTTACGTAAGCGGCGCATTTCGCTTCAATGAATCATGCGTTCCAATAATCCTCATTCTATCCTTCGTGAGGAAAAAAAATCGAGAATTTTTTTTTCTAGAAAAAAATATATTTAAGGCAAACAATCTGGCGTTCTTTATTAAAAAAGGTTGTAAAACCAATTTTCGAAATAAAAATAACAATAATAAAACAATAATTATAAACTTCGAGTGAGTTGGCCCAATATAATGTTGATCCAAGCTAAAAGATTGTGAATAAAAATGGATTGTGCTAATTTTTCAAAGCAAATTAAGTAAAAAAGTTAATTAAATTTTATAATAGAGTTTTAATACAATTTTTTTATTTATTATAATATAATTATTTGCTTGTTATTATTTATTTATATATTTATTTGCACTTATTTATTTATTTGCAATTTTTTTATTTATATTTATTTATTACATTTTTTAATCGTATATTTTCAGTTATAATCAGTTTATTAGCTTCTATTTTCTTTATTAATTTGTTTCAATTCTATTACATTTTTTATTCAAAAGTGTTTAAGTGTTGTTGTTGAATGTATTTATTCCTTATTTCGTTTTGCTTTAAAGAATAAAAGTTAGACACATTTTAAAAATTAATTTGTAAAATTTATTTAAAATAAGATTAACACCAGATTAAAACGCCAATTATAATAATTATACTAAAAAATCTATTTCTTTTCATTAAATTAACGGTGTCAAAACGTTCATTTTAATGACTTCCAAATATAATGGCCTTACCTCGCTTTTTAATAATGACATTACATAACAGCGCAATGAGTCTTGACAAATTTGAGTAGTCGACATTATTAATGAATTTCAGCTTTTGAAACCATATGTTCTGGTAAAAGGGCTTATTGAAACATTTAGGAAAAAGATGTCCTCTATTTGCGTCAATTTAATGAATTTGCGTTAATTTAAATTATCATGCTCTTGATAATTATGTTATATTACGGTCCGTGAAAATACTTCAGCCAAACTGACAGAGGACCATCGTGATTTGAATATTTTTTCGGAAATCTTTATACTCTAATTTCTAAAAAAAAATTCTATTTCCATTGTTTTGATAAAATTATAAATTTAATTGTCGTAGATTTAATTGTCGTAATATCAAAAAATAAAATTAAGAAAAAAATTAATAAAAAGTAAAAATGTTTATGAAAATAAATCATATTCCGCCTTTGTATAGAATTGTCATTTAACTAAGATATTAAATTAGAGTTTAAGATTAAATTTAATTTCATTAAATTATAATTAAAATGAAAATTAATTAAAGGATCACTCGACGAACTAATATTAAAAAAAAATTCTTGTAAAATTATTTATTTCCCATTTTATTAAATAAAATATATATTTAATTCGTCCGTAGTAATTGAAATTAAAACTGGTAAACTTAAAAAGTAAGTGGTTAAAGATTTTGTCGAACGGAATACAAATGGAAACAAAATTAAGAGCAAAAACTCCGAAAACAGCATTCGATCAACTAAAATGATTCTTCTTATCGCTAACTGGCTAATAAATTGACACATTGATGTATTGACTGATAAATTGATTGATTGACTGATATTTTTGTAATAAAACTACAACCAATAATTCGTTAAAGAGTTTTGGATAAAAATTAATTTACTAATGGTGGCGCCAAAACCATTTAGGTTATTAGAATAATACCTAATAAAAATAGACAAAACGAGCATTCTCTATTTTCATTACAATAAATGGATGTGATATTTTATTACTATATATCTCTTTATGTGGTTTAATGATATGCGCGCTCTCTCTCTCTTTCTCTTTCTCTTTCTCTCTCTCTCTCAAGCGGGAGAGAGAGAATGGGAGAGAGTGAGAGAGAATGAATACGAGATAAACGTATAACATAGTCGAAAACGATCAAAATGATTTTGGAGTAATGAAAATGGATTTTAAAAAAGGAAAAATGGATTATAATAATGTTCGAACAGTGATGAAAAGTATTTGTAGCGTTAGAAGACCAACAAACTCAAACTTACTGGGAGTAGCGTCAGTAGTATTAATGATAGGTTATTATTTGTTATATTAGTGTTAGTTGGTGATTCGATTTTTACGTGTTTGCATTTCCAGATTTCTAGTAATATTCATAAAACTGTTATATATTTTAGAGCAAATAATATCCAATATAAAAACACTATTTTAAATCGAAAAATCTTGTTCCACTACACCGAAATCTTCCGTTCTTCCAAGTTTTAAGAAGATATATCGATGCTCTGGGAATAAGTACGAGTAACGCCTTTTAACGTGCATATGCGGTTTGAGATCAATAAAAATGGTTGCTTATAGCAAAAATATCAAACTTAATTGACTCTTTAAAAAGTTTGTATAATAACGAAGCCACGAGATTATCTGAATGGTGCAATTCAATCTATCTAAAACTCAAACCACATTCTCTCTATCATTCTGTCATTAATATCTATAGTGATGCAGATAAATCATAGATCGGTTTTGGCGACAAACCCGCAATTTTGCAGCTAAATTAGTCATTACTGCTTAATTTCGCCCTAAACTTATCTAATATTTGAACCATTTTAGGAAACTAAGCAATTAACTTAGCAATTCTAGGTAAATGAAACCATTTTAATTGAGTTCATGTATTCTTGGTGACATTTTCCCCCAACTTTAAATTGTTTTGATAATTTTTAGTTTTTATCATTCCATACGACTGCCATTTGTACTCCAGTTTTTCCCCCTAACTGCATTAATTTCCCTTCAAATTTCACTTTTAATTCATAAATGTGTTTCAACATATCCTCTTCTTCCTTCTTCTTGAACTTTTTCCGTAGATGATGTCCTTCCTTTCATCTGAACTGACTATGTGAACACACTAGTGCTCTACGAAATCCCTACAAAAACGCTCAATAAACTGCTTATTGTCTGGTATTTGGAATGACACTTATTAAATTTTTAGTATGCATAAAATAATAGCCGATCACTTAATATACTGCTAAACTATTTTCAGATTTTCCAAGTGACTCGGCAACGACAAGCACCAAATGAATGGCATTCTTTTCTTTTATATCCTATATTCTCAGAGAATGCAAATTTATGTTTGAATATATGTGTATATACATTTGTTGAATACGTTAGCAAATTTACAGCAAATTTGTTGAATATTTGTATGAATTTCGCATCATGAGGATGCGCATTCGTACCTACGTACGGTTGATTCTATTCCGTTGTGACAGAAATTTAATTGAGACCTCTCTATATTCCATGCATCGGCCCCTTTGGGCTTCTTCTTTATTCCTGTTCTTTAAAGTAGATTTCAATTGTTGGAAATTCCCTTAGACTTTACCAAAATTAATATACAGACTAGATGTTAAAGGCTTCTATGGATTAGTCTCTAGAGAGTGATACACTCTCTCCTCCTCTCTTTCTTTTTCTCTTTGTTTGCTTTGTTTGGATTCATTGATTTATTTGACCTTCTGCTTCTTTAAGGCTGGAAGAATATTACTCTTTGTCAGATTCCAAACTGCGGGCAATGCGACAAGTCAAGTCAATATTGCTTCCATCAAAGGAATCCTTAAGGATTTCTCAAATGACTTTGCAATTTTATTAACAAATTGTTCTTTGCTTAGGCCTAGAGATTCTCCATTTACTATTATGGTTTTTCAATTAAAGAATATATTAAATATTAGGAAGCATAGAAGAAAAGAACAAAACAATTTTCCAATGGGCACATTACACCTTCTTTTAATGTAAAATTTAAACATCCTAGAAGCCGATAAATGAGCTGGTAGAAACAATAAATCTTACAACTAAAGGACTTTCCGTGACGAAGTTTGCAAATGACTAGCTTTCAAAATTGGCGAAAGAGCATCATCTGACGTCTCTTCAAGAGATGTTGGTCCACGCTAATTTGGCCATCAGTTTAGTATCTTTCCGGAGGCGTAATATCGAAAAGAGTGACATACTCCCAAGCTTCGGTGAGAACAGACTAATTAAACATTTTGATTCTTTTTCTTTTTACCTTATATCGTGTTAAAATATATAGAAAATTACCTCTATTTGGTTTTATTGTGGTATTTATGGTATATTTGCGGCTAACAAAATATCTTTATTCCCACTGAGCACACTCAGATATTCCTCCAAAAAGCCTGTCTCACCAACCACAATAACAAGAGCAGCAGCATCAGTATCAGCACTAACACTAACCAATGCAGCAGCTGTGCCAATGTCGCCTGTAAGATTAACATACTTATCCATTTCCAGGGCAACTACATCAGCATCTATATTGGCGCTCGCTTTTATCGACGGTGAGGCAAGTCGTGATAACAGCAGATGCCTGTGGTCCTCTAGAAAGCAGTAATAAATTGCTGATGCCTTAAGGGGGTCAAAACAATTGCTGTAGCAAAAGCGACACCAGGAAATATCTTCCGGCATTGTGATCACCTCGACGACAATTACAAATAAACTGGAGACTGGGAGCAGGAACAATAACTATTGCAGCATGACTGCGATTAACAACGTGGTTGGCATAAGTGGTAGTAAAAGCTTGTAAACGTTGTAAGCAAAAGCGGTGCTAGGGGCGCTCAAATAGCAGGCATTATAAAACTAGATGAAAATATGCTTATATTTCGCTTCGGCTTTTGATAGCCGAAAACAAGGAGAACCAGTAGTGATGGGAGAAAGTAGTTTTGACCTTTAAAAGTATGCGAGCGCTAAAAAGAAAGTGAGGAGAGCGTACAATCCGTGGAGGAATGATTATTAATCAAACTGGGTATTCGTATTTGTTGCTGGGCTTTACGTTGAATTGAAAATAAAAATAAGGAATACAAAGAGAAGAATTGAAAATAAACAAAGCAAGAAAAAATAAGAAGAAATAGAAATGGAGCCACGAAAATATTATGAAAAATTATAAAAGAAAGCATGAATGAATCACAGTTTGACCCAAAAAACCTGAAACGCTTTTGATAAAAAACAAAAACAGCAACACAAACAAAAATGAAAACCAAACTAAAATTTTCTTGTCGCCCTTTTAGTTCGACGCTTGTCTTGACCTCGAAAGGCATGGCTTACAAAGATGCCTTAATATTTGGCCTCAATCTGAAGCTAAAATATTTAAACAGAGTAGCTGACAGCTGTTAAGAAGTAACATTATGGCGACAAAAATGGCAACAACAATACCTGAAATGACGATGACTTCAAGAACGCCATATACGATTCCTTTCAAAAAGTTTCGCTTATTCATTAATTCGCTATTTCATTAATTTTTTACAGCCGTTTCTAGGTTTTTTATTTTCTTTTTTTCTCTTTATTGTTTTATATATTTTTGGGTCAACCTGAACCGAATCGTTCCAGAAAACAAATACCAATAAATATTTGCTTGAATAAAACCAAAAAATAAATAAATAAAACAAAATAAAACAGAATCGAAAGGAAATTTATTCTATAGTTTTCATGAGCTTAGGCAATCTGCGTCGCGGGCTTTTGTCAAATTTGGCTGTATTTCTACGGGAAAATTTGAAATATCATTTGTTTGTTGACAAATTTGATAAAATTTTTATAAAGGGTTTTTCCCTAAAGACCCTTGAGTCAAATTTATGACAAGCAGTTCGTGCAAACACCACAACAGGCCAAATTTTTGGCCTCTCTAAGACATTCTCCTTATGATTCTATCTATATCAACCATTGTCGCTCGCCCTTTAAACAGATGCACAAGCACAATAAACCGGATTTTTAAATACGTATTTCCACCACCCTCCGCCTTCAACTCGGTTATTCTCGATGAATTTATGCAACACGAAAGGTTTCTCCTACTTCCTCTCAACAACCTCAGGTTTCTTCAGATTGTACGTTACTCCTTCTATTTACTGTGTTTAAAAATCCTTTACATCTTATGAGATTTGCATAGTTTGTATGTTATGGTACGGTTTGGTACTGGTATGAATATACAAGAAAATGATTGTTGAAGATTTTGGCACCGCAAAACCTTTCCGACGTCAAGAAAGATATGAGGTGGTAGGGGGTAGGAGGTGTGTTGAAATATAGAAGAAATATTGATATTTTGCGGGTAATTATAATTCCCAAAAGAAAACTATCCAAGAAATGTATGACAAAGGATCTCATGCTCTCCATTCGCCTTCATCTTCTCTTATAACGGCTCATTGTCTTTTCCTTTCATTTTTCTTCTTGTCATTTCAACACCAACATTTTCGAATGTTTCTACTTAAGCTGTGAAAAAAGCTTAAGTATTTGCGGCATTGTTTGAAGAATGAATCGATTAACGAAATGATAAATTGATATTTATATTAAAAAGAAGTTGCAACTATTAGAAACATTAAAATTTTTGTAATGGTGAAAACACAATATCCTCTAAAAAGCAGTGGAAATATATTGAAAATATTTATAAATTTGAAATAATTAAAATGTTTTAAAATTATTTGATATATTTAAAATATGTTTAAAATGTTTAAAATATTTTTAAAATTATTTAAATATTTAAAAATGCTTACAAAAGTATTTATATATAAAAGAAAAAAGAGTCCATATACTTCGGATACGTTTTGGATCATATTCAGAAATTCAAAACATTCAAAAAATTATTTCAAACACCTTCCACGGCTTAAAGGATTTTAAAAATGTTCCAAAAAATTTGCAAACCGTCAAAACAATCTAACTACATAAAACGTATTCAAACCATTTGAAAACCCTCGGAACGTTTTCCAAATTTACTAAAATATTCAATATTTTTTTAAGACTTGAATGCAATCTACGAATCTGCTGTCACCAGAGCTCGTTGCTTCAATTAAATAAAAGATATATGAGACTGTATTACTTCCAGCAGCGTCATATTACCAAAAATGATAGACAAGATGTGTATCGTTATGAACTTATGAGAAAGTATCCATAGATAAATTATGAGAAAGAGACTATAATTTCTGTAGTTCCAAATAAAAAGAATATATGTATTTGAACACAACTGATGTGTTTGAAAAGCCAAATTAGGGCTGCCGCTACCGCTACCGCTGCATAAAACCAACGCTTGATTCCAATAAAAAGTAAGAAAGATTTTCTGCCGCTGTCGTTGCGAGGTTTTATTCAGAGTGCCAAGTGATGAAAAAATAGGTACAAATATTTTCTAAACAACTACAAAAGTAGTCCGAAAATAGTAAGCTGTTAAATATTTCCAAAGGAAATAAAATAATTTAAAAGAATTCAAAAGGTAAAGAGAATCCATAAAAGATATTTCAGAAACCTTAACTTAACACTTAGATATCGTTCTGGTTTTAACATAAAGTTAAAACCTCAAAAATAAGCTTGGCTCCTATTTTAGTTTTTCCCTAGACCTTAACTTGAACCGAAATTGTAAATCTAACATTGGGCCTAATTTTTATCGTAAATCTTAACTTGGACTTTAAATTCAATCTGGACTTAATATAAGCTATGAAATCAACATTAGCTTTAACATAACTGTCATTATAACCACGCAGGTTTTAACATCTGACATAAACTTACTTCTATTTTGCTGTATTTGACAATTCTGATCATAGCCTTTTTAGAACCATAGCCTTATGGGTCCTCACTGCTTGTCTAGATAGATAGATAAAAATATTTCATTTTACATTTTACTGGTCGATGATAATTAAATTCTAATCATTAAAAGGAACAATGCATGCAAGGGTTAAGACAACAGTAGCAACTGTGATTGTGTTTTACGTTTGTTTCTCGCTACATAGGTTATTAACTGAAAATTACTTAGTCTTCAGTTCCTTTGTATATTCCTTTATGTTCAATTAATAATTTCGAAAACTACCTCAATACACACGCTTAATTTGTTCTTCTCTTACATCCTCAAATTTTTCTTCTTCCACTTTATTTTCTTTCCTCAAGCTAATTCCCTTGTCGTCGATAAACACCGGTATTCCTTTTATATTGGTTGGGTGTTGCAAGTTTGTTAGATTTCAGAATGAAAGCCAATTACGCGAAACAGTGGATGCAAAGAGAAAAACAGAAATAAGAAGAATAAATATAAGATATTGTTTGTTATTCCTTTGCTCTACATCCAAAAGTTGTTGCGTTTAAAAGCTACACATGTTTCAGAAGTTGTTGCAGAAGAACTGATTTCAAAGTTTATAAATCATTGTTAGACTTTCATCGCTATTTTTGACAATTGTTATTCCTTTAGTAGATTTACTTACTTTAATTCCTTAAAAACTTTTCCTAAAAAATGTTCAATCAATATTCTACTCTCACGTTGATTTCAACTTTAATATAAATTAAGTGATGTTTTCTTGGTCCATATTCAGTCTCTTTTTATTTTCAATCGCTTTTGCTTTTTATTGATGGAAGAAAGATATTGAAGAAAGGTTTCTTCATTACATTTCTACTCCACCTTTTATTTTCCGTATCTTTAAGAAAATGTGCTCCTGCTCATTTTCTTGTATAAAAATAATACGTCATTTACTTTGAAATGCGGCTTTTCAAGCCAGCATCAGCTGGCCATTATTAGTTATATCTAATGTAAGTACCTCCTTACGTTGGTGGTTGCTAATTTCCTTTCGTCTCCTTTCAAATTTAGCCTGCCGTTAACTATCTTCATCGTTTAAATGATTATTAATAACCGTTCTTAACCTAAGAGATTAAGCTAGATCAGAAGCAAGGACACTGAAAAGGACAAAAGGAAAGTAAGAAGCAGTTTCGCTGGAAGCTTTAATTTGGCTTTATGTCAAAAGTGTTAAATGTTTTAATAGCTGCTTATTTTATTGTATTTTTGTTCTGAGTAATTTCTACCCCTTTGATAACTTTATGAATATTATTGATGAGATTATCTGGCGTGGCGCTTAGATGCCTAAGAGGAAGTGGTTTATAATAAAACTTTTAGTGGACAGAAGAAAGAACCCTTTCAAAAGAAATTTTTTGCGTATTTGACTTTACTTTTAATGAACAAAAGAGAGTGAGACTTTTTTTAAGGAAGATCAAGTTGCAAGTATTTGCTTTTAATTTCCATTTCTGAGATCCTGTTTCTTCTTATTTCACCTCGATTTTCTATTTTTTTAATTTTTAAAATTTTATTTTATGTCATTTTATGTCGTGGTTTGTTTGATCGTGTAGCTAAATTACCATTTATTTCAATTGTTCACGTAGAGAAATGAATGATTGACAAATGAAATGGAAACGGAAATGAACAATGGATAATAGATACACTAGAAAACATATTTATAATTGTTGAATGTTTAAAAAGCCAGCGAGTAATCTGTAACGTAATCACATTCTTAAAATCTTTAAAAAGCTATGGTGTAATGAAGTGAATATATCTAACATTTATATATTCAAAAATTCGCTGTTACATTGCCTTGACCCCCTTGCCTCTCACCCTCTTTTAAAGCTAGTCCACAGATAAGGATACATTTTTCCGGATCATAACGGTTTTGGTGTGTCATTGGTTTTTCCCCTACGAATTTTATATTGCAAATTTCCTCTATCTTCTCCTTAAAAATACTAATGTAAAGTATTCACAATATACGAATGGATACTTTTCACACTCACCCTCATTCAGTGCAGTAAAAGAAACGGATAGTGGGGAAATCCTCCGCATAAACTATGTTAAATTTTGACATTCTTAATAGAAATGTTAAGGATTCAGGAGATAAAACATTAGTTGCTTCCCCTTTTACATACTCACCTTAAATATACGCAACGTTTGGGGAAAATATGGGGAATCCTTTAGCTTTTTCGAAAAGATTCCCAATTAAGTCTTGGTGTAGTTTTTCATATTGCAAAATTACCCTGCACAGATATTTACCCTTTGTATAATCCTGTATAAAAGCTTATTATTGCGGTGATATCAAAATTTAAGATACTTAAATTTTGATATTTCTGCAATAGGATAAATATCTGTGCAGAGCAATTTTGCAATATGAAAAACTACACCAAGTATTAACAAGAAATCTTTTAGAAAAAGCTAAGTGGGTATTTTTGCATTTAAAAAAACAGAGAATTTTATTGACGGTGTCTACCCAGAAATACTTCAATGCGGATTAATTTCTATACTCCGAAATTTCTCAATGCAAAAAGGAATGAACTCTTGTTGAAACGAGACCATTGCTTACATGACCAACAGATTTACATCGCCTAGCTATGTTACATTCTAAATACATTTTGAATTCTACGTTCCTTGTGCACAACATCCCTCACAGCAGCCCCCACCAAAGTCATAAAGCAGTCTTTTTGAAGAATTGATTTTCCTTTGTTTGTGCCTGCAACCGATTTTTTTGACAGTTAAGTAAAAGCCACAACCACAAACAACAACAACAACAATAAATGCTACAACAATTACAAAAACACAACGTAAAGCTCTAATAAAAGCAAAACCGATAGCAAGGCGGATGACGCAGAGAGGAGAAGAAAGTGTACTTTCGAAAGGCATTGTTTAGTTAAAACTTTTAATAAAAATGTATATTTTATTCGATCTATTCGTTGGTTCGTAGCTCTCCTTGCTTTATCCACCAGTAAAAGAAACCAGTCGCTATCTATCTTCTCCATAAAAATACAAATGTAAAGTATTCACAAGATACAAGGGTCATTTTTACACTCACCATCATTTAATGCAGTAAAAGAAACGGATAGTGGGGAATTCATTAGTATGACCTCTGTTAAATATTAACATTCTTAATAGAAATGTTAAAGATTCATGGGATACAACACAAATTGCTTCCCATTTTACATACTCACCTTAAATGTATGCAACGTTTGGAAATTTGGGGAATTCTTTAGCAAGAAATATGTTAAATTTTGATATATACAGGCTTTCATAAAGGATTATACAAAGGGTAAGAATCTGCGCAGAGTAATTTTGTAATATGAAAAACTACACCAAGACTTAATTAGGAATCTTTCCGAAAAAGTATTTTTGCATTTAAAAAAAACAGAGAAATTTATTCACGGTGTACATTTCTAATCAAAAATATTTCTACGAGGATTAATTTGTATACTCCGAAATTTCTTAATGCAAAAAGGAATGAACTTTTGTTGAAACAAGAACATTGCTCACATGACTTATAGATTTACATCGGCTAGATATGTTACGGTATTAATAAAAAAGGGGGAAAATTGAAAAACAAACTGCCCACGTTTTTATCACTCAAGTTATACGGGCCAAGTTTGTAACATCATAACGTATTCGTCTCTAAAAATATTTAAAATTTCGTCTCTAAAATATTTAATATTTTATTTCTTTAACCAAATTTCCACATAACCAAATGTATGTACACACATCCATATATTTGCAGTTTAGATACTCATTCACATCAAACTGCACACTATCAGAATGAAACGCGCACTCCGGTTGCTACGAGGTGCCTAATCAGCCACTTTTCATTTCCACCATTTTACTCACATTACCATTGCAGGCACTGTGTGTGTAAATATGTTTGTGCAGCCAGCGCACTCATAGTTGCATAACCGTAGGCCATTATCATATGATATCAATGGTTTCTGGCCCGCAGGAACTCTATTTGCATACTGTGTACATGAGAAGAGACCAATAATATAGCTGTGATAGCTGTTAGTTGCGATATGCATCATCACCACCATGTGTTTTTTTATTTTTTTAGGAACACCCGGCCGTCGTCGTCAGTGCTGCCAATGTCATTGGTGGTCGCGACGATTTACAAAGCTCGACAATTCAGTTTAGGGAATCGTCGCATTGGTTTAGTCGAACATGCGGCGAGTGAAATGATAAAAACGCGAAATTTTCTGCTGGATATTTTCTATTCTCTGTTTTTCTTTGTAAAATTTGATAACAGTCGTTAATATTTATAATTTTTATTTTCTTTTCAGCTATTTTATAATTTTAACAGAAAAATCACCATTTTCTGTATTTTAGCACTAAAATTGAGGTAATATCTTGGGGCCAACAAAAATAGAATAACCTTTAAGCTATTTGCATTTTAAAAGAGATTTCAAGAACATGAATAATGTACATACCAAATGCGTACTCGCATTATCTTTTACAATTAATCTGAATATAAATTGACAAATATTTTTATAAAGTAGCTATTGGTCCAAATTTGTTGAGAGGATTGAAATACCATAGAGTGTGCATGCGCTTTTGCAAGACTCTCCATTATTTTCCAAAATATGTCAAAATTTTCTAAGTCTAATATTATAGGGAAGGTTCCAAACCCTCCCTATAATGTCGATATATTTCGCAGAAAATAAAAATTTGTTAAAAAGTAAATACAAATATTGTCGAAAGTTATAAATTCATCGGAATGTCTAAATTTGTGGCAATGATTGGGAAGTAGTTTAAACGTTTTGGAAACGATCATAAGTCTTTGTTAATAACTTTATCTATTGGAAGTGAATTCTGCGTGTTTACTACAATGCGGTTGAAATGTATTAAACAAGTTTGGTATTTTTTCTGCCCTATGGCGAACGTCCTAATATTCGGATGAGGAAGCAAACATTTTGATAATATTCGAAGGCAAAAATTTTATAATAGACGAAGTAATCCTTTTTTACATTTTAAAGACGATATGTAAAAATCCTATAGACGTAAAAATTAGGGAAGGATCAAGCCGAAGATATTCAGATAGTTGGTAAATATTGGTTTAGAGAAAAGTTGCCAAATACATACAGTAAAAATGTAACGTGATTTTCGAAATAAATTTTCACCTTATTTCCTTTGTTTCTAGATAGAGCCCAAGCCCGAAGAGAAATCGAAGGCTCGAACGTAAACGAGCAATCTTTGTAAGATTCTCAGGAGTGTGGAGTACTTCATTACTCATAAAGTAAAGTAAATAGTTATTAATCACAGAGCCGCAATCACTTATAATCAATCACTTGTTTGATATGAATCAAAGCAACGAAAGAATAAGTGCACACATATGAGTATTTAAATAATTAATCACGGTCTGGGTACGAGTATTTCATCTACAAAATCTTTAAGCAAGTGTTTTCGTTACTTCAACGGTAATAAACACTTGCAGTTTCGCAATTCCTGCCTGGTTTTCCCCATCCTTCACTTGTTTCCTTCTCTATATTTTTTCTTCCGTTTAGGACGTTCCACTTCCACCCGCTCAATCATTTTGCCTTACGAATTGTTTTTGCCACTGGCGGCCTCCATGAGGATGCGCTGCAAAATAACTTCCAAAGGATTTATCGGCAGATTGCACCGCGATTGCATCGTCTCATAAACGCATACTCCTTCCTTAATCCATTTCGTCATTCTACTAAAGTTTTTGAAAACATTTATTTTTTAAAGTGCCTTAAGCATGTTTGCGTGCATTAGCTTGTGATTTTGAATTCTGCTTCCATTTTAAAAGGTCTATTGCCGGCTACAACATGGATCAACTCAAAATGAATTCATGCTACGCCAGAGATATAATTTCCTTATACACGTAATTTCTATGCTCGTCACCGTCCCCTGGGTGCTTCCTTTTATTCAATTGTGCACAATACCCCTCGGTGAGCCAAGGCCTGATATCAACACATTCCATCGCCATTACCGAATTATCCTCAAGTTATTTTAATGTTGTAATTAAATGTGCTTTACATATCGCTACTGTGGTACGATTAGTTGTGTGCTAAAGATTTAAAACATACTAAAAGTGGCAATAAATATGAGTTCAATGTAAAATTGTATCCAAAAACTTTATCCGAATTACCTTTAGACCTTATTATACCTTACTTTTTGAAAACTTGACAACAACTATCGCCACTCACCCCGCTAATTAATCAAAATTAATTAATAAAAGGTTGTGGTAATCAAAACAAAATCTCTTTTAGGGTAGAAATAAATTTACCTTAGGGTAGAAATATATTTACATTTCGAACGACCAAAGCTTCCAAGTAATGAAACTGTGATTTGAATAATAAACAAAGAAGCGGTGAGACAGCTAAAGATTTTTTACCTCCGTTTTTGACTTCGATTTAAGGGGAAATTTAGACCCCTGGACAATACATTTTAAAGAAACCAGTAATTACACAAAGACCCTGATTAGTAAAAGTAGTATTAAATCTGCACGCAAAACCTCAAAAACACAAGCTGGCCCATTGAGAAACATCTGGGAAGGTATATACAATCATATGAATGAGTGTAAGTACATTGAGACAAAGACCGCACAAATGGACGCAGTAATAAAGAAATATACTAAGAAGTAATGGAGAAAACAATTGCACATATATGCAAATAAACAAAACAATCGTATAAATTATAAGAGGCCAAGCGTGTAGACAAAGCAATAGAATTGCAGACAAATAAACTAACCACAAATTGATTTATTTGATATATTAATAATTTATTAGGAATATATATTTGGCGAATATAAGTTGTTAATGTATAAGTATATAATATTTAACTGAATCTACGAGCAATCCTGCAAACCACAATTAATTAATTGACAATTAGGTGACAAAGAAATAGATGGCATTCGCATTTTTTCCAAACAATTGGAAAAGAAAAATATGAATTGACTAAATTAAAGAAGCATCAATATATTAACACTTTACCCTTTGTTTATAACCTTCAAGTAAGAGCTCACGACTAAAATTAAACTTTGCAGCATCTAGTGTTAAAACTAACTCACTTGAAAACTCACTATAACGAAATAGAACGGAATGGACTAGGTCGAAGTGGAATGGAATGTAATAACCCGATATCGAGTGACAACCCCAAAGCATTAACGTAATAGTTTGTAATGTCAAACAAGAAAAAATGAAGCTTTGTAATGTCAAATTGCAAACACTTCTCTAAATTCAACATCACTACACATATGTTCGTTTTTGTCCTCTCTCATTCATTTGGTTAAAATTCAACTATCTCATCATATCGGCACCAGCATTACCACAGTCATTATTATCTGTATCATTCATCGGCTTGCTTGCATCACCAAATCGTAATAACGAAATAACGGGTCGAAGTAAATGGGGACCATAGAAGGGAGACAAAAGCGAACACAAAAAAGAAAGACGCATGTCGCTTAGGAAACATGCATTAAATTGACTACAGGAGGTTAACAACCTTCCAAAAATAACGAACAACGAAGAACCTAACCGAATTTAATGGGGAGTGGTCAATTAATTGGGGGTTAGTATTTATCCAGCTTTTATGCGTGTCGACTTTACTACTTCATTTTTAGTTTATGAAATAAACTAAATTTCAGGTTTAGCTGAAACGAAAACCGATATCTCTTCTTAATTCAAAAGTTTTTTAACGACTTTCCTTTCGTTCGTTTCTTTAATTTACTCAACCTAATTATTCCGAAATTTATAGCTACAATTCTACAATTACGGCAGGATTGGTTTACAACTGCACTTCATTAACTTCACAAGACCGCAATAGCATCTAAGAAAAGTGCAGAGAAAGTTTCTCAAAGTCTATTTCAGAATTGAATTTATTCAGTAATGATTGTTCAAACAAAGAACGAATTAAACTCATACAGTGGTTTAAAGTTGAAACTGATGAGACCCTTCCGGCAGTAAACCTGCGCATTTTTACAATTAAAACTCTGGAACAGGAAAACAAAGAAAAATTACTTGAGAAGTATAGGACAATTAAAAAAATGCAAAGTATTAGCAATTCAATAGATCCAAAATCTGTTCTTTTTATAATCTTCCAATGCTTGTCAAGTTAATTTTCTTTCATGTATCGATGTTCTGCTAAAGACTTTTAAAGACTTTTGAAATTTGGGCTAATGTTCTTAACGCTCTCTGTTTTTATGGCAATAGTTATGTGAGAACAATGAGAGAGGAAGTAATGATATTTCTTGACCTGGTTTTGAAAAATATTCTGTACAACAAAATTTAACTAACCTTATTTTCCGTTCTTGAGTTTTTAGCCACCTCATCCTCTTTCTCCTCCTTTCAACACCCCCTCCCCTTACCACAAACGTCATCTACCCATTTAATCTTCAGTGAAATTATCTTTCAATCATTTCAATTTTCTTTCAATTTTGCCTTCTTGAAATAATCCAAAGTAAATCTATGGAAATGAATGATTTCCACCTAATTTTCGCCGCACCACTTATATAGCCCCATTCGTTTTCCACCTCAACGCTCCCTATCCTTCCTTTTTTTGCATGAATCTTGATAATAAAAATATTGGATACAAAAAAAGAACATTGTCAGAGTTATCGAAGCCTCTTTGTAGTCATGTCTCCCTATCTGTTTTCGATGAAATTAATTTGATGCGCCAGAATTTTGTGCTTCTTACAAATTTCAAACATAGGTTCACTTTTTTGGCCCAAAATTCAAAGGAAATTAATAATTTTTAAATGTTATTAAAAATTAAATTTTTAAATGTTATTCTATAGTCTCTGGTGCAGCTGAACTAATTATTTGTTAATAGTTAGAAATAAGTCTCAAAATACATATAGAAATTCAACATATTATATATCATTCCTAACCAGTTGATGTGGTGTGTAGTACAAATTTTGTGGTAATTTTTTTAATTATATAAAAAAATAAATTACTAATTTGTCGATTCACCCTTGTACTTAGATTACTACTCTACTGGATAGCAACCAAATTGGGTTGCTGCACGTGCTTTCTCTTCAGCTTCCGCAATTGTGATATTCGCGCCGTGACACAAGATGCAGAGCTATAAAACAGTTACGTAGTTGAATTCGCCGGATTCTGAATTCGCAGGATGCCAGCTCCGCACCGGTGATAATGATGACATTTTCTATAATGCCGAAGCTAATTTTTGTGAGATCGTTATCATTTTTGTGATTCTCTAACCAAATATATTTATATCATAGAGATGGATACAGTCTAACAATCGAAACTTACACCTTGCTTCTCATTTATTGATTCCTTGATTTTATACTGAGACGCTCTTTACTGATTGAGAAAAAATCCTTTTTTAAGGCTTTTGTTGTTACGAATTGTTAATATCGCCGTTGCGTCATTATTCTTTTAATGCCATTAAATTCGCATTAACCGAAATAAAATATAATTGAATACACGTTTACGTCGCCGCAATTTGGTGCCCACGGTCACCGTCTACCGGTTTACTCAAGGTCTTGCCGTTTGTCGTTTGCGGGGTTTGTTGTCATATCCGTTTTCATCGTCGTAGACAGAGCCAGTTATTTCCACAACTCAGTTGGGCTTCTAGCCATATTTTTAACCCCACCACTCTTCCACCTGTCTGCGAGACTTATCTTGTTTATACAACGACTAATGGCCTTGAAATCTCCCACCTTATGCAATTTTCGTTTTTACATTGTCGTAGTTCTCTTTTGTTAAATTTTTATGCTCAATCTCATTTCCTTTCATGTTTAACGAACTTTTATAATTGCACAATTAATTAACGTTGCATGGACGTTGCGTGCAGAAGGGGCAGGTGAGACTAGCAGTGTTTTTAAATGAAAAATTTCCCATACACGGGTCTGATTTCGTACTTTCTTCATCGGGTGCGAGGGTGAATTGTAATGGATAATAGCTGGATAATTAAAGAGAAGCAAGAACAAAGAAAAAGTTACGGTGCGGAAAGCATGCAATCGATGTGAAAACCTTTGAATTTAATATCTTGAATTTTAAATGTGATTGAGGAGTCATTTTAAAAACAGACAAAAAATTATGCGATCGTACGAAGGAGTGGATAAAATGCACTTTTGTAATAAATGTAAGGTTTAAATGCAAGAACTTTTTTAATAAAATTAATTTTAAAGTTTTTCTAAACACCTGAATTTTCTTTGATAAATTACCTTAAATTTAAGGCTTACAATAATTAAGGAGGGTAGAAAAGGGAAAGTAGAATATTTTGAGAAATAAAGAGGATGAAAAAATAGTGAGACTCATTTCTTAGCTTCATAAGCAAGTGTTAAAATATATTCATATATTTCATTTTTTTAATTAATTTCATTATTTTATACTAATGACTAAATTAATTTTTATACTAATTCGTTAACTTCTCCAACTCTAGCTCTTTCCGGTGCTTGTAGAATTTTAAAGTAATCTTAAAAATATGCAACGTTTTTGTTGACACCTCGAATATAAACGTGACAGCCGACACACACATTTTATCGTATTCAATGTTTCTCAATCCGCAGATTCTTTATTCACTCCGTTTGTTAAGGCTTCAAGGGCTAAGCTTTTATTCTCTCTTACTTGAACCTGTCCCTAATCAACCGGGTGTCTGTCTATAGTCTGTCTGTTTCGTACTGCTTCTGTCTGAATGCTGGCAATAAAACTAATGACATCATTTAACACCATAATACCGAAACGGGCAGTCTGCAGACAACAACAATAAAATCTTTTTATATAAATAACATCATCGTCATTCTCTACAAAACAAAGATAAAAGCGGATGGAATAAATGAAAGGGAATAAATAAAATGTCTGGGCGGATTTGACGGACGCAGCAAAGCAGCTTCTGGTAAGTTTTGAAGGTATGTAGGGTTACTGATGCAGCGGTTGGATAATCAATGAATGGGTAGGCATTTAAGACAAGAAACGAAGAGACCACAAGAGGATATGTGGACTCTTTGAGTTCTCATTATTCAAAGAATAATAATCAAAGCAATCCTGACCCATTTATTCTCATTAAAATTATCGATTAAGAGTGGATAATTTAAGGCGTCTTTTGAAATGTCTTTCCGTTCCCGTTTTTGAAGAAGACAAAAGTTCGTAACATAAAATCACATTTCATATTATCGGAAGTTCCAATCATTAGCAGATTTGCCTAAGAAACTATACCACAATTTTATAAAATATATAACGTGTCCGACCCGAACTTCAGAAAATAGAAAGAATTTACCTATAGTTCAGTAAGAAACTTATAGAGTGGCTAACAACAAGAGAAAACAATTCCAGAAAAGCAGAATGAGACTGAGCGCTTACCTCAGTCTGGCCGAGGATTGTGTACGCCACACCTTACAGCTTAATTAAAATAACCAGTGGGCGAACCGACCCTATTTTCAACATTTTCCAGAATAACGACCACTTACTAACAGAACTGCGACCACTAGTATAAAATTTCATTTAAATATTTCCAACCGTTAACGAAATAGCGAAATGCAACATTTCCATTAGTAGGTAGATATCCTTGTCCTTGTCCTGAAAAAATATATTAATAAGTTTCACCTTTCCGTTAATCCCTTTTTTTAAAATTAAAACTTTAAAATTTTTATTTTATGTGAAGATTATATAATATTCGTTCCGAATTCGAAATCAGATTTTAATATCGAAACAAGTACACTTTGAAATCAAAAATAAATATTTCTCATTTCGATTTTTAGTTCCAATTTTGTCCTATTTTTGAACAATATTTTTTTAATTAAAACTAAATACCTTTTACTCCTAACTCGTAAATCCTAAATTAAATGTATTGAAACCAAACTCTATTTTAATTGATAATAAATAATTTTAGTTTTAAATTTAGTCCACTTTATTAATAAACTAAACAGATTTTACATAAAAATTAATTTAAATTAAATTAAAGGCGGTTTAAATAAAAATTTGTTAAGTTTAAATTTGGTGCTTTTTAAAACTCAAATTTAATAATTTTCAGTATTTTGAAGTTGTATTCAACTAAAGCCCAGACTGTATGTCAAATAAGAGAAAGAGTACTAAAAACAGAAAATAAAGAACAAACAAAGTGTGTTTAAATAATCTTTTATAACATTCTTTGGTAGCATCTCTGCTTTATGTGTTTCTCTTCGCTTTCACGAGCTTGCATTTTGTCTGTGCGTTCCTTTATTCATCCCCTTCTTCCTTCCATAAATTATTCTACAACAAATTTGATAATAAAATTTGCATAAATTCGCATTCTTCTTGTGTCTGCTTCTACTTTTTATGTTCTACAACAGCTGGTATCTACAGTTGGTCACCATAGTGTGTACCCAAATCTAGATGTGAATGTGCTACTATTTTTCAACATGTATTGGTTATGGTCCCATAAATCTATGGCGTAGCCAGAATAATGAAACTTTAATGCGGAAGGAAAGGAGCGGAAATTACAAAGGATTTTCTGCTTTTACCGACCAGTCACTTTTATTTCGCCACTGTCCCTTCATCCTCCGAATTTAATTTCTAAAGTATTTCTAGTTTCATTTTCGGACCTTTCTGTTTCTATCGTTTAACTTGAGTCAACTAAGATCAGTACTTTATTTTCTCATTTGTTTCACTTTATCGCTTCTCTATTGATTATAAAAAAGCAGAGTAACTTGTTCTTAAATAGATAACGAACTTTGTTATGAAGAATAAATGATGCAATTACTAACACTTGGAAAACTAAGAAGTCACCGCTGTGAAGTCACCAATAAGAAGTCACATCCGTTACCTTCCTGAAATCAACTGGCAAAAAAATTGCCTTAAAGCGCAGATAATTTTTTTCGCCACTACATGTTTTTTACTTCCCACAGTTTCCGATAGTTCATAAGGCTCTTCGATTGTTATAAAATTTAATGAATTGGCAAGTTTTTATAAAAATGCAATACTTGCAAATGCTGATGACATTGCTTTTGTTAAAATTGCAATCCCACCCCCTGCCTTTCCTATCACAAACATATGTGGAAAGCAGTTAATGTAGATTCAACAGCATGAAACAGCTGCAGTTGCCGCAATCCTTGTTTACTTCATTTTGGACGAGGGAATGAATACATCAGTTAACGGAAACAGGAAGTATGGCTCCGCCGACGACGCCGGCGCCGGGTCTTCTGTCATTAGTTTTCAAACATTTATGAATGAATCCAAAAGCCAGCGCAAACCGGCGATTGCTCACCCTTTAAGTGGTTTTTGCTATTTTTCTTTCTCTGACTGGAGCCATTTGACGACGAGGAGCAAAATCCGTCGATTTCCCTTCGTCTTAAAGAGCTGTATAATAGTTAAGTAATGAGTAACTAAATGATAAACTGCTAAAGTGGTATATGAGTGAACCACTATACCACATATAGTCATATGTAAAAAAAGTCTCAGGGAGGGTGTGAAGTTTGTAAGCAAAGATAAATGAACATTCTTACTATCAGACCCAAAGACATTTACATGAACTCACAACCCGCGCCATCATTATTATTGCCTATATTCTTTAGCATTCTTTAGCATATATTCGACGGCATTAATCGTTTGACAGCATATGACAGCTTTTTCCTCATGCAACACATTCACGATTCTGCGTGTCGCCCGTTTGTATCATTTAGAAAGCTTTACATACTCACTTATTCTCATTTTTCACTTATTGAAGCAGCGTACTAACAACAGTAATAACATCTGCTTTTGTTATTGACGCTTTATATCAATCATGTCTCATATAGAACTAACACTATAGAACTAACACTCATATAGAACTATAAAACACTAATTTAATAAAGTTAAAGTTTTAACTAAAAATTAGTTTGGTTGAAATTATGCAAAATATATTAACGATCAAACGTTTTGAATTAATATTCGAATATTAAAGAATCTCTTAGAAGCACTTCGGTAAACGGATGTGTAGAATAGAGAGAGCGAAATCGGTAGGTTTGTTTCTGGTCAATCCGAACCCTTCGTAACCATTTTAATCTCTTTTAGAGCACGTGGAAGCTAATCGGCGAAGCTTATACAGCCTACGCCCGTAATAATAATTTATGAATTGATCCCACTGATCAATGCACATTCAGTTCAATATTCAACAACATTCTATTCAATATTACCTTTTCGTTTTCTTGGTTATTTTAGACCTACTAACCCATGTTGAGTTACCTAACCCAACTCTTTCCAGAAAAGTCCACACATAGTATAATATAAAAGCGTGCTATTCCAATTCGTTCGTAGATTTAGAACGTATAAAACTGACATCGCCGCAGTAAAATTTCAGCTTCAAAATTTCAAGTGAAGTTGAAAGACGGGGCTTTGGAATTCTACTTCATAAAAGCTACGGGTGACAGTAGTCCGATTTTGCCCACTTTTAAAATCAGACAATCTAGGAAAACAGAATATTCCTGCAATATTTCATGGCAATACCTGCAATCGTCCTCTTGTAATGCATCATTCTTTATAATTGAGGTTTTGGCAAAAGGGGCCGCCTTCTATTTTTAATTGCATTATTTACCCCCTCCACCACTCGCGACTACTTCATGCAAAACTGTATCCTCTTTATGAGAGTAAAGGACATGTCACATGTGTATTCATCCACATCTGTCACAAATGTCTCTTTTAAATTTTTCCAAAAGGTATGTAAATTTATGTGTGTATGTATGTATGTAAATATCCTAACTAAAAGTTATTTTGAGTTTTATAGATATGATTTTGAAGTTAGGGGTAATTGTAAAGATTACTTAGGCGTGAGACCAATCAGACTTGATTTCCATTAATTATACCTTCAGATGGATCTAGGTCTGGATGGATTTATAGTGTCTCCTGATCATTCAATATTGTGACATCTAAGTCATCGATCTAGAAATATCTAAATGCGTTATGGCCCTATATAACGCGTTTAGATATTTCTGGATCGATGACTTAGATGCCACAATATTGAATGATCGGGAGATTGTGGCCTGGAAAAGGCTCCTCTAGAGCTTTCAATTACTCGTTTTGTGTGGCTTAGGACTTCTCGACTCGATAAACCTATATCACTCATAGATCGCTATATTGCTATAGATCGGTCTAAAGCACACTACTTTTCCCAGTGTATGCCGCAATGTCTTTAGATTATTTAAGATGGATTCAAAATATAGAAGCAATAGCAATAGCCGTCAGTAATAGTTATTAAATTGCAAAGTAAAAATATCAAATTGCAAAGTATAAATTATTTGCATGCTTTTCAAACGAAGCACTTATTGAGAAATCCTGTCCCAATTATCCTGAATATGTTAGTGTTAAGCAAAGTAAATTCTTAAATTATTTAATAAGTCCCCTCTGTATCACCTCTTATTCGTGATTTCATCCGCCTCTTTCTCCATTTCTTTTTTCATTTATCATTCTAAATTCGGATAAAATTTGATTTCAAGTAAAATTAAACGGGAAGATAAAACAATGAGTTTAATTGCGCTGATAGTAAAAAGTGAAGTATAAAATCTTAACAGTGAAAATTTAACCGTTTAGAGAAATGTAATTTCCGAAATATATCACGGTGAAAACGCGAAAATATAAAAAGGACCCAAAGGATTGCGCTCATCTCATCTAAAATACAGTGTCGTATAAGGTAACGTGGGTATGAAAATATATATTCGTATATTTATGGCGTACATATAGTACCTCTATTTATATTACCATAGATACGAAATAAAGTGTAGATGTAGTGGGAAGAAGAGGAGAGCAAGTAGACGAAGACACCTCCGTTCGTCCGTCCATTAATTCCTCCTCCAAATCCCTCCTCCTTCCCAATCATCAGCATAATGCCTCACACTTTCAACTCACCCATCCATCGTAAATATATATAAACCAAAATTTAACTAATAAAGTATTATTTAACATAGAGAATATCTAAGAAGTTTCAACGAGTGCTGCTCACACTGTTCATGTCATTCTAGCGAGTACTTCGGCTTTAATAATATTGCACTAACCAATAATATCGCCACTTTAAATTGGGTCCCATGTGATCTAATTTCGTAGAGCAGAACCGGTACCTGCAGGAAAAATTAAAATCAAGTAAAATTGTAAGAGTCATGGTAAAGCAAACGAAGAAGCAAATACCACAGCAGGTAGATGAATAGGGTGACTAGTGCAGATAGCAAACTTTTCCTGCGTTCTTTCATTTCTGATTTATTAACGACAAGTTTTCCGAAGTAAAAAATTTCGCTACTGGCTCAAGAGAAATACAAAGAATGGCATGGCGAACAGAAAGCTTTGCAGTAGACGAAGCGCCAGAGACCGTTACATTGGCGGCGAAGATTACAACAGGTGGTATCAGTGGTACTATTTTATTTTACGGCACCTTGGGGTGTGTAGAATGCGAAATATATAGCATACTTTCAGGGGCAATTAAAGTTCAAATCAAGGCAAATTTTAGTAATTTTATTTCGGAATTTTTAAAAATTATTAATTCAAGGGAGGAGAATTATCTTAATAAAATTTATTAGAAATAGTTAAAGAGTGACGAAAAGCGAAATTTTTTAAGAAGTATTCGATAAAAAAAGAACTGATTTGTATGATAAAATATGATTATAATCATTAAATTTGTTATATTCAACTTTTTAAAAAATAATAAATAAGAGTTAAATGAAGACTTATTTTGGACACAACTCTTCCCTCGAGATGTTTGAAACAATTTTTCGTCACCACTTGTCAAGTTTCTTCGTAAACAAAGCACGTTCGGTAAGACGCTAATCTCAATGTCCGCATTTAGAACGAAAAAGGGCTAAGGGCACATCACTGAAATCGGTTTGCCTAAAAAAACAACTTCACAAATGAACGGCGAAAGAGAGTGGGCAAACCATAAGAATACCAAGAACCCACTCGGTTCTAAAACATCACAGAAAGGCCCGGTAAACAAGTTCGCGTAAGTTCTTATGCAATTCAAACTCTAAAAAATATTAGAAAGCTCGTTGAAAATAGTGAAAGAAATTAAAAATCATTACGAAATTACTTTCGTAATTCGCATTGTAAAGAGGAATGAATGTTAACAAAGCGAGAAAAGATTCTAACATGAAAAATTAAAAGACCAAGCAAAACCATAAAATCTTTCTTTTTCAACAGGTTTGGTTTGCTTTGGTTTAGTTTGCTCTGATTCAAGTTTCAAACTTACAAAGTTGCGTCATATATTGAACATTTTATTCCTCAGAGGGAAAGAGAGCGAATGAGAGGAATATATGGGACAGCGTGATAGAAAGTGAGAGAGATTGTGTATGTGTGTGTGCGAGTGCAAAAGGAAATAATGCCAGAGCGTTTAGATATGCTCCACAGAGTAAGAAATTGCAGTTAAAATTATGAAAGTGTAAGAAGAAATTCGATTTAGAAAATATAGAATCGCAAAAAGGACCAAAAAATTAGAATTCCATTTTATTCTTGTGCTGAAACGTGTAATTTCGAGTTCTTCGTGAGCGACTTCAAAATTCAAAACCAAATAAAAAGGAGGATGAAACAGCATCGAACGTATCATATCACAGCTCGTGGAAAAGTATCTAAGCGAAACGCATTAACTGAAATATATCCATTTTATTGGCAACAAAAAAGGTTTTTACATGGAATTTTTATATTTGCTTCCTGCTTTTGTTTACGCTAACCGAAAACAAGACAGGAGGAAATTACGATTAAAAATCGTTTTATGAGGGTCATTAGGCTGATTTCGATAACACAGAGTGTGTTCCAATTTGACTCTAGTAAAGGTATCTTTTTTGTGTGGTTCTGTATTAAAAGAATTTCTGAAGAACGTATCTACCAAGAAAAACGGATTTGGGTGAACTTCTCTGAAAAAAATCAATTGTAATACTTGAAACAAAAACAGAGTAATCTATTAAATTAAAAGCGAATTAATCTATCCCAAAGTCCAAACCAATAAAATTACGATAATGCTTGTGTAGGAAGAAAACTGTGTCCCTAAGTCATAAAAGTAAAACAAAAATTTAAATAAAGGCACATGCACATACAAACATATACTATCTTATTGGATTTAGTACAGAAATAATATAAAAAATAGCATGCTTTTTAGAGAGCATCCAATAAAATTAACCGCAAGGGAAACCGAGAGAGAGAAAAAAAGGGATTAGGATAAAGCGTGTGGATTAGGGCCATAAAAATTATTTTCCCTACAAAATATTGCCTAAACGTAAATACTGGTGATAAATGGTGCGATGTGAGTTAGGAGGAGAGGTGAGTATTCAAGTGTGACTATGTGTCAACCATGTCATTAAATCAAGTGTGACTATATGTCAACCAAATCAGATATAAAAACCGAAGCAGAAAATGGTGACCTAGAGGCACGAACACACGTAAATTCTATACAAATATACTTCCATTGTTTTTATAACAAAAGCAACGGCAAACTACACAAGCAGCGAACCCACAAAGACAGCTCTTATGCCTATAAACAACTGAAGTACTAAGTACTAAGCAATGTACTTAAGGAACCATTACGTCCGTTTTATGTGTCATATTTTAGCCATAATTACATTCAAACTAAGGCAGCCTTTGTCGTTTTAACTAACCATACAACCAACTTATCGTTTAAGCGACCCCATCACCTCCCGTTCATTGAACGTTTATACCGCCTTATTAATGCGAAATAATTGCGGGCTAATTTTGCGATGAGCTTGTAGTTATTTATAGATAGCATTGAGCCTATCAAACGATTGAGGACACGAACTCTGAGGCTGTTACTGTTTCTTTTAAAGGGATAAATATGAGTTCGTGGTATATTTTCAACATTTTCTCACAAAAGTTTGAAAATACGTAGACTCTAATGTAACCCCGTTTCATTCTTCTGCTTTAACCTGCCAATATATTTCCACTTACAAAAAGAGGTTGGTGAATATGTGATGCCTTTTTCACAATGTGTTTTGGGTGTCTGCAATTTACTAGATTTTTTATAGCTTTCACTGCAAAAAAAAACTACTTAGTGGAACCTCGCCTTTTATCCGGGAGTCAATTCCTTCCGGTTTAGATTATAAAAATATAAAAAAGAAAAAGGAAAAGATGTGGGAAACATTTTTATATTTTTACCTAAAATTCCTTAAAATATGCCTAGAATAAATTAAATTATCTATAATTTACACCATTAAAAATTTCGCAACAAATCTCCAAAATCAAGTAGAAGCTATATTCAATCATTTTATGGCAAAAGCATTCCTGAGATTTTATTTGCTTAAATACACACATATGGGTACACTTTCATTCCAATGCCATCAATAATACAAGAAATGCTGACAGTGCTGCAAAGTAAATCAACAAAATGTCAACCAAATTCAAATAATTTGAAATTACGTAAATAGCAAGAAAACAGTTTTGGTTTAACCCCTAAAGAGAGAAATATCTGCGAATGAGTTGTGTGTGAGAGTACGTGTATGTGATTTGTGTGTGCGTGCATGTGTGTGGGTGTATTTGTAATGTATGTGTGTGTGTGCGTATGTGTATGTATGTGTGCGGGCGTGGGTGAGGAAATATAAAGGTACAAGTGGGTGAGTGTGTGTATATGTTTTTGCCTTTGTTTTTTAAACTGAGGCAATACCACTTCTTGCGGGTTCTGAAAAAAATGCAAATTCATTAGAGAAATGGACTAAGGGTTCATTCCTTTTACTCGTTTAAATTCACTAGAATGTATCGCCATTATTTATTCTTAGGTGACAAATAAAACAACATCAAAATCCAACAACCCAATGCAGCACAAAATAAAACAAGTAATATCATAATTAATAACAACTACAACACCCACTAAGCCATCAACGAAAACAGAAACATACTCACAAAAACCACAACAACTCCGAGAACAAGGTGAAATAAAGTATGAGGAAAACTAGAATGAGCAGGAAGGGAACGAATCAAGCGAAAAAATACCACCACTAAGTGAGATCGGTTACAATAAAAACGAAAGGGAAAGTGGAAAATGACCACGACTGAAATGTGTGCATCGAGAATAGTAACAGATAATTGGAGCGAATGAAGAAAGAACAAGAGCGGCGAAAGCGAGTAAACAAAAAATGAATGGGATGAGTTTCCATGTGATTGATTTTATCATTCATTGCAAACTTGGTTCAGTTTCGTCAGTATTTTCAAGAAATCCAACTTTAAAAAACTTTAGAAGCCTTTAATATAAAAACACCATTATCGCTATTATCATAAACATCATCATTATTATTACAGTCATTATTGTTATGGTTATATTTGTTATTTTATTGCAAAACCTTAATGCGTTTTAATTATAAAATCTTCGATAATTTACTGACAGACGCTCAAATAAATACAAGGTGAAAGGGAAAGTGCGAAATGGAGAAGATGTTCAATGGGCAAGGTCAGTGCAAGTATATTACACTAGCATGACAGATGCTTTCTGACATTATTAGTTTTAAGGTCGTTGGTAAAATCACGCCAAAACGTCATCATCACCCTTATCCGAAACGTAATAAATATTAGTCTACTAAACGAAATTTCTGGTTACTTTGCAGAGTTTCACCACTCAACGTGCTTACAAACATACATGCACACACATCCTTTGACGTAAACACCTGCACTTATTTAATTATTACACACAAACGCACATCGACTTATTTGTGTTTACAAACTACAATAATTTTTGTCAGGATTATATGTTTGGAGGATTTCAAAGAGTACGAAAAACAAACGAAATTTTCTTTTAAAATTGTCCCTATATTTGGTTGAAATAATTTACGTTTCTGTTCCTACAATAAATAATTCTTTAAATTAAGAAACACAAATGGTTTTATAAAAGCAATTTTTGGAATCGCCTTCTAAAAGTTTTCAGTGTTTTAAATTTACAAATTTAGTAAATCTAACACTAACAATTAATCATTTTATGTGTATAAATTAGCACAGATTAAATTTTACTAAGTACAGATTAGTAGAGTAAAACTCATGGTTTCGAACTCTACCAGAACAAATTCAACAGTTAAGTTAACATAGTTAAATTTTTAGTAATTTAACAATCAAATTTTTAAATACCAGTACAGTAGGTAGAGAAGTATTGAAGGATTGAAAAAAACTTGAAATAACTTCCTTTAAGAAGATATGTATTTATTCGGCAGATGTTTGTAACAGTAGACGAGAGGATAATAATCTAAGGTTAAATTTGGATTTATTAAATTTCAGACATTTAACTGAGGTTTAAGTTTGAACAACATCCTTAAATAAATTGTTTGATAAAATTACGTTATTGAATTTTGAAAGGCATCAAAAGTTTATTGATATATACAAAAGTAATGATGGTTTCCCCCTCACGGTTAATCTGGTATCCCTCCCCCCCTTCCTCTTCTTTTTCTCCCCTAAACTCCAAATTTATTGACTTTTGAAAACTGTTACAGGTGAATTTGTTGCAATGGTCGCATATCATTTTCCGCAGATTCCACATCATTTCAATTTCCATATTTATTTGGCACAAGTGCATCGAGAAAAGGTTTCAAGTACTGAACCATTAAAAATCGCATATGACGTACCATATTATGTCGTAAGGGAATGGGTGCCGATAATGTTGATGATGTTGATGATAATGACGATGACAACAACTGCCGTTGTGACTAAAACCAGTACTGACACTGTTTCTGCATTCTCTTGTGTAAATATTGAAAAACCGATCATCACTGCAAATGCGTTTGGAAATATTTGAGGGGCAGGCATAACAAACTTTGCATAATATTCATGGAATGCAGTTGCTCGGACAGGCGATTGGTCGACCCTTGTAGACCGTCACTGTGAGTCTTGGCAAAGCCGGGTCGCGTCTAAGAAGATGCGGATACTCTTTTTAAACATTTTATACTCTTAAAAATACATTAAAATTACTGTAACTCCTCATCGTGAATGAAATGCGATCGTGAATGAAATGGTCGCACGAAAATATACGCAATACCCACAAGCAGACTCACAAGCAGGATCATATAGTTCCACTTTCATACAATTTCACAAGCATACAATTTAGCGCACGTGAAATGCGCGCGATGAAGGTGTAAAAGGAGCACATTATTTTTTTGCTTACGTGTAGTTCGGTTTACGGAGTTCCAACAAACAAAAGTATTTTAATATTTATTTAACGCGAAAAGAGGGCTCAAGGAGAATGAGTGAGAAATAGTGTGAGTCACGTTGAATTGATTTGACACCTGATTAGGCGTGTATGTAAGTGCTGATGCCTTACTGATACTTGGTGATACTTGTCGTGTTAATGAGGTTCTTTGACGGTGTTGGTGGCATATATGATATTGTGTGTGCTGTTGATGCCTGAAGATATCTATAGGTGGAGCTGGTAATGCTTTCATGCCTCCTCTTCCGTCATAAATATATATTTTTGTGAATTATTGAACATTAATTGTATTCGATGCTCTTGTAGTTGTAAATTCATTTATCATTAACTGCTTTCTTTTGATTTTGTTTTAGTCGTAATGAAATATGCCCTGTCACTTTTAAATCGAATTGTGTATTTTTACGCGCAAATCGAACCACAGAATCGTTGTTTTGACTTGTTTTTTTGTGATTATAGCAACTTGTTGTTGTTCTTGTCTTGTTTGCATACATTTTGTTCTTCCAAAAGCATGTGCCGTGTTATTTCAAAATCCGTGATTTTCTTTAATTTTGTAAAGCTTCATCAGTTTTGACAGCCGTTCGCCCGATTTTGTTGTCCATGAATATTTTCTATTAACCTTAACTCACGGATAAACTAAACTTTGAGATTGATTGATTGATTGATTAAAATACTAACCTTTCTTATTTTTCACTATGCAAGTCTTTTAGGGAAATTCTAAGAAAAGAGCACCCATATTTTTTATATGGCTTTTTATTTATACCAATCTTAGAAAAAACCTTGGGATGTATTTTTCGGTGAAATCTCAAAAAAACCTTGTTGAAAATGAAAACTCATCGAACCAATATATATTCGATTAAAGTACAAAGGCAATTTTTATTTCATAAATATAAATCAAAAATCAAAAATGCAAAGCTATTCATCCTTCGAATACTTCTGTTTTTGAGTTTCGAATATTTCGAATGTTTCAAATAATAAAATTGAATTTTCGTTAATTTCGAAGAGCTTCCTTTTTGAATATTTAGTTCATTTCGAGGATTGGCCTTCTTACGAATATTTAATGTATCCCGCATATTTCGTCTGCTTCGAATTCCTTTTCCTCTTTAAAAAGGATTTCGATGCGGATGATGATTTTTCTAAATTTAAGTTCAATAAATTTTATTCTTTGAAATAGCTGGAGTAGACTTTGTTGGGTTATTCAATCATTTAGTTCACCCTCGCTAAATAAAGAAACTTGAGTGAAATCACTAAAAGTTATTCTTTCGGAAAAGGATATTCTTCTACACCTCGCGTGCATGCGAGTCTTTTATAAAAGATTGTTTCTGAAGAAATTAAGTACAATTTACTCTAAGAAAAAAGCAATTTCAAGATTTTGCAGTAGACCTCTGTGGCTCTTCTCTGATTTAATATTTATATACGACTAACTCTATCTTCCTTTTCCCCCCGCTAATTTTGTTAACTGTATCTACCTAACAAACTTAATCAGCAACAATAAGTAATTAAAACAGCGATAAGAATAACATCAGAATCAAAAAGGGAGATTGGTGATGTCTCGGAAACTTAGTAGATATTATAATTTTAAAGAAAGTAAAGAAAAAAGAAACTAAAGAAAAATCTCTTCCGCAAGCAATAAACAATTTGAATGGGAGTAATGGGAGAGGGTGTAGAAAAGTGTAGGGTAGGAAAATTAAAGGAAATTATCAAAAGAAGGCAACGGCAATAAAGAAAATAACAGAAGGCAAAGTCAAGGGATTAACAATGTCACTGCACTTTTGCAAAGGCAACTAACTGAACAATAATTGAAACAATAGCCAATATTAACAATCGAAGTTATAAAAATAATCAGTATCAAATAAAGGATTGAGTAGTAGGGAGAAATAGGCGTGGCGTAATGGGATGCAGTAAGTATAAGAAAATTTTCGAAATAGATTCGTGAATATGCGGCTGTGTGTGCGTGATTATATACACAAAATTGTCTTAAAATAAGTCTTCCGGCTTTTCCACTTAATATAATTTGAAATTTTCAATTTTTTCATTCTCTCCATACTGCTCAGTCATCCCTTACCCGAGTCAGGTTACCGACACAGTATTATTTCCTGTTTTTCCAACAGTAATGTTTACCGTTGTTTCCATTTGCTGAAGCTGTTGTTTCCTTCTTTCTTCACAAAAAATAAACAGTTTTTCAGAATAGACTTCAATGTTTTTAATTTAATTTTCCCTTGTGGTGCATCCGGAGAGTATAAAATATGCGTTGCACACATCGATACATATATTAGCACGTACACATTTACATATCCGTACACATATTCTTAGAGCTTCGATCGGATTTTTTAGTAATATTTATCTAAAAAATATTATTTTTCCTTTATTGTGTTTCGAACGCGGTGGTTCTTTGTCTTTCCGTGAGAAGGTTGTCATCCATTTACTTCCTTCTTGCTTCGCTTTATAAGCCCTCACACTATTTCATTCAGCTCGTGTGCTGTCTCTGCTTCTGGATTTCTCGAGTTTGGGTGGACTTGTTCCATGAACCCTTGCTCCATAAGTTCGCATTCATGTGTCCTATTCTCGTTGCACTTCCTCGTGTTTGTTTTAGTTTTTTCTTAATTTCTTCTTCAGTGTTTAATTTTTTCTTCATCGTATATTTATAAAATGAAATTTACGGATTCATGCTTTCGACGGTGTACGTGTGCGCTGTAGTTTGAGCTCCAAACCCCAATTCTCTTTCTTTATCACTTTATCCCTTATCACACTAAAATAGTGTTGAAAGGGATTCAACTTGCGTGCTCTTGACATCTGCGTGCTCTTGGCATTTTTCTAATATTTTGTTAAAAACTTGTTTTCATTTAGTGGTTTTTCTTTCTCTTTTCTTCTAACCTTATCCTTTTTAATAAACACTTAAAAGCATTTTGGGCGTAATTGTCGTTGATATTTTTGTCTTTTTACCAACCCTGTTTTGCTAAAACATTTTTGTACCAACGTCTTTCCCCAATATTATCTCCTCAAACCAATTGCTGAAAAATGCAAGAATTTAAAGTTTTTTCGAAGCCATAATTACCATTAATTTTTCTTGCATCTAAATTTATTGCAAGTTTATTTTTTTGGCCGTCTGAACAAAAACTTCTGGAAATTTTCTCTTGATTTTCGTTAAATTCTGATTTATTATAGAAGAATTATTTTTGAACCTTTATGTCAATTTTTAAAAGAAATAGCGAAAAGGGAAACTGGTGATTTATTTTCGTTAAAAAAACATCGTAAAGGGTTCACCATCAGTATTAACACAGCCAATGTCTTGAAGCGGAATATTTACATGCACTCGTTATCGTTTTATTTCTATTTCCTTCTCTCTCTTTTGTGGCTGTAGCTATTTGCATCCATTTTACTGGGTTCATATTCTCTAGAGTACCATAATAAATGTACAAGAAACTCACAGAAAGTATCCTCGCGAAAATGTTGCATAATTTTGGGCCCGTAACTTTTCGCCTATATCCACTTTTACTTTAGTCCGTCTTTTCTAATGCCTTTGCGCTACCAACCTGTTAAGCCTATTAATGAATGAGTCCGAATATAAATCAGTATCAAATACCGTCTTTCCTTGTTTATATCTTTTTTACATGTTTTTACCATTAATTCTATGAATCAAAATGCCAAAGAGCAAAAAGAAAGTAAATTAAAAATAAAGAAGAATACTATAAGAAACCCGAAAACTAAAAATTAAATTGTGAAAGGAAGAAAACTGTTTTGGGATTGAAAAAGCATACAAATATTTTGAAGTTAAGCCTTGAGGAAATGAAACTGATGATACTTTTTAGAGTCATAAACGGAAAAATTTAGAACAGAAAGTATCAGCAGATGAAGAAGAAAGAAAAGGGAAGGTAAACTGAAGAGCCAACAGAAACAATTCAATACGTGATTAGGCCGCATCAAAACACCGGGAACAATTTTCTATAAGAAGACCAAAAGACGCAATATTATAAAAGGGTGCCTATATATTAAAAAATTGCAGGATATCTTGAAAATGGGATTTATTACGGCAAATTTATTTGAACATTGAACTTAATTAAATGGTAGTTAATTATAAGGAAAGAATGGGCGAGGCTCGGAAGCGAACGGAATGAAGGAAATTGTAATCCAAATATTTTGTGGTAAAGTTTTTGCAATCCTGGGAATAAGCCAGTGTAAGCAAATACAAAACAGTATAACCTGTAAAGTCAAAATCATAACCTGTATGGAGACTTACAGGGGACAGGTTATGGAGACATGACCCTTATAAGACCAAGAACAAAAGCAACGACACACATTTGGCAAATAACAAACGGGGAGACAGCCCGATGGTCAGAGTTAAGTTAATTGAGGAGATATTTCTGACCCAGAATGTGTACACCTTTCCATAACTGCCACGCCTTCTTTAATGCGTCACAAATGGAGGAACCAACGGTCTTATCTTGCCAAAAAAGTGAATATTATTAAACCTATCGCGTAATTTATCAATTGACTTATAGATAGATTAATTAATTGTTTGCAGTAAGAGCAATCATCAAAGCCTTTTAAATAAAACCACTTTTAAATAAAAACTAATTAATGGACAAATCCATTTCGGGTTTGGATACACGTCGAATCGTAAAATCGTCGAAAAACAAACAAAACAAATACAATATATGTCACTCTCTTTCGTTTGATAGCAATTAAACGAATTGTGTTGGTCTTCTTTTGCTTTTTTCTCATTTACTCCCGGGGCCTTTATATCACACCTCTTGAACTTTCACTTCGCTAGAGTGGTTTAGTGCTCCTCCTCTAGCCGGGGCTAAAGCCCATATGCATATCATTATCTAATGCTATCACCACACTGCTCCCTTCCTCTGCTCACCCTCCTACCGTGCTCAGTATTCTCATTTGTTCCGTTTTTCTCTCTTTTTCTCGAAAAGAATATTGGTTGTATGTTAGCAGTAACCACCACCACAATGGAGAATTGTCGCATTGCCGCATTTAACTCTGGCCGCAATCAAGTGTTCGATTTTTTTACCACTACCAGAGCACCGAGTGATCAGCTGTGCCGCAAAACTAGAATTGCGATTACAAACGATTGAAAACATCGAACAGTCAAACGGTCTCCGCAAAAGTGCATCAGTTTTTCTAACAAATCCGAGAGACGAAAACAAAATATTTTAAATGAATTGATATGATAGAAAGAAAGAGAGAGTGAGGAAAGTAGCGCATTGTAAATAATTTTGGGGCTGTGGAAATGTATTACGACTAAATTCGTAGGGTCACGAGAAGCATTTGTATTTATAGCTCCAGTGGTATTAGCGCTAGTTACGTCAGTGTTAGTTTTGTATTTGTATGAGTTTGAAATTCTATTCTAAATATGTATGTGTTTTTATGTCTTGTGTTTGATTGACTTTGAACTATACATACGTGAATAGATTTAGGACTAAAAATACATCCAAAGATTCTCAATTAGACTTCTGGCTATTAGCCGCCACCAGTTAGCTGTAGTAATTTTTGCTAGATGTTTAGTTTTTTAATTTTTAGTTTTATTTTTTTCCTTACACAAAAACTTCGTATTTAAGCTGAGCTCTTCTTCTGAATGTGGTTTAAAATAAGTTTAGCCAGATTCGTGTAACTCGTACAGATTCGTTTCACGCTTGTCGTGACCTCGATGAACGTAATAGCTTACGAAAATGGTTCGCCCTATTGTCTAGCCCAAAACAAAAGTAAAAATTCTTAAGCTTAATAAATGACAACTGACAGCCGTTACAAGTAAAACTACTGTGACAGTCACAGTGACAACAACAATACCAAGAACAACAACGCCAACGTTAAATATTTTCTCTTAATTTCTTTAGTTTCTTATGATTTTACTTCGTGTTCCTTATGTTGTTTTTTTTTTATTTTCTCTTGTTCTTTACTAATCGACCAGAACCGAATCGTCTACAATGTTTTTGTCATAGAAAACTCGAAGCAAAAATTATTTTTTTCTTTAGAAGAAATAAACAGAGAAAGAGAAGAAATAAAAGTGGAAGTAACGTGTGAGGACCATAACTATCTTCGACGTATTGATTCCCGGTTAACCGAGATTAGTCGCAATTCTCTGAACTCCGGACTTCTAAGAATTATCTGTTGTCTATTTATTATTGTTAGGACGGTTGAGGAAATTTTTCGTTTTTTTTTTCTTTTTTTCCTTACTTTTTATACGCTCATGATTTCCATTGATTATCAATTTTTGAATTTTAAATGACTTCTTGTTGAATTCGTCGTTTTGTTTTAATTGCGTGAGTAGTAATTAAAATAAAAGCAGTTTTCTTAAGAAAAATTTATATTAATGAAAATCTGAGGCACATAAAATTTTTTCGATTTCATTTAGTTCTACTGCCTTCTTCGATTTTTCTGGAATATTTCATCTGATTTTATGGAATATATATAACAATTAAAAGATCAAAGAAAGGAAAGAAAAAAATAAAAGATCTTAAGAGTCAAAAATAAAAAATATACAAACGGAAAGGGAAAAAATTTCAAAATCCGAGAAACTGAAAATTAAAACTAAAACATTATAAACCAGAAATACAAAAAGCAAAACACTTAAAAATTCAAAACGCAAAAAGATCAAAATGCAAAACACGAAAATTAAAAAAACGAAAATACAGATAAAGTAACTAAAAGGTATAAAATATTATTTTTGATTTGGTTATAGCTCGAATCATATCTGAGTACTTTATTTTGATCATTGTCTTCTTTGAAAAAATTTGCCCATTTCTTTCAAAAGGGCAAAGTCATAAAAACAAGACCGTCTGAAGCGTTTGATGGCTTCACCTATATATGTTAGAGATAAATAGACTAATTATTTTACTTTTGTCAATATTACCAGGGTTTGTTAAGTTTTTCCATTAGTTTTCTTGCTTAGAAATCCCGATACTTTTAGAGAAAATTCGTTGAGCTTTGTATATTTCAATTACGATTTATCAGTTTAAATCAGTTTAAACGAAGGAATCTCCATAGCTCTTGTAATGACTTCAAATTTCTAACAAATGGTTATAATTTTGTAACGATCAACTTGCTTCAGGATTATTCTTATTATTAAAATCGAATTTCATTTAACTTAATTTCAGAATACGTTTAATTTTGACACAATGACATTATCTCAAGGATTTGTTTTCTCACAGCATTTCAATCATATCAATCAATCTCACAGCATATCAATCATCAACATTATTTATCCAGTTTCTTATTTTCATTCCTTGTATTTCAGTCCCTGTCAAAAGAAAACAAACAAAACGACGTTCAGAGAACGTCTCGCCCTTTAACTTAATATGATAAACCCATTACTCATTGTCCTCTCGAAAAATCGACAATAATAGTAAAATACTTGTTCTTAATTTGATGGAAATATATGTAAATTTAAATCATTTACTTTTATATCAATAATAATTTCAGGAGATCTCTCTCTCTTACTTCTTTCTTCTGTTTTCGCTCTATTTGTCTATTCGTAAGATATTTGCTTTATGTTTGTAAACTTATTGTTGTTGCCGTTGTTGTCCCTGCATTCACTGTCATTCTTGTTTCTGTTGCTTTGTGAATTGACTACGACAAATTTAGGTAAGTAAAGATTTGAAGGCAAATTATTTTTTCTTTGAAATCTCTAAACGAAAATAAAGTTCTAAATTTGTCTAAGTTTGTTTGTCTTTACTAGTCATTAAGTTTTACAAGTTTTTTTAGTTTGTTCATTCCGAAAAAAACATGATATTTTGAAAATCTGTGAAAACTTTTAAGCCTTTCGTTCTCACTCTAATTTATAAAGCAACGTTTATTCTTGGTAAAAGCCGTTTATTTTGAAAATGAGATCTTCTGGCTTTTAGAATTAAAATTGTTTTAATTTTGAATTTTCATAAAATTTAAATTTTAATTAATTTTTATTGTTTTTAACTTATCAAAGGGTCGTATTGAATGTTTTGTAATTCTTTATTTTAGGTTTCTTTCTTGGAATTTTCTTTCAAAATTTTGCGACAGTTAAGTTTTTCTAGTTATCCACTTTAAGAAAAAAACGATTTATTTCGCCGGGTTACTCCCAAATTTCTTCACATATATATATACTCACAAGCATACACACGCACATCAGGATTTTAGTATGTTGAGTTCGTTTTTGTGTGCCAATCGGAAGTTTGTGGTTAGTTAAGATTTCAATCGTTAGCGTGGGTTGATGCAACTAGAAGGATCGCTGACTACTTATTCCATTGTTTCAATGAGATGATTATGCGAAACGAGAGGAGAAATAGAAGTACTCCGTTGTTTTCTTAGTTATTTCTTCCATCTTCTTGCTTTTTATTGGCAAAAAGTGTCTGAAACAAACTTAGGATTGACAAACTGCAAAAACTTTGTTCAATTCGAGTCGGAATTGATGCAGTTAGTTTGAATATAATTGCTTGAGGTTGCCAAACGTCGTAATTAGAAGATAACCGCAATCTAGTGGTTGCGTATAAGACAAAATAAAAAATAGAGTATAATTTTGCTTATTATTATTGCTTATTGCTTATTATTTTCATGACAAATTAGAAGGTAGAATAGATCTGAATTCCCTTTCAAAAACCTAGTGTTGAATCCTTTTTGCCACTTTTTTGTCAATCCTAAAATTCTTATATATAATATTTGTTTAATTAATTTTAAAAAACTAAAATTAATTATGAACAAAGAAAGCGTAGAAAAATAATCCTCAATTGAAATATCTAACTAGCGAGCCCATTAACGAGATTAGTCCCGTATTTAATTATAATTTCTCTGATAAGGAAATTATTCGTCATTTCTTCAATTAGAAATCTTAATCATAATCAAGATTTTTATTTTAGAATAATTGCAAAAATTGCTCGATTAAATTAAGCGATCCTATTCATACGTCCAATCAGAAAATATCACTTTTGTGACATACCCCTTCTTCTGGTGTAGAAAAAATGAGGTCTACTAATATGCTTTTTATTTACGGAAATAAATTTAATTGAATATTAGAAGCGTTATACACAGGAAGTAAAGCATAATCCCGAATATAAAATGATTGACAAATAATAAAGATTTTAGCACGTTCTAACAAAACAACTGAAAAATGTATTGTTTTTTGCAATTTCTTTCTCGATATATTTCGAGAACCTGCAACGACAGCAACATCTCAAATAAAAAAAATGTCATAAAAAACATGACTCAAATCAAAAACAAATCGGTAATTGGTAAAAATATGACTCAAAAATAAATCAGTAATTTGCTGAATTCAAGAACAATCTCGAAAGTGTCATGTGTTCCAAAAAAATGTTCATTCAAAATTCTAAATCAGAGAAAAAGAAGCTGACAATGGAAGAGAATGGAAAGGCCAAGGATGGAAGCAAGGTGACTTATACCAACATCTTTCCCAAAACAAATTGATTCTTATTGATTTCGATTGCTTTGTTGTTTGATCGTATTGTTATACGATGATTGCTGTTGATGTTTTTGTTGCTATTGAGTTGTTATTGTAAAATTAGTGTGATGTTGGGTACTTTCTTTTCATTTTCATTTCGCTAAAATTTCAATGTGTTTTTATTATGTCATTGCACTCGTACGATTTTCGTAAATTTGATGGTAAAAGGAATACGGACGTGAATGGAATAACGTGATGTCGTCTGCAAAGTTTTGAAGGTGAGTACTTGTATTTGTGCGTGCGCGTGCTTGTGTATTTGTAGACTCAGAAGAAATCAATGGTTTTCTTGGTTGAAATCAAGCAATAAAATTGAAAATCGTTTAGTGAAACGACCGTGAATTCAGAATAGCTTGATCATTGCTAAAGCAGTGTTCTTTGATGATGCTTTGTTGTTTTTTCCCGTCACTGTCCTTACAGCAATTTTTTCCTGTTATTGCTGGTCGCTGAAAGATCTGAAAACTTAATTTTTGAAAGGGTTTAAGAATTTTAAACCCTTATTTAATACCCTATAAATAATAATTTTAAATGAGGAATAAACGTTTTATGCATTATTGTTTGTTCTTATCACTGCCTGACAACATTGAGGAACAGCGTCCTGTCCTGTCTTTTCCAGAATCTTAAAAAAATATTTTTGACCAATTTAGTTTCAATACCAATAGGTATTGGTATATGGGTATTGGTATATTAGAGTTGTCTTCTTTTGGAAGGATGATCACAAAATCAAGAGTCGATTATATCTCCTGCAAACTTTAGAGGCCCTAAAAAGCTTATTATTTAACACATCCTAACTACTAGAGATACATACAAAGCGAAAGACAATTTGGTTAGGCTTTGGTTAGCGTACCAAGAAGCGGTAAAATCAAGAAAAGGAAAGAGAAAGAAAAGAAGGAGAAAAGAATAGATGAGCAAAAGTCAAATTCACGAGTATTTAATTAGAGCTTTTTCACTTCTGTCTTTCTCTTTCAAATACTACTATTTAAAACTGAACTTTCTCCCACTTAATGCTTATTCATACTAACTCGATCCCCTGACAAAAAATTCCACCTTTTAATGATCCCACCTTCTATAATTTTATTAACCCCTGTGAGCAGTAGCAAGTGTTTGAATTTCTTCCTGCTGCTAACATTTTCAAAGATTTAATTAAAGGTTTTTAGTCAAAATAGATTCTCTTTTTGCATTCGTTTCTATAAAAAATTATAACATTTTTAAGAGCTTTATACAAAAGGCTTTAATTTCAGTTTTTAAAATGTTTTAATTATTAATTTTAAGCCAAATATAATTAAATACAAGATTAAAAGGTTGTTACAGCAATTTTTCTCAAACCTACAAATTGTTTTGATTTTACCTCAAACAAACTGAATACAAGTCGGGAAGGGCTTTAATATTTTTATTTTACAGACCTAAATGCGCATATAAAAGGCAAGTTGACCCTGAAGAATGGTTTTCTTTATTTTTTCGCATTGCATTTTTATAGTTGTCTTTCACATTTGTTGTACTTCACACTCATACGCAAATGTAGACAATTCCTTAGGGATTGTATCCTTTTTTACCAAAGTCTCCCCTCCATATGTCTGCGTCTGTTCAAGACTTAAAATTAAGATGTTGACGGTGGCTGTAATGATGATGCCTCTACTAATGATGCCTTTAGTAATGATGATAATACTTCACAGATAATCATTTATGGATGATGCCTCCAAAGTTTCATTGAATTTGACATGAAACATGAAATGTTTCCAAATTTGTAACAATTTTTTTAAAAAACGGGTTTCATTACTATTTATTCAATATCATTTTAATAATTGGCTTCAAGCACCAACCACCATGAGATCATTATTGCCCTGATGAGCCGTCGTTGAACCCGGTCTGTATTTCACAATATTTCAAAAGATAATTAATTATGGTTTCTTCTCCCAAACAGCCCACTTCTTCTGCCAACTGTGTTTTGCCAACAAGTTTCTTCTCACAATTACAAATATTTTGGATTTGATTACATGCCTTTTTTGCATGGCTCTTGATTTTATAGAGGTGTGCGTGTAGTAAAGTCAACCCAGGTCGTATCATCAGTTAACTTCAGAGTTAAGAGTAATTTTAATTTTATATTCGTAACTCATGTGATAGTCGTCAGTGAATTGAAAGGAGGGGAGAAGCCGGCGGAATAAAAGGGATAAAATAGCAGAAACAGAAGAAGGCAAGAGCCTTCTATGTACTTGAAAAAAGGATGTATTCAAGCACTAGCAATTGCTGTAGGGTCATACTTTTACTTTTTGTTCTTTACTTTGTTCGTTTTAAATTTAAGCAATTTTTGATTTTTAAATATTAAATATTTTTCTCTGTTAAAACTTTTCTTCAGAATAAAAAATTTTGTATCAAGGATAGACGTAATTTTGGACGTAATAAAATTTTATAAAAAATATATAGAAACAAAAATTTACTATTAATTTCATGCGTCGGATTCCACAATTGGCGATCCTGCCACTACGAATCAAAAGATTCCAGGAACTAAAAAGAAAGAAACTGAATTTTTAATTTGTGCGAGAAGCACTTTCAAGAATGTTGATAGTTTACACGAATTAAAGGGTTTTTTTCCATAAAATTTATTGGACTTTGGACTGTCCATAGAGTGGAAGAATGGAACTGTTATAGTATGAAAAGGATCTATACTTAAAAAAGTGTTCTCAAAGCATATTCTGTTCATCGGAGCGACGAATTGAGAAGTTGCAGGTCATTCTCTTTGAATACGCATTTTATTTGTTAGTGGAAATTGGTGCGGATAAACAAAGTATATTTTAAAACAATAAAAACTTAAGTGCGAATATAAAATGAAAATATAACTAACCAAAATATATACATAATAATTAAAAATGTAAAAGAAATATATAACATGAAATATCTTCAGTGGAGTAAAAAGAAAGTTTAAAAATTAAGAAATCAAAGAAATCAAAATTCAAAAATTCGCACTAATCCAAAAGACGTGTACTAAAAGATACGTAATTAATTAATTAATTAATCAGTTAATCAATATAAATTAATATATCAGTTAATGAATATAAGTTAATCAATATAAAGAAATTCTTAAACATGAAAATGGATAAATGATGATGGATTTTAAAAACATTTAAATGTATAAAAATTGACGCATTAAATTAAAATTTGGCAGTTACTTAAAGATAAAAATATTGACGTAATTGATTGATACATTGATCTTCCAATTCAAGCGACAACTTTCATGCTTTACAATATTCTAAAAACTAACAAATAAAAAATAATGAAATCGAATTAAAAGTAATTATTAAATACACAAAAGAAGTGCATTAGACTGCAATTCGTAAATGGATGTAAATTTTACCAAATGAGGTACTCTCATCCGGGATCTTATAGTTGCGCAATCAGCTGTCGAAAATGTCTACTATAGAAGTTTCAATTTTAACTTGTGTCGGAACAAAAAACAACATTTTTCAGCAAGGTCAAGGTCACTGGAAGCCGCAGTATATTTAAGATAAGTTTCTTCAAATGCAATTAATTTTTTCTTAAAATGCAATTAAATATTTAAAACACGTGATTATATATAGTAATTGATTTTCATACATAAATATATTGTACTTTAAATTAAAATTTAAAAATTAATATCATTTAAAAATATATCATTTAAAATATATTATTAGTAATTACCGAGTACTGTAATTATATTAATTAAATTATATTAAATTTTCTTTTAAATATCTTGTAAACTTCCTCCCTGAGATTTTAAACTTTTGAAAGCTACCATGTTCCATTCACCAAAAAACCCTCAACAAAACACACACACAGATACACAAAACACTTCTCTGATAGATTTACCAGATGAACATTTACAAAATAATTGCACAAGACAACCACACAACGAAATTTCCGCTACTTCGGTCAAGCTTCCACCTTTCTGGACCAATTGCCCAGAAGCGTGGTTTGTGCAAGCAGAAATGCAATTCAGAACAAAGGGCATTACTCAAGAGGTGACAAAATTTGAACACACTATAACTGCACTTCCACAAGAAGTTATAATTACTATACTAGATTTTATTCAAAACCCACCACAAAACAATACATACACAGAATTAAAAAAGGTTTTAGTCGAAAGGCATTCGCTAAGTGAAAACTCCAAATTAGACAAAATTTTATCCGATTCAGAGATGGGCGACCGCAAGCCCTCCGAATTTTATCGCTCGTTAGTCCTACTTTCTGGTTCCAATTTCGGCGAAGGTATGCTCAAAAAACTTTGGCTCCGAAAGTTACCCAAAAACCTGAACGCAATTTTAGCGGGTTCTAGTACTACCGATATTAAAGAACTAACTAAGATTGCCGATAATATTTGGGAAATAACTAATAAAAACGAAATATCCGCAATAGACCACAACCCCCAGATTAGAGAAAGCGATTCAATTACGGCCAATTTAATCAAAACAAATACTCTAATTTGCGAAAGTATTCAAAAGCTTTCGCTCGAAATAAGCTCATTGCGACGACAGTTTGATGAAAATCATTCGAGATCAAGGTCTCGCAGTCGAAACAACTTTAGAAATCGATTTAGACAGAGATCAGAATCCAAAAATAACCCAAATTGGCTTTGTAGATATCACTACAAATTCGGAGATAAGGCAAGAAGATGCGAACAGCCTTGCTCCTTTTCAAAAGATAAGCCGTCAAACTAAATACGCCTGTTGTTGCAGCGACGAACAACGGCGGATTAGACATTCCCACACGTCGCTTATTCATATTCGACAAAGATAATAGAAAAAAATTCTTAATTGACAGCGGTGCAGAAATTTCTGTACTTCCAACTTATAAATTTCCAAATACCAAACGTTCTTCTGATATCATCCTTACCGCGGCTAATGGTTCAACAATAGCTACGTATGAAAAAAAACTTCTAAATGTTAATTTAGGGCTAAGACGGGAATTCCCATTCACATTTTTAATAGCGGACATAGAAAAGCCAATCATAGGTGCAGACTTTTTGTGCAAATTTGGTTTACTAATCGATATGAAAAATAAAAAATTAGTTGACCCATTAACAAACCTGTCAGTGAACACTATATCATACCTTTGCAACACACCTTTACCAAAAATTTTCGCAGTTGACAATCAATATACAAGATTAATAAAAGAATTTCCTTCATTAATAGCCGAGCCAGATTACACAAAACCCGTTTTACATTCCACTGTACACCGACTTATTGCGGAAGGTCCTCTACCATTTTCTAGACCTCGCCGTCTAGACCCTATTAAATATAAAATCGCTAAAGAAGAATTTACATTTTTGATCAAGTCTGGTATTTGCAAACCATCAAATTCCCCTGCAGCATCACCACTACACCTTGTGCCCAAAAAGGACCCTAATGACTGGCGTCCTTGTGGTGACTTTCGAAGACTTAACGTCGTAACAGTACCAGATCGTTACCCTCTACCTCACATTCATGACCTAAACATGAACCTAAGAAATAAAAAGATCTTTTCCAAAATCGATCTGGTCAGAGCTTATTATCAAATACCAATGGCAAAAGAAGACATTTATAAAACGGCAATCACCACTCCCTTCGGAATGTATGAGTTTACGCGCATGCCGTTTGGTTTAAGAAACGCCGCCCAAACGTTTCAAAGGTTCATTAATGAGGTAGTTGAAGGTTTAGAATTCACTTTCGTCTACATTGACGATATACTAATAGCAAGTGAAAACGAAGAACAACATACAAAAGACCTACGAGTACTTTTTGAACGATTAGAAAAATTTGGCTTAAATATTAAACCTAGCAAGTGTGTATTTGGGGCTACACATATAGACTTTTTAGGACACGATATTTCAAAAGAGGGCATTAAACCCTCAGAAGAAAAAGTTTCAGCTATTCGTAATTTTGAACGTCCAAAGACAGTAAAACAAGCACAGAAATTCATGGGCATGGTAAACTACTATCACAGGTACATAAACAAATTGGCAGAATCAGCAGCTTACATATATAACATTATTAACAAAGCTATTAAAACAAAAGACAAAATATTAGTTTGGGACGAAAAATCAATGCAATCTTTTGAACACATTAAAGAAAGCTTTTCATCAACAGTTTTGCTAAATCATTTCAACCACAAAGCAATATTATCCGTGACAGTAGATGCATCAAACGTTGCTATTGGTGGCGTCTTACAACAGCACTTCAACAATAAGTCAGAACCACTTGCGTTCTTCTCCAAAAAGCTTTGTCCGTCCGAGCAAAAGTACAGCACTTTCGACCGTGAGCTATTAGCTATTTACTCAAACATCAAACACTTTAGACATCTTTTGGAAGGAAGAAAATTTATCGTTTACACAGACCACAAACCACTAACCTACGCACTAAATTCTAAGACCGACCGAAGTCCCAGGCAAACAAGACATTTTGATTTTATTTCACAATTCACCAATGACATACAATATATTAAGGGCGAAACCAATACAATTGCCGATACTTTATCACGCGCTTTCCACATTAACGCGTTAGAAAATACGGATCTAAATTTTAAACAACTACACAGTGAACAACAAAACGATCATGAATTACAGGAAATAGTGTCAAAACATGCATGTCATAACTTAAAGTCAATAGAAATTCCATTTTTGAATTTAAAAATCTGGTGTGAAGTTTCTAGCGACGTCCCTAGGCCATTCGTACCAAACAGCCTACGTAAAATTATATTCGACAAGCTACACGGTATTTCTCACCCTGGTACGAAGGCTACACGTCGCCTTATCATTAACAGATATTACTGGCCAAACATGTCCAAAGAAATTAACTACTGGTCAAGAGAATGTTTGAGCTGCCAAAAGTCAAAAATTTTTCGTCACACTAAATCTCCAATAAATAAAATTCCAATACCCAAAAACAGATTTGAACACGTACATTTAGATATCGTCGGACCATTACCCATTTCAAAAGGACATCGATATATTTTAACAATTATCGATAGGTTTACCAGGTGGCCAGAAGCATACGCACTAAAAGACATTTCAGCTACTATGATTGCAAACAAATTTTTTAGGGAATACATTTCACGTTTTGGAGTCCCTTTATACATAACTACAGACCAGGGCACCCAATTCACATCTAAATTATTCGCGGAATTAACCAAACTTCTCGGCAGCCATAGAATCACAACTTCTGCCTACCACCCACAAGGGAACGGTATGGTTGAAAGATTACACAGGCAGTTAAAAGCCTCAATTATGGCCAGAAATGGAGCCATAAACTGGTATGACGAACTACCGATAGTCCTACTAGGACTACGAGCGACACATAAAGAAGACATATCAGCCACACCAGCTGAAATGGTCTTCGGACAAAATTTACGTTTACCCGGTGAACTAATTATGCCATCGGTAGAAAATTCCACTTCTACGGAAGCTGTAAATAATTTACGCGAACACTTCAGAAATGTACATTCAAATTTAAAGCACCACAATCAGCCTAACACAGACATATATATCCCGAAAGAACTACGAAATTGTAAATTTGTTTTTGTACGCATTTTACATAAACGTTCATTACAACAACCTTATGAAGGTCCCTATAAGGTTACAGAAAAAAACAAAAAGTTTTTCAAAGTTGAAATAAATAATGAAATTAAAGCGATTCCAATTGACCGACTAAAACCAGCAATTATAGAAACTAAACAAACACTCAACACGAACATCAACACCACAACACCCAAAAAGAAACAAGTTACATTCAATTTATTTAACTTAAATTCTCTCGGAGGGGGAGTATTGTAGGGTCATACTTTTACTTTTTGTTCTTTACTTTGTTCGTTTTAAATTTAAGCAATTTTTGATTTTTAAATATTAAATATTTTTCTCTGTTAAAACTTTTCTTCAGAATAAAAAATTTTGTATCAAGGATAGACGTAATTTTGGACGTAATAAAATTTTATAAAAAATATATAGAAACAAAAATTTACTATTAATTTCATGCGTCGGATTCCACAATTGCCAATTAATGTTTATGATAAAGTTTAATGAATGAAACATTTCGCGTTATTTTTAAATCTCATTTCGTTATCTGCATTTTAATTTTCTTCAGAGTGGAGTTGTTTTCGCAAGGGTTAATGATCATTATCAACCCTTTATTTTTTGCTAATTAATTTTTTAGTGTTGTTAAATAAAAAAGATATCGTTACATAATATTGACTTTTGCCGCAGTTGTTCTAGATTTGTTTGAGTGAATCTTATGCGAGAATTTGTTGTATGCGAGAATCGTTGTAAATTTACCTTGTAATAAATTTAATGTAGCTTGTTCCTTTTTTTGTATTATAGTATTAGTATTCATTCAGTACTTTTACTTCAAATAATGTTCGCTAAATTTGGTCAATTGGGAAAGCTTAATTATTTAAACATTTAATTTAAGCTTTATATAGGAAGCTTATTATTTAATTATTTGTTTCCATTTTAATATATTTTTCTGCCTTTCTCTACTTCTATACAAACAAAAAACCTCTACGCGTAATAATCCTGAAATATCAATTTTAAAATCAAGTTTTTGATTTGGTCTTCCTCAAAATTTCTGACATCTATAAAAGAATTTTTTTGTGTGAACATGAACAGTTTTTGAATTTGCAATTAATCAGACCAGTACCTCTCAAAGGAGTTTTAAAAAGTAATATTGAAGAGAAATACTCTTGCTATGAAAAGATTAGCGTTTTTTAATACTTATTAAAATAAAAATTATACTGTTGAAATATTATTCAGCATATAATAAATATTCAGCATATATATCCTATGCAACGAGTGGCTCAAGTTATTTGCTTTTTATGCATTTTTGTCGTATTTTTATCGTATACGAGAGTAATTTTTTCTGATATTTACGTACTGGATATTTACATGCAAACAACATATTCTAGTTATGAAAGGCATCTTCCCGAAATCGCAGTACTTTTTTCCTTTACTATTAGTTACTGATAAGTTTTCGGGTGCATTATGACAGGTTTTGATAAACCACTAATAACAAATAAGTGTTACTTATGTATGTCAAGAACTTGATAGCCTTTGTATGATTTTTCAGTATCACTTATGTATTTTATGTGAAATTTCATTTAGAGTCCGTTTATCATTTTTGCCGTATTGGTAGTTGTTCATACGCACGGGTGTACTTCTTAAAAATATGTACAGTTTTGAAAAAAACACTAATCAGTTTGGATTTTTTCCCACGCGATTCCCATGAGGTTCTAACAAGCTTTTATTTATTTTGTCATACTACAAATTCTACGTATTTCAATAAATGTCTATAAATACAATATAAATATCTATTAGGTTCGATTAGGAAAATCCCTAAATAAAAATGTTTGGTCTTAGAGCTAACGCAACATTCAAATTCAAATACAAATACTTGTTGCTACTGGCTTCCATCTAGGATTTATTAAACACATTTGAAGTAATAATTTACGAACATTTGTGAATCAGTCATAATGAATATGTAACGCTGTGTATTTTATAGAACCGCCTTTCTAGGAATCTCTATATATTAACGATGTATTATATGCATATTCTCGAAAATTCATATCCATATTTTCATTTGGTATGACTTACAAATTTTTTGAAATATTCTCTCCATGGAATGTAATCTCTCATCCTTTGCCGTTCTCTTCTAATTCTTTCAAAGTTCTTTATGATATTACCTATCTCTCCTTTTTTTGAAATAAAGAACTTTCTGGAAACAAACAGAAATGCAAAAACAAAATATTGTTGTTTGACAAACAAATAAGAGAAACAGTCTGACAAGACTAAAAGTATGAAAACAAGGAGTAAATGACTTTCAACACGGAAAAACAACGGAAAACAACAAAAACTAAAATGGTAAAAGAACAAAAACGAAAACTGTAATAATTCACTTCAGCAAACTTCAACAAAAACTGCGTCAGTGCTTTTCGCCCCCGGACATTAATCCCGTGGTTTGTTTAGAAATGGAGGAATTTTGGTTTTGTTTTTTTAAAAATTTAAATGTGAATTTATGAATAAATGCTGAGTCTAGACATCTGACGGTGGCAGCAGACAGTGATAGAGAATCGATGGATACCTTCACTCAGCAAACGCTGTTCTTTGTCTATTTTTCTAAACTACTTTGATTCCTTTCGAAGTCTATCAAAATTGACTTCATAATAGATAAACGCTCGCCATTTGAATTAGAGCAAATAACGACTTGTGAATTCGAATAAGAAGGTGATTTCACTGATGAAAAAAGCAACAATTTTCGGAATAAAATGTTTTATAAACGCTCAAGGATCTTTTAAAATTTGCAAGATTTTATCAAATTTCGAATAAAATTTCAAATACTATAAATAATTTTTTCTGAAATAAAAAATGAAAGCATGAATATGAGAGAAGAGAGCAGCGGTATGCTGAAAGAGAAATAGCGAGACTTACTAATGATTAATACCGTCGCCCAAACTGGTTTGAAATATTAATTAATAAAAAATTATCTTTCGAAATAAATCCATTTTAAAATAGGCAATCAATCATCAATGTCTAGGTGCTTGCGCTAAAGAGGAAACTAGCGAGTAGTGGTATATATTTATTTAGAAAAAAATGAAATTGGTTGCAAAATACTAAAAGAAGCTAGAAATAGAGTACTCGCTTGAAGCACTCAGAAATAGCGTTAGATGGGTGTCCACTTGGGACGGCGGGTGAGCGAGAATTCATATTTTAGAAAGAAAGATAAATGTATCTTCATTCCATATTAGGAATAAGCGAGTATTCCTTCAAGAAGATAGATAAATGGGAAGTCATTTGAAGAGAGAATTAAACCGGAGTATTTAAAAAATATTCGGTTAGAGAGAGATATGTGTATTCGTTTCGAAATAGAAATAGACAGGAATTGGATAAAAAACACAGACCAATTATCATTTAGCAAAAGTCATGCAACGGTGTTTATTTGGAAGAATAGATAACTGGGAGTTTCTTCAGGAGAACAGATAAACGAGTGAACAGAACATAAACGAGTGAGGAGAACAGATAAACGCATTTTGAAAAATAATTAAGCGAAATATGCACGATCAAAGCAAACGATTGCTCCTCTAGGAGAAAATACAATCAGATAGGATTCTCTTTAGAAGAAAATAAACTTGGAATAATTCAGGAATAATACTTCTAAACATAAAATTATTTAATTTATAAAAAGAAAATTTTAGAAATTTTTATTAGGAACTAACTTGCTAAAAAGAGACTCTGCTGAGGATCTTACTATTGCTCAACCACTACTCAACTACTCAATAACTTGCCACTCTCTATTTCATTTCTCTCATTACCGTTTCAGTCATAATGCTCTTGACTTAATTTCAACTATATATACTCACTTTTTGCTATCATTGCGCGACTTCTGATAATGTAGTGTCAGAGAAAATCATATATAAATATAATTGAATTTATCACAGCCTAATGGTAGTCATTATTCCGCATCCGGTTTCAATGAGTTGCATTTTATGTCTCAGCAATTTTTATAGTTTTTCGGAACAATTGCAAAAGATAAATCACTCAATGTTATTGCAAATATGTTCAGATGAAGAAATATGTGAAGGATATACACTCACAGATGCACTCGGTCTATGAGACAGTCAATGTTTCAGATAATCGTTTGAACACTAGTGTTTATCGCCCTCGATTTTATATTGCGCAAATGCATAACAACGTGCTTGTGCTGACATATATGCATATGTGCGTATCTTTCCATGTATAAATATTTAAAGAGGCTGCGTTTAGCAACTAAGAGAGAGCAACGATAACGAACAAATTTATCGTAATAAATACTTTGTGCGTTGAAACATACGTCGATAACGACGATAGCACATGCAAGGTAGCCTGAATTTAGGACACTGTCAACCTATGCTTTGCAAAGCGGCTCCAATCAAGGCAGAAATGAATGAAAAAACAAACGAAGAAAAATGAAGTAACTTCTGCGAATTTCTTAAAAAAAGGATCCAAACAATGAAAGTGAATGTGGAATGAAGAATCTCTAATAGAAGACTGGGCTGTTCTCTGAGGGCTTATTAGTAAAGTAAAGCAAGGTAATATTGGTGTAAGTTTGAGTTACGAAAACTATCAATGGTTTAGACAAAAATTTTTGTCGAATTTCAGATTTTCAATGCTAAAACATAACCCAACTCTTTCCCTTTGCCCCGTCTGCAATTCCTACTTATTTCTGCATGTGTTTTAAATGTTTTCTACTGTTGTAAATTCATTACGAAAACGAGTACGATGTTTAAATTGGCCGCATTACTACTCTCCAATTGCTTTCAATACATTGCCTGTAGTCGGTAAAGGACAAGATGTACAAAAATCCTCACAGTTTTTAAAATTTACGCAAATATTTTACTATACCCACAAAGTTGAATTTGAATGTAAACTAAAATATCTTTATATTTTCACCACGGTATGGTGAAAACCAAATGCTTTGCAAAGCCGAAATTTTTTAAGGAAATTCAACAGAAAAACACGCCTCATGAAACACATATTAAATTTTAATAACACGATTGTGACGATTGCTGCATCATATATCATTTATAGGAAATTGTCGTAAAAGTGAAAAAGTGTAAAGATAGGTATAGAGGAATAGATAGAGAGCGCCAAAAAAATTTTACGGACTCTAGAAAACGGATTTCTGGAAAAAAATTTTTACCTTTTACTTTACTTTTTACCCTTAAAAAACTAGGCAGAAATGCTGTGAGATAACCATACTCGATAATTATTGCCTACATAATTCGTTTATTATGGTACAACATCTAATCAATTTTTCGTATTATCACGTGTCATACACAGTCAACTCTATCTGAATATTATATGAATGAATTATATTTGAACATTTCTAATTATAATAATTGAAAAAAATTGCTAGTCACAAACAACTGGAAAAATTATTGAATTAATAACAGATGAATATATTGAGAACTATAATAGCGCTAATCTAATGTCTAACACTCCGTAAGTTTATACTGCATAATTTCGTGAAAATTAATTTTGGTGTTTCAAATACGAAATGTGCCCTTAAATTTAGACGAGATTTCAAAAAATGCTGTCTCGTCTTAAACTTTAATGTCATGACGTCTTTGGTCACATATAAAAACAAACCAAAACTCCAAATAATTCCTCTGTTCAACTTCATATGAAAACTATGAGTGGAAAATCGACCGGCCTTTAAAAGTGATGATGGCTGCGTGCATTATTCACTCCTTCATCTTACCCGTTTTTGCCTCATGTTCCTTCTTTGAACATAGAAATATTCTCAATTTTTAAATATAACTGCAGCGTCATCTGTCGCATAACATTTAAAACAGATTTAGCGTCATTCTAATTTCCATATTTATTTGGCGCAAGTGCAACGAAGGCCTTTTTCGAGTGCTGAAAGAGAACATATAAAATGCATACGTGGCACATTATATTATATCGCAAGAGAATGTATTGGTTTATAGTGATGGTGATGAGGATGATAGTAATAATGATGATGGTGATGACGATGATCATGGCGGAAAATATGATAAAAAAGTTACCATTGTTTCAAATACGTTTGGAAGTATTCGAATAGCTAACACGCATCAAAATATAACACTCGTGAAAGTGTTCATTGGACAGGAAATATGAAGCAGCCTGATGTCCCAGCACCTACAGCTACTGATGCTCATGTTATGGCTGTGTTGAGGTGGAGGGTACGCAGACACAGATGTACGTAGGGTAGCAATAACTGTTATATGATTGTGCTGCTGGTGGCGTTTCAAACGGTGTTGGTATAGCTGAAAGGGCTTACGGCTAGTGTTTTAACTTCTAATGGGTTTGGAGGTGACGTTAGCGAATTATACTGCGACTTTTACTGATAGTATTGATGTTAGTGATAGTGGTATTGATGACGTTATCTTAACATTGCCCTTCTGTCCTGTCCCTTCATTTCGTTCAGGCCAAGTAAGTCACAAAAGCGTTTTCAATATAAAAAACACAAAACTAGTTTTGCAGTTTATTATTGTATTTATACGAGTATGCTTAAAGTTTTATTAGAGCCAAACAAAACATTCACGCTCAAAACGAAACAGTCACTTTTAATGCAAATTTATGCTCTGGCTTTCGTCGACACGCAAATCGATGCATCAGTGCATTTACGAGTATTCCATTTGCCGGAAAACCGAATCATCTTTTTCCAGATTCCACGAATTTTGTTTAAGCTATTTTTGACATCAATAAATGTGTGTTGTGATATAAATTTGTTGTTGATGCTGTTGTTGTTTTTATTGTGTGTGCATAATCTTTTTTTATTTATTTGAATCCAATAATCCAAACATTTCAATTCTCAAAACCTCTCCGGGCATCTGTCTTATGAAGAAACGAAGTTGAAGATTTATGGCTTCAAAAATAAGTCTCTAACTCTCTTCAGAACCAATTCAAAATTCTGGAATGGCTTCTGTGTCTTAGCCTTACCAGGTTTATTACGTGCTATTTTCTCCTTTCATGTTCATTTGTAACCGCCTACACTTATCTTCCCTACTTCAATCTTTGTATCCTTCGTCTATTGACTTCTATTGTTTCTTCAATGAATCGAGTAGAAAAGAAGGATTTATTGGTGTCCTTTTGCAAGGCTAGATAGTCAATTTTATAGAAGAAAACATACACTAACTAACCGAAAACGTTAGGGTTATTTTGATATCTAGGACCGTCGACACCGTACAATAGCGTGATATAAACTTTCTTTTTGATCTCGTTGATAGCAAGCAATAAAAATGACCCTTCGTCAACATTCCCTTTCAGTGAAGCACATATTACATTCACCACATTTAGGGATGACCAACAGTAGCGATTTTGTAGAGGGTTGTATTGTTTTTATTAGAGAAAAGGGAATTAGTGAAAATAAGAGTGAAGGGTAAATATCTTTTTTTCTGGTGTGTCGATTTGCTGATCTCTTATACAAGGATATTGATGCGTTGACACAGATACCGCTAAAAGATTCTCCAATGCATTTTCTTAAATAAATATACTTTTTCAGCCCAGAAAACAAGATAACTTTTTTAACTATTTCTTTTGGCTTTCGTTAATATCTCTTATTTATCAAATCTGAAGATAGATTGCCGCTAATCGTATGACATACCAAAGGGTTAGGTATCCTCAAATATATCTTGCTCTCAACAACGGGCTGAAAACGTCTATCGTGGAGAAGAGGGAAGGAAAACAGAGAAGGTACAAGGTCCGATGAAATCTGTTCTTTCTTGAGTACATCCAGTTCTAGTTATGTCCAGGATGTATTGTTTCATTGTCACATAGTTCGGAAGCATTCCATAGCTGGTAGAATATAGCCAATATATATCTATGCAATAGCTTTCGGTAGCGGTTAAATCGGCTTCATATATCACAGATTTAACCCTTGCGGAACATCCTCGTTGGGAAAAACCTACAAAGCCACAAAGAAGCCGCAGAGGCGATATATTGCCTCCACTTTGTCTTTGTTAACTTCCTCTGTTCCCATTTATCCATCCCGTCTCCATCCATGTTCTCAACACCAAAAAAGTGGGTGGAGGGTGGGTTTTATTTAAGAACAATGAACAGAAATGAAGGAAGATAACACGGATGTGTGAAAATCAAAATATAATAGAAGCAGCATAGATAGATAATGAGAGAGAGGTGGTGGCGAAATATCATGACATCGGATATCTACAAGCAGTTGCTAGTTCGAGGACATCATGATTGTCAGAATGACCCTAAAGAGACCGCTACTGTCAACAAATCAGCAACGTTCATTAATTGAATTTCAGGTTTAATAACAAGCTAGTTGTTATGATTATGCTTTACGTATTACGTTTCCATGTAGGCATTACTTCGGCCTGGCGACAACAACATTAATCAACATTATATATGTGTCAGAATTTAACGCGTGACAAAATCTGTGAAAATCCAACAAACAGACCATCATCAGACAGACAACTCTTTATCTGAGGAGTCTGAAGGAGAGGGAAAAAAACAGATGATGATTATGGCGAAGGTGATGATTGGTGATTTATTGATAATTGAATTTTTAGCTGCAAGTCAATATTGTACATTTTGTTCACTCTTAAATCTTCATACGCGCACAGTCGGCTACATCCTTGTGATTTTAGTCTGCATTGTTATAAAAAAGGAAGTAGAATAAATGATATCAAATCAAGTTATTTGTAATTTATGTGGGCTTCATCCTTTTGTCCACAAACTTTTTGATGTAATTGGTAGTAGTTTTTATTTGGTTACTAAAGGTCATTTTGAATTTATTTCTTATCACCGAATATATAAACACATACTTTCAATGGCTTTAGTTTCAAACTTTCTCGAAATTAATTAATTAATTCTTATTTAACTTATATTTAATTTTAAATATTATTTAACTAATGAATAATTCATTATTTAAATAAAAGGTACAAATATTCACCCATTTTGAATTTATTTTATTCAAATCACAAACATATGTTACGCGTTTACTTATATTATTTGATTTTGCTGACAATTATTTTTTGAAAATATCTTGGTAAATTAAATTGAATATAAAAAAGTCTATCTCAGTAAACTATTATCAATTTATCGTTATTTTGTCAGTTATTAAATTTTTCTATATCAGAGCAAAATCTGTCGTAATTCCGAAATTCACTCATTTGTAAATATAAATGAATGTAAATCACAATTGACTTATATTTGCAAATGAATTTCGCAGCTACGATGAATTTTTGACCCAGAATTAATTGACCCTTAAGTAAGCCTTCTTATCGTATGACAATTATTGTATTATCTAAATTCTTCTTATTGTATTATCTAAATGTTGACAAAGACATTAGCTAGTGCTTCAAAAAACCGATTTATATATTACAGATACTTTCAAAAACTGTAGTTTTGTATTTAATAAACACTCTGCTTTTATCGGTAATAAAATTTTTAATACAATGGCGTTTATATTATAAACATAATAATCGTATTTTCAGAAAAAATGTACTGCGGAAAAAATATCCATTCTTTTAATAGTATCGAATATTTTTTATCCTATTAATTCCGATCACGCGCTAACCATCTTTTATATTGGCCTCCAACCATCGGGTTCATAATTTTTTAAATATGTTTCCTTCAATTTTTTAAATATGTTTCTTCAATTTTTTGAATTTACAAACATTTTTAAAATTTTATGAAATTTTTGTTTTTGTCAAAAACAAAACACAGGAAAATTTATATTAAAATTAGAAAATCCTCAACAATACCTAAAATAACCGTAGCCATAGCTAGAATTACAACAACATCAAGTATATAATATTTGTATTATATGACATACCTGCCGTCATAAATTTTCATAAGAATTTGTTGGTTGTAATTGTTCACTTTTTTAAACTGATTTTTATCTTTATATTAATTTGCATTATTTTGTCGTTTCACCACATCCACCGTTTCTAGTTTCGTGGAATTTTCGGTGGACAAATGGAGCTATTTTAATTGTTGCGTGCATATTCTGTTGGGTATTTTGCGGTTTTTTTATCGTCATATCAACTGTCATGGCTTTGTCGCGCTTTCACTATGTCACGACATTTTATTTCTTCTTTGTTTTTTTGTTTTTTTTTTTTTTTTTTTTTTTTTTTTTTTTTGATTGCAATCAGTCTTGCAATCACCACCATCAATCTAATCACAAATTGCAATAATGGAATAAGGTTCCAAAGAAAAGTGGTTGGATAGAAGAAATAAAAATCAAGAGAAGACCAGCACAAGAAATAAAAACAATCGCGTCGCTCAGTTAACTCGAACTTAATTGACCACAAGGGGAAAACAACCTTCTAAAACAATGAACAGCAAAGAACAGACCCGAACCGCATCAACCAATCCATTAATCCAAATTACTTATTCATCTGATGCTTTTTTATTCCTCTTATTCCTTTACCTTATTTCCACTTCACGTTATTGTACACTTCCCGATTTCGCTGCCCTTCTGTCAGACTGTTGACCTTTGTGACCATTTCTCTTCAAAGAGAAAACAAAATTGAAAAAAGGCGAAATAAGGTGATGCAGTGAAACGTGCAGTGCAGTACGTGGGGTTGATAAATTTATAGAAAAAGACAAAACCATTGAATCGAATTAACTCGACATTTTATTGGATTTTACTTTAGCTTTTGTGATATTGGCACCAATGTCACCAGAGTCCGAGAAAATCACTCCTTAAGAATTAAATCGAAATTAATATTTTATTCACTGTTTCATTAGATATCCGTCCACTAACTCGATGTATATGTATTTGGTTCGATTAAACGATACGGCATATATTCACTACAGAGCTAAAATTATGGAGAACAGTTTTATTATCCCCTTTTTTCTTACTGGGGTATCCCAAGTAAAACGCCTACACTTCCTCCCTCACTTTCTGGTTTTTTCTTTCAACGCTTAAATTTAACAACACTGTTGTAAAAGGATTAATTTCTTAAAATTACTAAAAAGCCCACGAAGTATATCGGAGCTTTATATGCTCCAAAAGACAAATAGGAAGAAACCAATTCCCTAGAAAGGAAATCAGAATAAAAAGAGGGAAATAAGAGGACTGATATTGCCTTTGGGTTATTACTTATTTATTAGTGCGACCATGATTGGTACTGGTGTTCATCCCACTGTACCCGATATTCCATTTTATATTTATTTGACATATTTCCATTTGTGTGTTTCATTATATATCATCTACCCTTCTTGACTTCTGAGGGTGTTTATTTTTGAAGTGTTTCATGTTTCAATTTTTCGCAAAATTCTTTGAAAATACCTTCGCACGAAAAATGAGCAAAAGATATGCTACCATTTTGTTGTAAGTTCTCCGTCCCTCTCTTCCCTTTTTTGCCTTACATTTATGTTAATGTCAAAAATATTGTCACGCTCTGAACAATCATACGTACCTGTCATAACGTGTGCTTAGTCACAGAAATACACAAATGCCATCCCTTACGCGAAAGGATAAAAAGTCTTGACTGGAAAATATAACCCAATAGTTTTCCCATAAATTATTATTCCACATAGGTAAGAGGCAGGTGTCAAACAAAGTGAACAGCAAATGCAGTAACACAAAAAAACATTTGCATATAACGCGATCTGACAGTCATCAACGATAAAAGATTTTGAAACACACACACATAAAGGGAATTATAAACAAAGAAGACAATTATAATGAAAACGCATCCAGATACAACCATACACAAATACAGAAACAGGTCAAGTATACATACACACACATTCACGTACTATGAGATATTCAAAACATCAAATAATTGTTTTTTTACAAATAAAAATACTTAATGGGACGTATTTGTGAACCCTGCAAACGCATAACGACGTATCTTTGTATTTACACATGTGTGTGTATGTCATCGCATGTGTAAATATTTACAGTAGGCAGCAGAAAACAACGAGCACACACAGAAATAGACAACGATACCAAACAAACTCCTCGTAGTTTGTCCTTGCAAATTAATGCGTCGATGCGTCAACGACTACGACCGAGTTTCTAAACAAACAACGAAATAATTAAAATACGAATACAATCAAGGCGAAGATGCATAATGCGTAAGTGCAGTGAAGAGAAATACGTCATCCACATACCTCTAAAAAATTTTTGTGGAATTGCACGGCCTTAGATACGTCAATAAATGAAAGCAAAATTTTGAAAATATAAATAAAAATAAACGCAATAGGAGTAAAAATCAAATAAATTGCAGGTAGATTAAATGATGGTTAAAATATGCTGAAGAAAAATGGGGAAACAGAATTAAAAGTCAAGGAATGGGCTGCTCTTTAAATGCCTACTTAGGCCCCAAGGCGTCCCTCGCGTTACCTTAGATAAGGCATATGACCTAGCTTAATTAGTCTCACTTTTCCCCTATTAGCTTATCCTTCTATTGCTATTCATATCTTATTACCCCACTATTCTATGCGAAGACCAGGCTAACGATCCCATACCCATTCATAATGAAAGACTCCGTTTAGCATTCGTCATAGACATAAAAGACACACATATAAATTATATCGCGTTCATACACAATATAATAGAGAGAGAGGGAGAGAGAGAAAGTAAGGGGGGAAAAAGCTGTCCGTGGGACATAAATTCTTTTAGAACGCGTTAGCTAAGGGAGATAAAATTGTGGCGAGTTGTTGAAGGCCTTTCCTTTAACGAATATTGTAACATATGACAGCAATACGAGGTAAGGGCTGACTGTAGAAAAATCTGAAAATAATGAATTAATTAATTCAAAAGTGAATTGTGTTCTTGTATGTGCTGTTTCCAAAAGAATAGCGTTTTTTTTTAAATTTCTTTTGTGGTAAATTTGTGCGTGAATTTATAAATATTGGATATGTAGACAAATCAGATTTAATAAAATTCAATACAGCAATCTGCAGAACGCTTTTTATTAAGGTTAGTATTTATATAAATGCTTCCAACATTTTGTGGCCTTCCCTTAAACCAATAAATTTCAAGGTTGGTGGTATCGTTCCTGTAATTTTCTCCAAAATGAAAGAATACAATTAGGCGTTGTTTAGAAGCCACGTTGAGAAATTCAAATTAAAGATGGCATGTAAGATCCAGGAGCAAGGACTAACACTATTGATCAAGAAGTTTTCTTCTGCTTTCTTTACTTCGCTTTTTAAAAATGTTCGTTGGTTATTTATATTAGACCTTATCAACTTTTCGTTGTCATTTTCTCGACTTGAGACAAACTTATGAAAAAAAGGACACTAGTAAAAAAATATCCTCATCTGAGCTCAATCAGGGACAGAATTTAAATGGTATAAAATTAATTTACTCCACGTTTTCATTTTTATTTTTTCCACGCCATTCTTCATTTGAAAAGTTACTGTTTTTGATTATTAATTCCCCACCTAAAAATCCTTGAACAAAAACACTATCAAAATCATGCTTGAGGACGAACGTCTGAACACGACTTTGAGTATTTTTCCTTTTCCCTTTTCGACAAGCCTTTGATGTCACTTGGTGAATTTAATTTATTTGCCACGAGCGTTCGACAACATCAACGACAGCAACATATGCAGCACGCAAAAGCTTATAAACCATTTAACGCGCACTGACAGGTGGGTTTTCAACCGTCTCCCAAAACGGTCAAATAACCGAAGAGAAGGCAATTTCAGTCACATTGAATGTGGCAGTGTGGACGCCAGTACTATCATTATTATTGTTATTGCTATTCGTCGTCTTGGTAATAAGTCGTATTGTTTAACTTTGATAATCCATTTGAAAAATCTAATTTTTCTCCGCCTACATTAAATATTTACAGTACTATATTTTGACAATCTATACAATATTTCATAAGATATTGCCAGATTCATGCCCAGGCTTAGCTAGGGTATTTTTTGCCCATTCAAAGGTTCTATACACTTACAACCAAAGTGCAAAAGTGTCTGAAGGCGGTTAACATCTCGTAAATTGTTGATATTTTTCTGTGTGTATGAGCGTAAGTGGGTTTGTGTAAGTGTGCGTGTGTGTGGGCGAATGTTATTATAACAACGTCTCCAGGGCGAGCAATAGTTAAAAGACGTGGCACCTGTTAACATCCTTCTACTATCACGTGATGATAATATTTTATGACGATATAAAATTAGTTGGTTGCATCAATCATAATTAATGAAATCCAATGATGCCATCGAATTTATAATAATACTGTTAGTCATAGAGAGCCTTAGGAAAGTTAAGAGAATCGTATTGACATTGGTAATGATAATGATAATGATAATTATTATTAGGAAAATTACTACACAGGTGGTAATAAAGCGATAAATATAATATCTAACCAAAATAAAAGTTGTTTCCAACAACGTTTACAGAATAGTTGTGATATCACATATGTGATATGTGATATACGAAAAGAAGGTTGCGATGAAAAATGTCGGCTGTGCTAATGGTCAACTAAAAATTGTGTTAGATGTTAATGGTAGTTTTCAGTATCGCTATAAATTGTTTCATAACGTACATAATCATCATATTTTACGAGGAAGACATTGTTACAGGTATTATGCTATCCGTAGGGGCGGCTGTTGGAAGTTATGCTTATAATGAATTACTAAGGATAAGCGAGTAGGTTGGCCCTACACATCTTTTAAGGGTTCTTCGTGGAAGAAAGTGGAATGATGACAAAGTTAATTTTTTAGCGAATAACGTTATTATGACGTTGCATAGAAGACTATCCTATCATATTCGACTGGTCTATTTTGTGATATTTTTGCTATTCTTGTGATTCCTTTCTGTTCACAAAGTCATTAATTGATATCGCTCGAATAGACACAATCAATGCTTAAGCTGTTCGTCCGTTCGACCAATTTATTCATTCGTTTATTACTTGTTTTATGCTTAATTTTAATGTATTCTTGTGAAATGAGTTCCATTGGTGTAACGGTGCTGCTGTGTAGTTATTTTTTTAATGTAATTTAAATTCATATTTACCAAACGGGGCAAAATTAAATAAATTATTCCGGTGCTCTCAGCGCCGGGAATCAGAGCTGTTCGGTTTACGATTACCGTCTACAGGTAAACGCACTGGTTTCTCCACCTCTTGTTTCTGTAGTCGCTTTGTATGTTCGCCATTTCCGTCGCTCTCCTCATGAACGTCATGTATCCAGTCAAGGCCATGTTCTCAATTATGCCTTTAGTCACCGTCCTCACCAACTCACCAACTAACCGTCCTCACCGTCCTGTCAACCGACAGTCTGCTTTACGTCTGCCTTCCGTCTGCTCATTTCTTTGATTGTGCGATTACCATTAATTCTGAGTTGCGACTTTGTTAAATGGTTTTCAACTTTTTTAGCAATTTAGTCGTGATTATTTCATTATTTCGTTATGTTTGCTCATACTTTCTTTCGACATATTCTTTATATTTGCCCGATTAATTAATGTTGAAGGCACAAGGACGAAATCGTTTCACAAATTAAGATTTTGAATTTGGGGATCAACCCGTCTAATTCCAATAACATAAGCGAGCTTCTTTTGTCTATTAGAGATCGGGAAATTGAGCCCCGAAATTTTTTTTCAAACTAAAGCAGCCATGGAAGTGGATCAATTTTACCCATTTGCAATCTCAAACAATATGTCTCCATGTTCGAATCTAATCGTGATTTCCACAGACAGACAGGCGGACAGACAAACAGACAGACGGAGTGATGGACGGATATAATTTTATTAAAATCCAAAAAAACCTATACCCAATTTCATCTATCCGCCAACTTCCCTCCTATTGCTCCTTATAATACATCTTCATTGCATGAATTATTCATATAAATCATAAAAATCAAAATTCAAAGGATTCCATTAAACGAAAAATTCGATGCGAAACTTCAAAAAATGGAATGAGATTTACATTTTGTTGAAATATTAAGTAAAATATCTCATAATATTCGAGAATATTACGAATAAATGAAATGAATAAAAGATGAGATAAAGTTTATGAATTTTAGCTCAAAATGTAAGCAAGGTTTTCCGAAGAAGGTTAGGCATTGAAAGGAGTGGGAAATTGAAAATTGGTTCGCATTGCTGATATAGACCTCAATTAGGGAATACTTAATAAAGGGTTTATTCCTTTTAATATGAAAATTATTAAAAAGAATTTAAAAGGGAACGCCCTACTAAATATTTATTGATTTTCTTATCAATTCTAGTCAATTTTTGAACGGTGTGTACTTGTGTTCATCACTGTCTATCACTCGCCGCTATCGTTCAAATTGGAGAAATTTTTTTTCAAGGACAATTTTTTTATAACATTTCCTTATCTCTTCCTTAAGCACTAGTTACGTGCAGAGAGTCTACAAAATCTGGATTAAACTTCTTTGGCGTCGTTGTTGGAGACTTTCGAAAAAGTGGGCTTAATATAAATACTTTGGCAAAAACTTGTGACCACTCCTCCCTCCTTCGGATTATTATGAATACGTTTTTCATCCCACCCCTTCTTTTTGCTAAACGCGTCAGGATTACAGGATGACTTAACTTCATCATTATTTTTAAATAATAGACCATTTATCGTATGAATGCATCATCGTTTACTCCCTTTACTAAGAGTGATAAATAAGAGAACGCACGATAGTACTGAAAAATAGTAAAGCAAATAAGAAACAAAAAGGTTTGAAACGGATTTGATGCAAGGTCAACAATAATTATTTAACACCCTTATGCATTTAAAGAGAAGCATAAAAATCGTAAATTAAATTAAAAACAAATTTCGTCATCGTGATAATAATGTCGGCGAGTTGTGGACTGAGTTAAACTAGCACAAATATGTAAATATTGCCTTCAAAGCATTATCATAAAATTTACATTCAAATTGATTCTTTGAAAAGCCTCTCAATTTTAGAACTTTATCAAAATTCATTCAAATCCGAATATTCTCTACTCACAACCCTCAAAATCTCTCTCCATTCTCTGTCAATAAAGTACATAATTTCCATATATTTCTGTGCACACCCATACGCATTAGTTTTGTATCCTGCCGAGACTCCTTTCGCATGTTTCCCTGGTCAGCCAGGTCAGTTTCTTTCCTATAAATTTTCTGTAACATATTACACATAAATTCGCTTTGTTCGGGTTTCCATTTTGGTCACTGTTTCTGTTTCTTAATTCCACACTTGCTGACATTTGCTAGAGTGTAACTACTAGAGTGTAAACTACTTTTAACGCTTGAGGTTCATCGCGGTATCTGGCGGTGACATAGCCGAATTCAAATTTGTTGAATTCTTTATAAAAACCAATAGACAAAATTTCCCTAATTATTAATCCTAATTCTCTCAGAGTATACAATTCAAAAATTTTCTTTGAATCATATTCAAACAAATTTTCATTTTGAATAATTTTCAACAAATATAATAACTGTCTATTATTCAATGCACTTCTTACTCCAATCAATGAAAAAACTCCAGCAGTTAGGTAGGTAGGTACTAAAAAACTAACAATATATATTTCATAGCAATTTGCTAATACTTCATAATAATTTACAAAACATAAAATACATAATACTATCTTCTATAGTTTGATGTTCAAGCGTTAGCCATTGGAAAATACATATCTCACATTCGGTTAGATAAAATATTAATATTACAAGACTTAACATTTTGAAACCATTTGATTTACTATTAAACAATAAGATAACAACCTCAACCTTTCCCGACCAAATAAAATTCAAATTAAATTATGTCTAAGAATTAATAAACCTATTTAAAAAAACAAATATCAAAACCAAAGTGATAAATGGGTTTAAAATAAAATATCCTAATATATAATCCTTTCTATGTAAAGTAACTAAAGAATGATCTATTGATACTACAAAATAATCTAATTCAATCAAGTAATAATCCTACAAATAACAAGACAAGAATTAAAAGTTATAAAATATGACTTCAAATAAATAACTATACTCATTAATGAAAAATCATGCCAAATAATAATTAAAAAAAATAACTATATAATTAGATAAGTTAATGATTTAAGACATTACTTCGTTATTGACACCAAAAACCAATATTTTTGTTAAACTATTCAAACATAATCAATTGTGAATTCTCTCTCTTAACAATTAATAACTATAAAGGAAATTAATGTAAATAAAGAAAAGTAAATCCTTGTACATTCCGACGAGATTCTTGTATGGGTGACGAGAATAGTTTGTCTAAAATGCAACAAAATTAAGATTATTTTGGTTGAAATATTACAAAATTAATAAATGGCCAAAAGTTTTGAATGAATACGCGAATATCTAAGGAGATGCTAAAAATTCTAAAAGATAAATTCTAAAATTTCTAAAATAAAAGCAATAAAACAAAAGCAAAAACATTGGATTTTGGGGACTCGAAGTAGAGAAAAAAATTTTTGTCATTTGTAATTCTTCAGTGAAGTACTTACAAATTTATCGCTAACGAAACAAAAAGAGGGGCAGATCTTCAAAATATCAATTAAGGCAATCAATTTTTACGAAGGGCCACAAAAAAACCAAATTTCGTTTATAGTATTACAAAAATAAAAAAGTTTCCCAGGAAGGTAAAAAACACATTAAATTAAAAAAGAACATAATGACGTGCCTCAAACAGAGACAACGAGGCTTATAATCCATTTACAATAACAATTGGTTGGAGCTCATTTTATGCCAAAGCAGTAAAGTTCCGATTATGCTAGAGCAAAACGCAAAATATGCTAGGCGGCCAAGTCATAAAAATAAAAATAAAAACACAATTCCAAACACACACATATATATAAACGCATACTATTTTACTGAACTTAATGTGCAAATAAAACAGTGAAACTGTTTTTAGAGCCAACATTCCAAAAGAAAAATAATAGGGAGAAAGGCAGTAGACAGATAGAGAAGCAGACACAGCGAATGGAGGAGAAAACTGTGAAGCAAAGGTAATAAAAATTGTTTGTAATCCTAAAGAATGAGCGAAGCACAGACGTAGATATTCGTGATACAATGTGTCGTATGAGTTAGTGGCGTGATTATGTCAGCGTTATAACGAAAATAATGAAGAGCATTTTTTAAAAACTTTTATAACAATGGCTACAACGATACATAGTATTGCTACAACCAATAAACAACATTAAAATATCAACTACCAAGCAGTGTATTTAAACGTAGCCAAAGCAAGAATGCTATATGTCACCATTTGGTTTTAACTACCTTCAAAATAATACAGGCTTAGTGGTTTTTGGCCAACCAAGAAAAGTTGGTATCCGCACCACCATACACTTCCATCATCTGTACTACCGTATGAATGCGTCTCAATTGCAGTCTTCTTTTGTCACGAGCTTGCAATAACTTAAGACTCAGAAAGTTTGGGACATTTGCGATTTTTGCTGCTACTTCTAAAAGGACTTCGTGGAACTTCCATATCCTCCTGGCAACTTCTAGGCATGAGTTAGATCGTAATGAAAACCCTTTTGTTTACCCTTACGCTTCAACCTATCAAAGCATTCTTAGTTGTAGAAGAGGATGTGTGTGCGATTTGTACGTACATGTCTATGCATATTTAGTTATATATCAGTGTGTGTTATGTTTTTACTTGTCTTGTAAGAAGAAAATATCTTCAATCATCTCTACTGACGAAGAAAAACTATTTCAAAATTCGAAATACCGCAAACGTTGCAAAAATTTGCAGATGCAAACAAACGTTAAGAAAACTAATTTCGAACAACAGTCAGTGGGCCAACACTATAGTATGAAGGAAACTATGCCTGCCAATATCCTAAGGATGCCCGCCCCTCGTTTCTCTGTAGTCTTAACTTCTATAGACAAAGAGTTGGGCAAATAGAGCTACATCGGATCTAGGTTTGACTCTAAATAAGAATATAAATACTTCACTTTTAGAGCCCCTTAAAAGCGTACACGTAATACTAATTATATACATGTGTACGATACGAAAAGAAAGGAAGTAACAATAAGAACAACAGTAAGAAGGAATAATTTTCATATCCTCACCGGGAGTAATTTAATCTTTAATAAATACATCCTTAAAATAAATTTGATTATTCCAAAGCCTCCAATAATTCGGAATGAGTCTCCAAAATATCCAAAATATTGTTTCAACATCATCAACAAAATACAATTTCTTAAAATGCTACCAAGTGAACAAGAAAAGAAAATAATAACAAAACACAGATAATTTTAAATTATGTAAACAGCAGTATAACAGTTTTAGGTTAACCTCTTAACATGTAAATCACTGGGAATGCTTTATGTGGCTGAGTGTGAGTATGTGAAAGAGTGTGTGTCCGTATGAACGTGTATGTGTCTTGTGTGTTTGTTTTGGAAACTGAGGTAATACCACATTTTGTGGATTCTATAAAATATGCAAATTCATTAGAGAAATTTACCCAAAAGATTAGTTCTTTGACTCGTTCTGACTCACGGACGCTTTTGCTTCATTTTCACTGAAGTGACAAATAAGAAAGCAAGAAAATACAATAAAACAAAGTGGCGCATGGTATAGCAAAAAAACATAATTAATAACAAACACAGCAACACTTAAAACAACACAGAAGACGGAAACACCACAAACACAACAAAAACTATAAAAGCAATACTAGGTTCCAAAGTAAGAGGAGAATGAGTTTGGAAAGAATGAGAATGAGTGAGGCGAGTGGGGTAAAAACAAACCTCGAAAATGTGTGCAGCGAGATTGTCTATAATGGAAAGGAAACGAACTATGAGAATTCCGGTGCGACGAGGTTGCAGCTAAGCAACAACGAATAACGTGGGCTTCGTAATAATCCGTTTTACCGCTTACTGCAACCTTAGGTGCACATTTTCAAAGCCTTCGTATCACAGAGCGCCATTATTATCGACTTCATCATAATCATAAATATTATAATCATCATTATTCAACTTATACTTCACAATAATTTATTGATTGACGTACAAAACAATATCAGATACAAAGCCTTTGCATCGGGACTACGTAAGGAAAAGAACTGAAAGGGTGAGGTGAGGTGCAAGTATGTCACGCTAGCATGATTGCTTTTGAGTTTGTTATCAAATTTACACTTCAAAGACCTCAGTCAAAGTATCGAAAATTTTAGTTTCGTATAACCAAATTTATAACCACCTTTTCAAATTTTTATATATTTTTTACCTTGCAAATATAAATACACTCTGTTATGCAAGAACGTGCATTTAATCAATTTACATGCATACTCACTTACAAATACCACATCTACTGCCATTTTGATCAGTTTCATTTGGTTACACGTCTTTGAGAGAAAAATAAAGAAAATTTGTTTTTAGAACTCGAACTTTGATACCTGTATGTTTCATATCTGCTTTTAAAAAAGGTGTTTGCAGTATTTTAAATTTTGAAATAAGTTCAATTGAGGATCTTTTCGAAATAAATCTTTAACAACTTAAGATTTACTTCTGTTAAAGTTAACAGAGTAGATTCTAGCAGTTGAAGAACTCACGGTTCTGGAAATTAACGCAGAAAATCTAACAGTAATGTAAACAGTCATAGATCAAGTTAAGATATAGCAGTTTAAAAATTAATAGTTTGAATTTTTAATATAGTGAACCCAAATTTTTAAAATCTTGCTAATTTATTTTGAACTATTGCGTTTATTTCGATTATTTTGTTAATACAGAATATTTCAATATTTACCTTACTTTAAATGATCTTCTTTGGGTTCTATACATCGTTTTTTATGTCGAGTATGTAATTTCTTTGCTATTTTGTTTTCAGCGTTTCATACATGGCGCTCATTCCGAATGTATTTCTTTTATATCTGTAAACTCATTCGAAGCACTCCATTAGGAAGCCAATAACTTCCATTTTAAGATAAATTTCTGTAATACCACACTGACTAAAGGCGTAACTCCCTCTGCTTGTACTCTCTCTCTCCCCTGTCTATCTATCTCTTTCACTCTAGCGTTGTTAATGGTATCTCGTGAAGAAAGATATTTAAATTTTATTTCGCACAAAATAAAATCAAAACAGCATTACATCGGTGACAATAACAAAAATAATTATTTTGTTATTTGAGACACTCCAGATTCTGTTTCATTCCAGAGTTTTTACCTTTGTGCTGATAACTTGAAAACTTTAATTTTAACTTTAACTTTTAATTTAAGTTTTTGTAAATTTTAAAGCAGTTGAAATAAGAATTGTAAAAGCCAAATAGTGTCATAGAGAGAGAGAGCAGCAAATTTCCAAAAATTTTGCAAAAGAAAACTAAAAAGATCGGCAGCAACGAATATATTGCAAGCGCCAAGCTCGAGTAACGAATTCATTGCAGGACGTTTCACAAGCGAAAATTACGAAAGCAACAATAACGTCGCTTACACACTTTTTATAGTCAGAATAATCAGCAATAAACACAAGACTGAATAATAAAAACGGTGTGGCATAATGGACTGACTGCTTTCAATAAAAAAGGCAAAGCAGCAGCTTTTGAAAAAGCAGCAACGATAAGCCGACTTTTAGGCCTAGATGGGTGTGCGCAATCATGTACGGAGGAAGATCCAGAGGTATTTCTTTCTGAGCTGCATCTTCTTCCTCGCCGTCATTAGAGTCTGATTTAAAAATGCTAAGCTCTGTCTTAACTGCTGATTCTGTTCACGGGGCTCTTACCAACACAACAATACTGATTGCACTGCTTTGCATATTTTAAGGCGTTGGATAAATTGAAACATCAAGCTTGGAAGTAGTATGAAAGGAGTTCAGGAGAAACTTATAGAAATAACTTAACTTCAAATGATTCCTCTTTAACTATGCTTTTTGGTATCACTGCCAAAAACAGAAGTAGAAGACTCAGAAAATAAGGTGAGGTGGCCAACAAAGAGGAATTTACAAAAACCATTTACGAAAAAAACGGAAGAAAAATAAGGCGTGAAAAAAGTAGAAGAAAAACGTCAATGACAGCAGTAGTATTAATAAATAGCAACGTAATAGGAAAAGCCTTTGGGTTCGTCCCCGTTTTAATTTTAAACAGCATTATAATTCTGAGAGAAAGGAAGGAGAGCGAGAGAAAGAGAGAGAGAGACAAAGGTTAGCTCGAGACCAGGCTCAAACCCATAGATGGACTTAAAGATAGAATCGATACAGCAATAACAATAAATAAATACACTATATAACAACAGTGACAGGCCCAATTTACTAAAATTTATCATTTCCTGCGTATAAAATAGAAAAAATAACATGGTAGTTAGATTAAAAACGTACAAAAAACCCGGCTATAGAGAAAATAGCGAGAAGAGCGCAAATAAAATTTATTTTTTTTTCTGTCTGCAAATTCACTGCAATGTAATTTCCTATCGGATTTTTCTTTTAATTGCATTAAAACAAAAACAAAACAAAGCCATTAAAATTAAAATATAAAAAGCCAAGCGAGAGAAAGTGAAAATTATAAATAAATCGAATCGAGCCGCAATTTATGCGATTTAAATAAATGAGAAGTAGTACGTGCACCAAAAACAAAGGCTCATACGCCTTCATATGCATTCACGTTATTAATTTATGGATATTATTTCATAATAATATTATTCCACTCGTAGACCTACTGGGACTTTCTTTTCGATGATACATTTTTCAGTTGTAAATCTGCCTCCCATTAAAAATACTGGAGGTTGATTTCCTATTTACTTTCATGGTTCGTAACGTAAATTTGTTACAATACCTTCCTGATGATTTACAAGAAGAGCAATAATTAGGAAACCCAACCAAATTCTTCGAAGAGTAGCTTCATATCTTCTGCACGGTGGAATTACTGCATTATTGGAATTATTGCATTGTCCATACACACTTCACAGTTCACGCACTTGAGGATAACGACAAAGAATTGTTCTAAAGAATAGTTTTGTCCTTACTTGCACATTTCTATTTTGGTTTTTTTCTTCTCTCATTTTTCGATTGTACACAGTAATGATGAAAGTGATCATCTCATTGTTTTCATAAACGATTTTCATAAAAATTATAAATTTCTGAGAATGAGAAGAGAATTTTTTCAAATCATTTTTTGAACATGAAATAAAAACTGGATTTTATTACATCTTATTTTTCACTTTTTAAAAACCATGTACAGCACCATAATTTTACTTACTTTAACCGATCTCACAGATAGACGCTCATACAAGTACACACGCACTTACCGTGCCATTTACGTTATCTTGCCGTATCTCACGGTTAGTCACACACACGATGTTTCTGTTCAATTCAATTTTCCTTTGTGATGCACTCAGAAAATTTACACATACACCGATGCAACATATACACATACACACACATCTTTAAATCTTTGACTCGGATTTATATTAATAATATTTTTACTAGAGTTAGAGTTTTTAAAGTCGCCTTGCCTTGCTTTGATAAGGCTACCTTCATCTTATATTCCTCATAAATTCACTTTGCCTTCTTCTGTTGCTTTCATTAACCGTTATCTATTCTCAACCCCCCCGCCCCTCTGCTGATTATATTGCGCTGCCACGACATTCAACAACAATTTGAGTGTGTTTTCACGGACTGGTATAGTTTGTTTCGTGCTGCTTCTGAAGTTCACATAACGTTCTCAAGCTTATGTTCCATTCGTCCATTTTCTTTTGCTTTGTGTGCGTTTTCGAATAATTTCTGTTTTCTATTTAATATTTTCTTCAAATTTATTTCGTCTTTTTAGATTAAATTTTTATATGCGACGACTCACATTTATGTTGGAAATCTCCCTCCATAATCTTCGTTTCTTACATGTTCTTAATCATAATCAGGAAACCTTGCTGAGCAATTCTTTTAATTCAGTTGCGTGGTCTTGGCGTTCCCGACAATTTTTATTTAAAAATTTTTTATTTAAAATATTTCGTCATATAGTTTTTTGTTTTTTTTTTGCCTAATTTTCAACTTTTTTTGTGATCTTTTTTACTAAAAATAAATCTTTAATGGCATGGTTAGGTCTTCCTCCTGTTTTGCGAGATTTTTCTTGTGTTTACTTTTGAACATTTTGAGGTTCTTCTCCTGATCGAAAATTTTCAAATACATTTTAAACATCTGCAACAAAATATCCTCAAAGAAATTACTAGTTTTCTGAAAAGTTAAACGCATTTTACTTTCTATATTTTCTTCCCAAGTTTGCTTCAGCTTATTGGAAACTTCGGTAATATATTTGGCTTGTATGTAAAAAATTTGTTGTATTTCAGCAATACTTCACGTTTTTTGCCCAGTTTTTGTTTTACCCTGCCCAATTCTGATTCGGCATTAGTTTTTATTTTTTAGAGGGAAATTACTTTTGAAGCTTTGCGTTAACTTCTGCCAAGTTTTAAGAAGAAAGCCTGAATATTTCTGTTTCCTTAAAAAGCTTACCACGAAAGGGTGAATGAAAAGAATACTCAAATAACTGAACTTTGCGTCATAGAAAATATTTATCCTCTATCTTCCTCACCGCCCTCATTGTGTATCTCTCTTTCTGTTTTTCTCGGTGGGAGTAGTTATTTCTCTTAACCTCACTGATAAAAATGTGTGAGGGAATCCTACAAGTATGCAAGCAAAACTCCCCGCAGAGAACTTTGCGAAAATGTTGTATATTTTTCATCGCAGCTCTTTTTGCCTTGCTAATATTTTTTCCGTTATTTCTAATATTATTACACTAATAAATCATTAAAATATTAGTGAATTAAGCAACCTACAAAACAGTACTATTCTTTATTTAAATTTTTATCTTTTGAAACCATATGCAAATGAACTTTGTGGAATCAAATATACTGGAATTATAAAAAGGGCTATATAAAGTAAACAAAATTTAGTCATTTATTTTGTGAATACAAAAAATATTTTATCTAAGAGCCACAAAACCTCTTTCTGAGTACTTTAATTATAATTCTGAATCTTTAATTAAAAGTCTCAGGCTATCCTTCGTTTTTGTTTATGTATCCACATTCTTAATTTCTTTTTCATCGTGTTAGTTATCTAAAATCACATGCAGCGCTATAGTAAGTGCTTCAGAAAAAGCGTTAGCTAAACCTTAATAGTAGTGGATTTTTATAAGCAGTGGGGTGGGGAGCGTGAGGCTCTTTATGTAGGCGCGTCAAGTAATGTTTTTGGACCCACAGAGGAGGAAAGAACAAAGCGAGTATCGTTTATTCTGCAACGCTTAACAAAAACTGAGGGCAACAACATAAATAATTGCCTCAAGTGTTTCACACGACGTTCTTTTTTTAAGCTTTGGAGACAAATAATAATCACCATGAACTAGGTTTGAGATATGGGAAAACAGAGCATTCAGCTTATCATGACTTCGTTTTTGACGTGACATAATTTTCGTAAAATACTAACGCGGTATTTCGTTTCAGTTTTTGTATAAATTCTGTTATCATCCGTTTTGACTATGTATTTCTTGAGAGGATTCATCACCTTCTGGTGCCACTACATCGACTTATGTTTACCTCCGGCGTCATAATAACGGACTGTCGTAACAATTCGAATGGAATGAGTAGAATGAAATACCGTAGAGCTCTAGCAATTCTTCGAAATGCCAGGACATATATAATCGTAGCCGCGTTAGTTATTCTAATTGCTCTGCTAATAGTTACGAGATAATTCGTATCCTTGCCCTCAACTTATAACCAATTACTCATTATTACTTCAAATACCGAGAATACATTACACAATCCTGGAATTAAAAAGTTAAATTGGGAAACGTTTGATAAATATTAATAGTTTTAATTAATAGGCTATCTAGCTGTTATTATTTGCCAACCGAAACGAACATTCGTCCATTTTTTATCAAGAAAAAATTAATTCGAAGCATGTTTAAATTAATATTAAATCTGATAAAGCATGATGAAATAACCGTGGGATATTTAATTAACTTCAAACAGTGCTACGTATACCCAACATTATTATTTGAAAAAAAATTACATATATAAAATGTATTTTAAATGCGGAATGCTTTGTCTACTGTAATGTACTGTACAGTAAATATACTGTACTGTAATGTACTGTAAATTAATTGACACTAAAAATAATGGTAGGAAATTCTTCCATATAGGCAACAAAAACCACAATACTAACGACGTTAAAGCTAAGTTAAAGACTGTAGATTGCAACGAAGAAAAAAGTACATAGGCCTTAGGGACTCTTTCTCACAAACCAACATAACCAAGGAAATTCCTTTAACGTATCGACCTAATCCTAAACTTTAATCTAATCCGAAATTTAAAAACTTATAAAATCGATTGAATATAAAACACACAGTGCCCAGGATCTCAGATATACTGAAATGCACCCGATCACACTTTCAATCACTTCCACTGCACTGAAATAGAAAATTTTTCTTATGCCCAACGATTAACATGATCACCACGTTACGCCCATTCTCTAATTTGATGCCAAAATTTAAACCTCTCTGAAATTAAATGTAAGATTAAACGATAAATCTAAAACATTTTCACAAAAGTGGAAAACCATTTTTGTGTCGAACATGTGTGCGAAAAAACACTTTTGGTTGGTTTTTTTGTGGAATTCTAAGAGATTATTTAGGCCGGATTTGCCCAAAGTGAAGTTGTGAAGTACGATTAAATTAAACGCAGGGGAACGTGATGCAAAACAACCGCATACAACGCTACATGAAGCAATGGAAAACAAAGCAAGTATAACACAACAATATTTGACATTGAATGTTCCCCCAATCGAGCGAACTAATAGCGGAACTGTTGAAATGTTGAAAATTATCGTGCTGAAATGTGTGTCAGCGCCATCATATTTGAACCACTAAGGATCTGTGTTCGGTGTACGAAGCACTGAAATACATACGCAGAAACCATAAGCAACAAAAGCGATTCAGCATGGAGATCTTTGTGAAATCGATAGCTTGAAGTCGAAAGGAGAGACTGTGTTAAAGGAGACAGGAAGAGACAAAAGTGATAGAGCATATTCAGGAGGAGAGAATGTGAGGAAGGTTAATACACAACGATTTAACAAAATCGAATTTTTCACAAAGGACATTTGGACTATCAGTATACTGGATTAGTCGTTATATTACCTTTTTGTCAGCACTTTACTACATCGCCCTCCTTCTTTCCCCTTTTCCCCTTTTTATCGTCCTTTTTGTGAGTCTTGTGTTAAATACCTTTTGGAGATGATTAAAGTTGGAAAGGCCGAATTTCAAATATTTTGAGTTAAACTTTTTGGTGATTTGTAAGTTAGTTCGCGTAAACTACAACAACAGTGATTCGTTTGTGCAAGTAGCGTCATAATATGTTCGTATAGATTGGCAGTACCAAAGACCAAAAAAAGAAAATAGAGACTTGGGAAAAGCTAAGAGAGAAAGAAAAAGTGCGATAGAAATAGAGCAAAGTCAATGAGAGGAAATTAGAAAATCCCTTGCGAACGCATCATCGTGCGATTCGCATTATCGTGTCAAGTATTTTTCACAACAACAACGAAAACAATAAGAATAAAAGCAACTGCAACAACAGATAATACTACTATTACTACCACTACTACTACGACTACTACCATTAGGATTGCGATTACGACTACTACGATTACGACCATTTCATGTCCGGGAATCTTATAAAAAACTCCGAATTCTTGGTTTTCGACAAAAGTCGATTTCGATTAAAACCCTAAACATTTCGGTTTAAAATTTTAAATATTACCCTTCCCGAGGGGGAGTATAGCCCTCTCGGCCCATAAAACTATTTTTCTTCCCCTTCTTCTCTCTTTTATGAAAAAGTGAAAATCGTTTTCTTGAACTAAAAAAGTAGAACAGAATATTTCGTTAAAAGCTAATATGTTGCTTTGTGGTTTTGAGGATCTTTATTGTTAACAGAAGAATTACGTAGGATCCTCGTGACATATAACGGGAGAATATGCAAACGAAAACACAATCCTCTGAAATTGGATGCGAACGGTCACCAGCTTTTTACATGGAGAGAAATTAATTTTTTCTAAAAAACAAGGTTTAAATATAATTATATATAAATCCAATGGAATACAAACGAGGCTCCCCAACAAAGACAGCTCACTTTTTTTAAACTCAAAACCCTCGACCCAACCCACACATTCTTAACGCCCTCGAAGTCAGCACGCAAAGGAGAAATAAATGATCTATAAAAAAGCAAGAATAAAAATTGCATGAAGTAAAAAACCAACGGCAATAATACTAGGAAACAACAACAACAACAACAACAGCAACAGCGAAAACAACCTTGCGAATAATAAATTAATAATTTTGACACCGGCAATCTTTCACTATTATGTCGTCTTATTTATTTATGACATCGTAAAAGGATTTCCGTTTTCACATCTAGTAATTTTTAGTTAAAGGAGTAAACCGAAAGGTGGGAGGAAGCAGGTTGTACGCGTGAAATTTTTCTTTTCTTAAATTTAATTTAATCCTCTTATATCTAACCTCTTTCTTTGTTTCTCCCTTCCTTTCCGTTTTTTTCCTTTTTTTTAATTTCTAATAAGTGAATATTTTCAAAAAATAAGAATTTTTCTTATTTCCTTATTTTTGGTGTTCACTAATTATGTTACTCACCTCATTTTTTAAACTTTCCATCTACTTTGAATCACTAAAGCCTAAAGCGAGTTATCGTCAGGTCGTCAATGGCATTCGTTAGACAGTAAGCTTGCCTTTTATTGTAAAACCTATCTTTTCTTATCCCCATTCTTTGTTATTATGTGGTAGAATTTACCTCAGAGGTTTCAAAACTTCGCTGCTCAGTTTTAGGCATAGATTGTAAGCGCTCCGCACCGCGGTACCGGCATAATCCGGCGCAAAGCTTGTCTTAGAACACACAAAGTAAAAAAAGTGTAACCTAGAAAAACTAAAACTAGAGAAAATCGCATTAAAATAAAGCTCCACACTCACGTAGGTATAAACTAACGTGACACTAACACAATAACGGGCAGAAGTTAGTAAATATCGCGAAAAATATTAATGGACTAACGGGAACGAACGACGCACGGGTAGTCCAAACAGGCTGACGCACGGGTAGTGTGGCAGAGATACCAGAAACCAGCACTCGAGAAATATGAAAACAATAAAATATGACACGACGACAATAACAAGGATCATCCTTGTGGCAACCCCAACAACCACGTTGCCAATATTGTCTGTTTCCGCTAACACAATTCCCAACGGGAATGTGTTCAATGCGCTCTTGAAAAATGTCAGCGCATGCTGTGCGTTCACTTTGAGCACATCAAAGCGTACATAAGCCGGTGAATGTGAAGAGGAGAAAGTCATGAGAAAGGGTGTTTGCATGTGTACATATGTGTGTGTGGGTCTCTTTATGAAATTGTACACGTTTGTATAAGCGCACGCTAACTAAAGCACGAAAACGCACGCATGCACTGAAGCTAATATAAACACATTTAAAAATATAACAGACGCATACACTTACATCACAGCATCATAGCATCACAGGTACATCACGCATATACTTACAACTGCCTAAATGAGTTCCCGTCTCGAATACATATAAACATATATAATCGCATATTTACATACGCAAATAAATTTACTTTGAAAAGACAAACACATACGTACGTTGACGCACACACATTTTTACTTAATGCAATTGTTGTGTGTGTTTTTGTGTTGATATTGTGTTGTTTGGTGTGCATCTTTCATCATTTTCTAAACAGTACACACCCTCATCCATACACATACTACGGTACAAACTCTAATACCAGATTTCCGCTGACGGCTTCGCCTTCAAATTAATTAATGATTGCGTTAAAAAATAAATTCTTGAACATAAAAAACATAATGTTTCACAAAGTAACATAATGTAATACAATTTATTCAGTATGAAAAGAGTCACCCAGATTTAGAGAATATTGGGGTTTTGATTTAAAAATGGCGGGATAAAAAACGAGGATATTTAAACAACAACAAACAACAATTTACGAAAGCAGGACATATTTTGTAGCATTGATGATAGGAAGGCAATTGAGATTTTCTAGGACCGCATTTTATTTAATACCAAATTTATTTTTATTAAACTACATTTTACATAAGATAATAATGGCATTACCATCAAATATATGTCGTATATACGCCAACATTTCCTCTTAAAATTAAATAACGCCAGACGCTCTCACTTTTTCGGTAAGCGCTCTCCTTTTATAATAAGTTATAAAACTCCCTCATCGATGAAAAGGGCTTAATGTCAAAAATTTTAAAAAGTCATTTCTAAAAATTTATTTAAAAAAAACAACAAAAACTTTTTTGCCCTCGTCAGATCAGGTCTGGCCATTTCTGCTAAGGAAATTGTAAGCGATTTTTTACAAAAATGAAAAACTCAATAAAATGACATAAAGAAGAAATATGTGAACATAATAAGAAAAGTGAAATGTCATATATGTTGCAAAAAATCAATGTAATTTTTTGCTGCTGTCCTTTATAAGGACTCTATTAGAGAAACTGAAATCAAAAAGATGGCATCAGTTGATTCATGGTAGCGTTTCATTTACCCAAAGTTATTGATAAATATAAAGAAAAGGAGAGAGAGAACCATAGAGTGACACACACAAAGAGACAGAGGTAGAAAATTAAAGACTACACGTAAAAGCTTCGAAGCTGCTTTGAAGTCAGCAAAAATTTTTTCGGTGGTCCTTTTGTCCTTGTCCTGCCTTTTTTTATTATCGCTGCTAATTCTCGGAGAAAACTCTTACTGTGAATTTTTTTTGAAAATTTAATGACTACCACACACACCACCTACTTGTTACTCCCTAACCCTCTCTCCCTCCGCACGTATTCTACCTCGTGACTATCAGCTAACTTAACTTAAGAGAAATATAAGTTTTTTGCTGATTTCTAGAAAAGTTGAAGTGGAAAAGAAATTACAGTGAAGCGCAATCGGTAGGAAAAATATACCACAAAGCAAATGAAATAAAAGCAAAAATAGGGAAGAAAAGAAAGAAGAACTTATCACTGCGTCCTCTACAAACTTCGGTGATATGATTTGATTAAATCATAAGATGGTATTGAAGGAAACGAAAAAGAAGAAAATATTTGAGGAGCGTAATATATTTGTTAGTTTAACTGCAAAAAATGGGATACGGGAATGATAAATGAGAACGTTATTTAAGGAAAAATGGTTGCTTTAGTTTTTAATTCAGGTTTTAATTTTAATCTAACTGCCTTAAGATCTAATTAATAAAAGGAAAAATTGAAAAAATTATATTTAAAACAATTGAAATAATAATTAAATTGTTTTTGGTCAGTCATTAGAACAAATCATTGCTGCAACGTAGTCCACACATCGCCACTTTGGCATTCAATGGCTGGAATTTTCTCATGGTCATCGCCGCTAGCGTAGACGTTCGACTCTGCCTCAAAACTGAATCACAAACTATTGAAAAATATCGAATAGTCGAATTGTTCATGTGACAAATTTAGACGACGAAAACAAAAACGTTCAAATGTAAAAGTAAGAAAATGAGTGGAAAAAAGAATATGCAATAAAAGTAAACCACAATCAAAAAATTGAGAAAAGGATTTTGATGGTGGTGAAAGTTAATTACGATAAAACTCGTTTGGTCATGAGAACCATTTGTCGTTTTAAATCTAGTGGTATTAGTGTTAGTTGTATTTGCTGCAGCTAATGGTCCGATTTGTGTGTGTGTGTGTGTCTACTGTTGTTAAGTGATTTTAGATAGTATTTAGTTCAATACCTCCACCAGCAAGTTGCTCCTTTTTACACAAAGAAGTTGGAAACTCACTTTAACTTCGTCGTTTATTCGAAAGTTATTTAGGTTCATATAGGTTATGCACTTCTCCCCACCTAATTCTCTACACTTGGTCACGAATTCCAGCTTAGGTAAAAGCGTAAAGTCACCTAATATGTCGCGGTCATTTTCTAAAGTGTTTATACTAAGTGAGCTGGAATTCAAAAACTCTGCATCCTAGAAAGTCAACTTAAAGAAGAACATAGTTAGAAAATTTACAAGAACAAATATGAGTGACTGACTTTAGACCGTAGATGGGCCTGCATTTGACCGTGGTCGCGACACGATGAATAGTGAAGAATAACAAAGAACAGAGGACAATGAAAGCCAATTAAAATGTGCCTGTATCGGAAAGAAGAGAAATTGGCCACAACCTATAGCAATAATCAAGCAAACGGAAAGAAAAATAAACAAAGAAGTTAACAGCAAAATCATAAAAAACCTATAGCAATATAAAGACAACAAAACATGAGGTAAATTAAAGGCAAACGGCTTCAAGGATATCAAAAATAGAAACATATTAAAATGAATTAGACAGAAAGAGAAAAAAAGATATGAAAAAACTTTAATAAGAGAAACTAAAATGATAAGAAATTAAGGCTTAAAAACGCCAATAAAATATTTTAAAGCCTCTATTCAAACAATGAAAAATCAAAAACGATCGCTTTCGCGATTTCGAACGCAGCCACCAAATCGTAATAATCTTTACAATTTAGAAATTCTGTAACTTACCCTTCATTTATCGGATCAGCTTAAATTTATAAATTGCGTAGGCAGTGATATCTTCCAAAGTTTATAACAATTGTTGTTTTATAGCGTATTTACGTAATAATTCATTGAACGTATTAAAATCACTTGCTACATCTACTACATTGTCTTCTGTATGTCGCTTTATTTGTTTATACGCATGGGATAAAAGGTCGTGTTCGTTTGTGGCGCGTTCGTAAAAGCAGGAAAACTAAGATTTATGCAGGATATTCGTTTTAACTCTTTATGTTTTACGGCCAAAAGCAATTGCGGGTCAATTTTATTCGCTAAATATAATAAATTTATTAAGCGCTGATATTTTACTGATTAAAAAATTATATGAAACTGTGATAATAAAATAAATAAAACAGTTTAAATGAAATAAATAAAAAGAGTTTATATTACTTTATTTATGCTCCACTTCCAAAAACTCTTAAAAATTTCGAAAAGAACATTTTTTTACAGTTTTTTGATTTGAATATTAATCCAAATTATTTAATTAATTAATTATTTGATAGGGATATTATTTCTGTACCTTAAGATTTTAACGACGACCACACTAAGTATAGTAATCGTAAATAAATCGCGTTAATCTTGCATAAACTGTGATATATCAATTGATTTCATCCGAGATTAAACCTATGATTAATTGTGAAATAGACTTTCAGAAGAAATTTAATAAAACTCAGTATAAATTTCGCTATTTTCCTTTCTCTTAATTATTAAGTTAAATTGAATTTTGCAAAAAACCTTAAAAAGTTGGACGAAAAACTTATAAATTAAGATAAATTAATTAATAATAAAACTAGTAATTAATTAATTAAGAATTTAATTAATAATTTTATAATATTTACAGAATAAGTAACGAAATAAGAGTTCTTTAATTTTTGTATTTTTTCACCGGAAGCACCAGACGACAAAATCTTATAAAATTTATACGTTCGCGCCATTTTCTTGACTCCACAGGAAATCGATAATTTATTGCGATTTAGAAGAGCGAACCATTTCAAAAGTGCCGCATGTTCCAAATAAATGTTGTTTAAAATGTCTGCTTTCAACGCTCGACAAATTGTACAAATAAATATTGTCAGAAAGAATCGCTCGGCACGAGACCAAAAGAAAAAGGATGGAGAGAAACTAAAACAAACAGAGAACTTTTCAGTACAAATTGATTCTGCGTGCTTCAGAATGTACTGCACTGAATTATAACGATGATTTCTGTTGTTGTTGTTGAAGAATTTTTGGTAATATTGTTGTAAGTTTAGTGTGAAATTAACCGTTTTATTTTCAATTTCGTTTCGGTTAAACTCCTGATTGTTTTCATTATTTCATTGCACTTCTACGGTTTTCGTAAATTCGATTGCAAAAAAAAACCAAAGGAGTTGATGAGAAGAAAGGGACGAAAGGAATACAAAAGAAGGAAAATGATGGTGCGAACGTATTCACTTGTGGGTGTAAGTATGCCCTTGTGTGGATTGAAAAAAGTAAAGGTTTTTTGCTTAAAATCAAAAAATAAAATTTCCTGAAAATCGTTCTCTCAAGCGATTTAGAATTGAGTCAAGTTTTGCTATATCTTGAAATATTATTGTAGTTGTTGTTGTGAGTACTATCACTATTTCGTGTTATTTCCTCCTGCACAAAACACTGACCATTTAATTTTCGAAAGAATTCAGAAGGAATCAACATAGTCCTCTAAAACATTCCAGCGATTTTATCACATTATTGTATTCTATCACATAATTGTATTGTTTTCAGTCTTCTCCCTAAATTTAAAACGCTAACTTTTACGTTAGTCTTCTAACGAACCTCAAAGCTTGCTATAATATCAAATGGAAGCTTGATATATAATATCAAATGAAATCTTAGCTTGAATCTCATGCTTCTTCTTAGTAAATACCTTGATCACCTATGAAAAGAAGCGTGCGCAAGGGTTAAAGGCGAAAGTCTTAACCGCGGTTGAGTTTTGTTTTATATATTTTATTAAATAAATTCTTAACTGAACTTTACTAAGTGTTCGTTTCCTTCGTGCATTGATACAATAAATAATTAGTAAAAACTTTCTCGACGCACGCTTACAACACGTTAGTGTTCTGTATCTACTTGTTCTTCTGCCTTCGCTTCCTCTACCAAAAATAGGTGGCTGTTGGTATGTAGATGTTGATACAAACATTTTCTAGTTAATAAAGCTACGTTAAAATAAAAAGAAGGAAAGAAAAATATAGACAAGTAAGAACTCTAATTTCAGCCTGTACGAATCATTTATACCTATAGTTTTAGTATAAATTTTAAGGCGTGATCCAATAACCAGTGGGTTTTTTCTACCCTCTCGGCCATTCAATGCGGCTACCGAATTTTAGGTTTTATTTCATAAAACACTAGTCGCGAAACTAGACCAATTTCACCAATTTCCAGTTCTAACCAATGTATAGTAAGAGAGAATATTCGTGAAAAACACGTAAATATATTCTTATTAAATTAAAAAAGTGTGCACGATTCCCCTCCGTTTTTATGCTCTCATACATTTTTAAATGTACATCCAAACAGACTGAGAGGGCTATGTCGAGTTGGGTTATTATCGTGAGCCTCCTTTAATGTGTTGCGAATGGAGGGATAAACTTAATATACCGTTCACCCTTTGGGTGTAAACTATAAAAAATAGTGCACTAGAGATATCTTCTGTGTCAGAGTTAATTTCACTGTATTTAAAATATGTGTGAAAATAAGCAGTGTTGGTGTGGTGTTTTGTGAGCACACCTTAAAATTCGACTTTAAAATTCTGCGCAATATCTTTCTGTAAATGCGCAACTGCCTAGAACTATATAGAGATTAGACAGAGAGATCGTCTGCAACACTCTGGCGTAAAGTTCACACGTTGTCTTCGGTGCTAATATTTCGAGATACATCTCTTCCAAAATAGTTGGCCACTTTAAAGGCGAAGAATAGTTCCTCAATACCGCCGACATTTCTAATCGTAGCATAATCTTCAGTAAATGACTATTAATTCAAATATTTGCCGATATTTATGCTGCGCCGTAACTATTTATATTTGACAAGTATAGAAAAGCTCCATTCCTTTAACACGTGTAAAAATACGTTTCCGTTATAAATTCCCAAGAATTTAATTATGACGTACGAAAAGGTAAAAACCATATTAAAAACCAAAATTATTATTTAAAATTGTATAAAGTCTTTACAAACGAAAATTTTATCCATTGGAACGCCAAAAAATGTGGGATCCAAAGCGAAATATGACAAAAATTTCACAAAAAGCTCGTGTCGAGACATCAAGAAGACAGAAAAAAGTAATAGAGGGATCAGTAAAAAGAATGACAACATCTACACCAAAAGATGTAGAGAAGAAAACTAATCAGATTTTGTCATGCAAATAGATTGTAATTCCCTCTCGGAAGCACGTAGTGTTACGTTTTTGTTTAGGGCAAATGTTGCTTTTGTTGTTGCCAATTTTGGCGTCGTGATCGTTGTTGCTTTTTTTGTTGCAACTAATATCTTTAATTCAGTCAACAACCGGATGAACGAAAAGCACGATTGGACTTGCCTCGCAATTATTGATGAAAATAATGCAATTTAGTAGCAGCACAATAAATATAACAAGAAGAAGAAAGCTTTGGGTAGTTCTCTCAGCAAATGACATTTTCAGCAAGACTATCGCTTATTAGAAAACTAACCAACAGTGGAAACAACTGTCAACAGCAACAGTGATGATAATAGTTATACCCGCAACGGCAATAACCAGAGCCCCAGAAATAACAATCAGGACAACTTCTATTGCTTTGACTTAGGAAATAATCAAAACAACCACGACGACGTGCAACCAACTTCCAGAAGTATTTTACGGAGATAAGGATATCAATCGTACACAAGTAAAAGAAGGAAAAAAGTTAGAACAAATAATCAGAAATTTTCAGAATTTTTGGGTTGGTTTGGTGTTGTTTATATTTTGGGACCATCGCGTTTTAATTGGCGCTGAATCCGTCAGAATTAATCAAGTTCAACAGCAACCTATTTCCTTTAGCTAATTAACTTCTTTGTGGTTTTAATTTCTTCGAAAGAAATTATTTTACATAATGCTGATTTTTGTTTCAATAATTTTGGATTTTCCAAGATTTTTAGATTTTTATTCAAACTCTTCTTTCAAGCATTTTTGAAGAGTTATTTATGGGTTTGGCTTGTGCATTTTGTGGAATTAATTGGGTTTTATTTTACCATAAATTATTTAATTTTCCATTCGCTCAGATACTCTCATTTTACATAATTAACCTCACCCACATCTCACCCGCAGTATTCGCTTTTACACCGCGTATTCAATGACTATCACTCCACTGAGTTTCAATGATTTGCGAAAGTGGAGGAAAAACAACATCAATAACAAAAGAATTCTAATAAATCCTCCCAAGGAGCAAGTAAACACGAGCAGTAAAGAATAAGCATTCGCTATAATTGCATGAAGTGGCAATCATTGGTAACGCAAGGATCAACGAAGTTAACAACAACATAATTTCAACAACAAATAGGACGAAGAAACACCAACAAATCCAATAATATCTGTCAGTACTAAAGTTTTATGGAGCACCTAACAGAACTTCACGAATTAATAGCATACAATCGATAAGGGCGGAAGGAAGAGAGGAATGATGGTAGGAAAGAAGAGAAAAATAAGTAAGGAAGAACAAAAACCAAAGGGTTTAGAGAAGTTAGTTCGAATGGGAGAAACTACTCGGTGCGTTTAAATGGTGCGAGGGCGTGGTTAATCATTTGAAAAGGCGAAGACAGTGGTTTAGCTTGAAACCAATTAGAATGAAAACTTATCTGTTGTTTGACACACCTATCAAAATGAACAGGAAAAGGCGATGGCTTTTAATCCGAAAAGCATAACTTAGCTGCTCAAATAACTATTAAGAAACCAGTGTTGGGAACTCAAAATTTGAAGTTATAAACTAAAGTTATGAAACCGGAAACTCTGATTTTGAAGTAAAGATTTTATAATTTTTAGCTAAAGATAATTTTAAAGTGAAAGTTATTACACAAATTATAAATTATTAAATTGAGAAGTAGACAGGGGCAGAAACAGATATGTAGAGAGGCAATCAAACCGACATATAAACAGACAAACTGTCTGAGGTGGCGCTTCTGAGCAAGAGCACATTTACTTACCACACCGCCTTTAAAAAGTTACAAACGGAAGAAATATGTGAATATACCTTGCGTGGGTGTAGAATATGATAAAAGTACACCGAAAGCACCTCGTATTTAATTGCGCTTTGTATTTTATCCATAATTGAAGTTCTTTGTATCGATTGGAGGGAACAAGTGGTTGGATAGTTGTTCGGATGGATAGTTGGATGGAAGAAGGAATAGTTGGGTGGAAGGGTGGATGGACAAAAACCGTTATTTAGAAATTATTTTTATCTTGAGAAGGCATTTCTTTCTGCAACTACTACAATAATGTTTTTAATAATATTTCCGGTTTTACATACGTTTACATACGTTTTCAGTCTTTTCCTTCTTCCTTAGCATTTCCTTTTTCTGCCCTGCCGGTGTCCAACTCAATAAACAACTCAAATTGCGTGAAATTCCTTTAAAATTGTTCAACAAATAGCGAAGCAACAGTTTCGAAGAAAATATTTCATCCGCTTCTTTTTTATGTATTTGCTTTATTTTATTTATTTATTTATTTTTGCTTTTTATTTGTTCTTTTTTTTATTCTTTTCTTTCTTATTGCATGGCAATCTCGTTCCTTTTTGTTTTGGTTTTAACTCCTTACTGGAAACGTTTGCGGAACCTTTGCACGATAATTTGCAATAAAAACAGGAATGGTTTCGAAAAACAAACAAATGGAAACAGGAAAGTTAAAATCAAGAAAAAAAGAAAGAATAAAACAAAAAGGAGAAAGAGGAGAAAACGAAGGAAAAGAGAGAGAAGGACACTGCAACAATTTTTCTAAGTCGCATCCGTGTTAGAAATTATCTCTACAAAACTACAATAATACTTAAAAAAATTGTTTTTTATGTACCGAATTATTTTATACTTTTTTAATTATTTTTTTTAGACATAGAGAAGTGTTTTGTAGAAAAAATTATCTTACTCGTATTAAAATTTATATTTTTAAAAGTTTTTAAAATGTTTCTTATAGCCTACGCCCGAAGAAAAGGGTATATAAAAGGCTCGTATAATTATTCCATTTGTAACACATGAAAGGAGGAAGAGTACATATTCCCGCTCACAATCGCTTCCTAAGTCCATTTAACTGTGTCTGCCTGTCTGTCTCTCTTCCATACTTTCCATCTTTCTTTCATGCCACCCTCCTCTCCTTTCTCTTCCTCCTGTCTTCCTTCCTGTCTTCTCTTCTAAACCCCTTTCTTTCCTTTGCCAAATAACTTTGAAATGTTAGTTTAGATGTTTATCTTTTTCTCATAGCTTTACTCACTTTTTGTGATTTCATTCCTTAATTCGGTTTTCCTCTTACCAACTGCATTAAGAAAATATTGCACCTGCACAGTTTATACAAAGTTTTCTCAATTTTCGTGATCGCTCTTGTTAATTGTTATCCTTTAAAATATAGCTGTGCGTCCTTTAAAATTTAAAATAAATTTGTGCGGTGAAGAAGGTAGAAGACGAAAAGAAAAAGGAAGGCATCAATGAAAGCGGCATATCCTAAAGCACTATCGTTGCTTCTATAATTTGACACTTTGTGTAAAAAAGACGATAAGGTTTTCTTCTTGGATTCGGTTTTTGTTGCTGTGATTCTGATACCGCGGCTGCAGCTCGGCACGTTCTTCGTTTCGTGGGCCTCCATTTTTTTAAATTCTTCTCTCTTCCATCCTTTCGCCTTGTTGACGATCTGTTGCTTCTATCTTCTCTAGTTTCAACCCACTTCTCTGTCTCCAGAAAAAGCAAATATAAATTCATTTCTCAAGCCTACCGGTTTTTATTTTCGTTCAATCTCGTCTTTCCTTTTCTCAAACATGCACTCACTTTTAACGGTGTTAGATATTAATACCTCCCGGAAATTGCATCAACAAATATTAAACGGTGCAAAAAGTTGTGGCAACTGTTTAAAGGATTGAGCCGAGTTAGAAGAAGAAGAAGTATATGATGATGAAATAGGCGTACAAGAAAACAAGTAAAAAAAAACAATTGCTAAATAAGAAAAAAAATAAAGGCATTAAAGGAAAAAACAGTAAAGAGGATAAAGTAAACATTGCGAAGATTGTGCGTGACAAGTGATGTTAAAAATGAACAAAAAATTTAAAAAACCTTTTCCTCTTCAAAAAAAATTTTTAGGACGATATACCAAAAAAGTACAATGACACGCAAGTGAGTTTTCGAAACCTCTTTTTGTACGTGCGTATGTGTGTGCGTGGCTCTGTTTTCTTATATGCATGTTTGTCTGTTAACGCGTACCAAGCAAATCAGTTTCTGTCAAGTCGTTGCAATTTAATTTTCCGCTAACGGCTGTTTAGAAAATGAAATTTTAACGTGACTGCGATGGAAATGGCAGACGCGTGAATTGCGATGGTTGGATGGGGATGTTGGTGGCAACAACTTCAGCCATAAGAAATAATATCCGACACGATAAAGTAAACTCGGGAATAAAGTAAACGCAGAAATTTGTCTGCACACGAAAGAATGAATTTGCATAAGCGCAAACAAACACATAAACACGTACATACAATCAATCTTATTCCTTCCCTTTCTCCATATCTGTCTTTCCGATTCACGATCCTTAAGAGTTCTAACAAATAGGCGTTATAGAGGTCTCTCACTCGAACTCGAAAAAATGTGAAATTTCGATATTTATTTCCTTTGAACGCACATTGAACCCAACATTGTTGACAACGAGTGTACTAGCTAGTCAATCAGTCAGTAAATCAGTCAGTAATTTTATGTAGATTGACAATGAGAAACGACATGAATGGTGGCTTTCAATCCAAGACCAGTTTTTTTTAGATTTCTGAGGAGACTGTGATTTAAATCGCCAGATTGCTATGCCTTCGAATAAATAAATATTTATGAGAGCTCATTTATGGTATTAGTGATTTATGATATTAGTAAATAATATCAATCATAATTTATGAGTACGTATAAAATTAATAGAAAATAAAACCAAAGCTATTAATATATTTATATTTTCAAATTAATTTATTTTCAAATTAATAAATTTTCAAAGTTGCAAATCCTTTGCAAACATAATGGAAAAGAAAAATTGAATTAGCAGAATATCATTATCGAAAATTTCAAAAGAATTATTAATTATATTAGAGAATACTTTAAATACTACGAAAAAGATTGAAGTATTAAATTTTTATAAAACTACCTTCTATAACACTAATATCCCTACACCGAAAGTGCGAAGATTAACTTAAATTTGTTCCTCAATTTTTAGTTCATTAAAAAAATGTGAGGAGTATGAAAAAGTGTCATCTCTAAGAATCATCTATAGAGTCGATTTCCCACATTTTTTATCATCTTCGTTTTTCATGGCCTGTTTTTTTGAAATATTAATTTTCGTTTCTCCCTTAATTTCATACTGAATTTTTTGTGGTCCCTTAGAAGATGCGTTCCTGTTCTTTTCCTCACTTAAATAACTTGCATCGCATTCTCTTTTAAATGCGTTTTTTATAAGACTGTTCCAGCTGTTCCTATTACTCATATCTACTGCTTGTTCCCCTTTCATCTTCCCCAGCCACGTTATTCTCCCGACTAATTCAAATGGCCAACAAAAAGGCATTCGGAACTCAGGGTCTGATAACAAAAAAAAAAAAAAAAAAAAAAAAAAGAAAACAAAAGCGATAAAAGCTAGTAAAGAAGTACTGGAAGTACTTGTGGCTGAGAATAATCGTTTTTCTTGATGTCATACAAATAATTTTACTTAATGCTAGTAGTGCTATTTGTTTAGCAATCGGTTCTTTTCTCATTCCCCTCGTGTTTCTACTTTCTATTCGCGCAATTTTTATTTCTTTTTTTCGTTACGCTCTTGGGAATCTCTAAAACTTTTGTAGGTGATGACCAGACAACACCGACTGGAACTGGTCTGGATTTGGGTCGGCACAAGAAAAAATAAGCAAAAAATTGATTCTTGTTGCAAAGAGGAAAATTAATTGTTAATTGTTTTCTCTGAAAGCTACATCATATGCAACCATGCATTTGCTCCAAAAAAGGGGTAATTTCTTCTTTGAAGACAATTTAGACAACTTTAAAATTTTGAAAAAACTAAGGAAAATTGCTCAAAATTAAAAGAAAAAACAAATCAACAGAATAATAAAAATTTTGGAGCAAATTTATTTTAATTAAAATGTCTTAGAGATTTTAGTTGACTTACAAAACATTAATATTTTAAGGTCTAAACCATTTACAGTTCACAAGGAATTATTTTTGAAAACTTATACTTCTGTGTGCTTGTATATATTTATATGTATGTGCCTGTGAGTAAAATTAAGCGATCAAGAGAATTATTTAAATAATATGAATCACTAACAAGTCTGCCACATTATCTAAGCAATGAACGGAAAAAGTGTTGCCTCGAGTTCATTATTTTCATGCTTTTAAACGACTATCGAACAGAAATGTATATATAAATAATTTTAGTCATGAAAGGAACGCTCGGTCCCAATAATTTGGAAGCAGTAAGAATATTTGAAAGCCGCGGGATAAACAACAGAAAAATGTAAAAAGATTTTTAAAAATGTGGAAGATTAGTAGCATTTTGAATTAGTTTCAATAGCTGACGTTTTGATTTTCGTACATATTTAGGCTAAAATACAATTTTAAGGTCATGGATTGCAGTCAGTATCTCATATTGTGATCCGTCTACAACTGACCACAGTCAGCTGGTTGAAAATGCAGATGTTTGGGATGAAATTTGAAAATATTGTAAATCGACACGAAGTTACGATTCTCAAAAGAAACAAAAAACAAATACCCCTTTAGGGATTCTGGAAAAGTGTTATTATTATTTGAGAAAATTTTAATAGTTATGTATTCCACGGCCATCCTTACTTGGCGTGCTGGTTTCAAAGGCACAATGAAGCTGCGAAAGCTAAAACAGAGAATAAAGAAAAATGCGGTTTTTTCATGAAAGCAAAAAACCACGTTCTTTGAAAATGTTCGTTATTTCATAGCATTTTAAGTGAATAACCGCCTGATTGTCGCAAAAGGAAATGAAAGGAAGCAAGGAAGGAAAGGGATATAATTTAATAAATACTGCGCTGACTCTTGAATAAAAATAATAAAAACATTTCCTTGCAAAGGAAAAAACATTGTTGTTAAACAAACAGAATTATTAATATTTTTTATTTCCCGAGAAATAAAATCTGCTTCAGGAAATGAAGGAACCGAAGAAGAATAAAAAGATGCGAAACATTCATTCTATCTTCAATTTAGTCCTTGTTTTGCCATTCATTTTAAATACCCCTCATTTTCCGTACCCACTCTTGATTTATTTCTCTCTCCTTCATAGCCCATGTATCCACCGAATTCCGAAGAAAATTTTACTCCATTCCTTTTTGTTAAATCAAAATTAATTACATTAATCGAATCTTTTCGAAACGAATGAGCACCGCAGAGCACAAACGAGACGAAGTCATAATCAACGACTGTGCATCAGGAGTAACAGCATTATCATTATCTCAAGATAGCATAATATCATAAAGAAATATTAATCGCATTGCTGAAGCGTGCAGAGTTGCCAACAGTCATCAACGGTTAAATTTGTTTGCTGTAATTATTTGCTAAAATTGCGCGAGTCGCACAAAAATCGAGAAAGAAAAAAAAAAGAAATAAAAGAACCACGAAGAAATCGAGAAAAAAGAAAAGGGAAGAAGGAAAATTAATATCGGACAGTGAACTGATTTCGGGTTAAACCAATTCAATCATGATTACATGCAATATTGCCGGGCAAAAAATGGGTGGGGAATGGGCGGTTGCGAACTAGAAGCCAGTGACAACAGAAATCAGATAACATTAAAAATAATATTTTTTGATAGGAAAGCAAAAATGAAAATATTCACAAATTACTGGAAATTAAAATGAATTTCAGGAAACAGAAATCAGATTCAGAAAAGTGATGAAAGGAAATAAATCTAGGAGAAAAGATAGAAGACAAGAAGAATTTACCACAGAGCTAAAATATAATTAGAGTTTAACAAATTTTAGTTGTCTTTTATAATTACAACAATTGAGTTGTAAAAGTATTAATGAGCGAGCTTAATTTGATAACTCGTTATGAGATCCCGCACCTGCAGATTTTCTTTAACAATTATCTATGAATAATTCTAGAGAATCTCACAAAAAGCAAACACCAGTGAAGTAAAAAAGGACATTAAAAATTAAGTATTATGCAGAGAACATTAGTAGAAATATCAGAGCATTCATAAGCAGAAAATCGCAAAAATATTAACACGATATTATTAATGACCCATAAGTACCAATCAAGTATTATTAGTTTTGAACTAACCTCACTGTTTTGTTTATTTGTGGATTGCTAAATACCTTTCACTCGATTTAGTGATAACTGATTACTAACACATAATGCCTAAATGATGGGCCAAAGGAGAAGGAGAAGAAAGAAAGATGGAGAAAGGAATGGAAGGATAGAAGAAACAAAGGCAGAAGAAAGGCGTGAAAAATACCATGAGCGGAGTTAACTAACGATAGCAACAAGTAGATAAAATAGAGTAGAGAAAATAATCAATAGGCAGAAATTAAAGAACATTTTTCTGAAGCTCTTCTCACCGTTTTTGTAATTGTAAAGGAGTGCTTCACTAAGCATTTATTAAAGGCCCCTGACACACACAGTTACTAAGAAAACAAATGAAAATATCTAATCCAGTAAAATAAAACAAAAGTTAAGCCAAAGATAAAGAGGTAGAGAGGCAAAATGTAGAGGAAAGGAAAGAATAAAAGGAACAGTTTATAAGAAGCAGCCACTTATAGAAAGGGTGGATATAATTGGAAATGTTTTCCACCTTTTTTTTCTTTAGAGTGTGAAGTAGATACGAGTAAACTTAGTTTCAATTGTCAATTTATAGAGAAAAAACAGATAGGGAAAAGAAGATCAGAGAGTAAGGGTTGAAACAAAGACGTGTTTGTTATAAAAGATAATTATTATCTTCTAAAGGATAAGAATTATTACCTGGATAATTGGCCATTTAGTCAGTCATCATTTAAATGGAAAAACAGGAATTTAATTAAAATTCTTACAATTTATGTGAATTGTTTCTCCCATGAAAAAAAAGAGAAGGATGATAATTAATTATTGGATTAAGATTCCTAGATCAGTGACGGAATGTTTGTAATTGTTTTAAAGATATTAATTGCACCCTACAAAATCATGTTTTTCCGAGAAAAGAGCAAGCAATAACTTTAGTAATTGCATTCCTCTTGTAGAAGGAAATGTGTTTCTGAATTGAATTTAGCATAGAAATTTAGCTTTTAAGTTTATATTTGAAAACTCTTAATTAAATTAAATTCTTTTGATTTTTACCTTTTTTGGTTTTTTTTTAAATCTGATCATCTTTAAACCTTGCAACCAATAACCGTTACTCAATCACATGCGAACTCATATGCGAAATTAAAAAAAAATTAAAAAACACAAACAAATTGAAACAACAAATTAAAATTAAATTTCGCAAGTTAAACGATAAACTGCTTTCCTTTCCTCCTCTTTAAATTCATTGCAACTGGATGGCTGCAAAAAATTCGCAATTTTTATGTAAAAGTGTTTCAACTACAAAACGTTTTGATCAACAATTAATGGTATTTTTAAACATTGTCCGAAAATTCGTGAAAAACAACCAACTTTTTTTGTGAGAACATTTTCTGTCGCATAAGGATTGCGCGCTTACAATTTTTGAGTTTAATGAGAAAAAAACACAAATTTGTTGCAAATCATTGATCATACCAATTATTACAAAAATGGGGAAGGAAAAATAACTCGAGATGCTTTTAAAATAGAGGCAGAAGTCATTGAAAATTCGCTTAATGATTGTGAGAACAAGCCAAAAATTCAAAAATTAATTCATCGAAAGCAAATTTTAAATCCATTCGTGTCACTTTTTTACAGGAATTCAGACATTGATCCATATTCTATAAACTCATCTAGATGCCTCTACTCTCGTTAATTTTTTTGGTTGGGCCTTAAATATGATGTCAGTGGTAGAACTTCGCACATAATTTTGATGAGGACTCTCCCAAAAGTGAGTAAATTTGTCCAAAAATGAGTAAATAGACGGTGGAAAAAGAGGAAGGAGAGAGGGAAAAGAAGAAACACATTAGAGCGTAATACCAAACTGGAAAAAATTCTATAATACATATCTGTAATATTAACATGTTCTGTAATACTAACAGAGAGTAATATTGCCAGCATAAAAATTAATAAATTGATAAAATGATGCTTACGATAAATATAATTTTTTTAAAAAAAGCTGAAATTTATTGGTTTAAAACAATCAAGAACAAGGGAAATATTTTTGCTTAACCAAATTTTCTCGATTTATTGCCTAACTTCCAAAATGTTCAATATTCTTTTTATTTTTGTAGACTTATATTCTAAACAACAAGCATTATTACATTATAAAATTTTTATTATAAAATACACAAAAAATTAAAAATACATACCAATCTTTGGTCTGATATAAACTTTTGATGATAATTTATGATCGCCATCATCAATTTTGTTTGTAAAGCATTGAGATATTTCCATACTTCTTATTGCTTGTTATTGTTGTTATTTTTGATACGCTTTTATAAAAAACAGCTCTGATTCTCTTATTTTTGTTAATTTTATGAAAACTTATTACTTTGTGAATTTTTAAACAAAAATTAAGAAAACAATAAACAACAAAAAAACAATAAAATTACAAAATAGAAAACTGCTTAACAAAAAATGAGTATAAAAGAAATTATTGAATAAAACCGATACAAACAATAAAATTATTATAAAGTAAAAAACTACCGAAATACATTACAAACCAAGTGCACCTACTATACTCTACCATATATGAACGTTTTCAGAGATTTTGTGTTGAAAATGTTAGCAGATCTAAATTACCTAAGAAAATGGAGTTGCAATGTTGTTGTAAGAAATACGCCCATTTATTATTGGATTTGATTCACAAATTTAAATTACGAGTGTAAGGTATATAAATTCCGGACAGACCGAAGTTTTTACTAGTTATATATGCTTTTGTAAAATAATTATTCGCAGTTTGAAAAAAACCTAGAAGAGTTTTTGAAGCAGTGCATTTCATTAGTCTCTCCTAGAAACAGATTTTTTCAATTCAATAACAACAATAGAACAAAAGTGCAACACAATAACAACAATAACAATAACCAAAACAACAAAAACCACCACAAAAAAGAAATCACAAGATGGCAACCTCAAAGAGAACAGAAAAAATCTGTACAAAAAGGCTACGACTACAACAACGACCAAATTGTATTTCTTAAGTCAAAGACACGACCTCTGTGTTTTCATAATATTCTAAAAACATAACAAACTCACGGAATTACTACTAATAATTTTTGCATGGCCTTCATGGAGAAAGGAGGGAGTGTATGAAAAGTTAGTGTAAAGTGTATAAATTATTGGTTTTGATTACGTTTTTTATCTTTGTTCTCTATACGAATTCATCAGTTCCCTCATTTCGCAATCTTATTAAAGCTATTCATACTTTTTTAAATCTGGAAATTCCTTTTGCTCGAAAAATTTGAACTAATTGGGAAACGTGTACCATTTTTATAAGATTTTTATATACAAAAAGAGGCGAGATATATGTACAAAGTTTCAAAGACAAGTCAGCAAGCAGGCAGGCGGTTCGTAAAGGTACACGAGATGGAAATTTGTTGTTAGAAGTGCAAAAAGGAGAAGGGTTTCTGAGAAACATTAATAAGGAGAGACAGAGAGAATGAGAGAGAGAGACAGAGACAGAAAAATATATGTTGTTTTACAATTTTAAAACTTTCATACATTCTTGATTTCTGGCAACTATGCCGTATACGCTAACTTTCACCTATGCTACTTTTTTCTCCTTCAGTTAGTTTTCTTGTAATTTTTCTTTTAAACTGTTAGCAACTAAAAATGCTTTTAATAATAAACTAATGGCTTTACAGATGGTAGCTTTGTGTTAAATATTCTACACATATCTCCGTCAACTTCTTTAAGTTGAAAATTAATATTTTTTGGTATTATAATTTTCTTTAATTTTTAATGGATTTCTATAAGAAATCAAAAATAATTAAATTATTTTCTGATTTTTTAGACGAATCTGCGCTAAATTCTCAAATGAGTTTCAAAATTTAAAACACTTTAAATTTCCTTTAATTACTATTAATTAGTTAAAAAATTCTGTTAAATTTTAATATAAAACAGAATTAATTTTTATTGCTAAAAATAAATATTTTTCAAATTTCTATCTATTGCATTGGGCTAACCGGTGAAACCGAAAAAGTACTCATTTTAAATTGAAGTCTTCTTTTATATTTGAAATTGCTTTAAAATTACTGCAATAGTTGGAGGTTTTTTAATAATTTTAAAGCTGTTTACTATTACCGGAATTGTGTAGTATCCACGGAAATTTCAATCTAAATTGTAGTATATCCTCCAACCAACAAAATCATACCATGTCCACCTTTATTATCGTACCCTTTTTAATCACAAAAAGATCATCGCTCTCACCACAAAAAGATCGATTTTCGGCTCTGAATAAAAGCGGTTTGTTAATATTTTATCGAATTTCTGTTGAAGTTATTGCAAAATTCCTCTTCATCAACATTCACTTTTATCCAAAATCATTGAGGTAAAGCATATTTCATAAGTTAGTATAAATAGATAAGTTTTTGAAGACGCATTTTTTCTTCTTCCACCGACTTTCGGTTGATGCGTGTTTTTTATTATCTCTTTTTCTCTTTTTCTTTTTTCCACGTTTATATTTTTCACACCCAACGACAGCTGCCTTCTCTTCATTGATATTTTAAGTGACATCTTTTTAAAAGATTTTCTTTTTTCCATAACGTGCTGCTTTCAAACCTAAGCAGTATAACCTACTTCATCAACTCATACATATTCTCCTCCCGGCCTTATTCAAATTATCGTCGATTTACGTTAACTACCAAAACTTCCTGCTTATTTACTTGTTTTGAAGAGAGTACATTTCTCCAAAATCTCTTGACATAATTAAAAAAGTACCGTCGCGAAAAGCACTTGAAAACCTGTACGTGATCAAAATGAAGTCGACGTGTGAGAGTTAAATATTACCTGGGGCCTTTTTCTGCATTATATTCCTGTACATCTCATAACTCCGCGAATCTTGAGTTTACATTAAAATTATTTCTATTTAGTTACACAGTTTAGTTTTATTATTAAAATAATACACTAATGGTGTTAAGAACTTTTTTGCGGCGTTTCTACCTATTTTAGCGTATTATCCTTATACTTACTCCTCACCACTTCCCATCAGTGATCCCTACAAAATATGCAACCATTTTTGTTATGGTTGTTGTTACTTTAAGAAAACTTTCCCTTGAGAAGTTGGTGAAGTTGACGAAGGTTTGCGCATTATTTTGTTTTCACTTTTTTATTCGTTTACAGAAACCATTCGTTTATCTTCATCGAAATTAAGTTCATCCCCACTACCTTCTAGCGATTTTGCCAAATTATTTCCTTAATTATTTATGTTTTAGTTTTTTTCAGAATATTTTACTCTTATTGTATATTTCATTTGCTGTTTATAACATTTCAATAATGCACATTGCTTTTTCCTTCATTCTTCGAAATTTCGCCTGGCAATATTATAGTTGCCTAGCAGGGGTTAGAGAACCTATTTTTTACGGTTATTAAAACAGAATGTCAAAGGCCAGCCCTTTACATATAAACACGTACATATACAAATAGCAATTACCCCAAATTTTATAATATAATCTAGTATAGTAAACACTTGTATCTCTCAATGAGGTAGATGTCTCTCAAACTGGTAGATTCAAATTGTCTTTAAGCAGGAATTCATTTTAATCGACGCAAAGTTAGTGGACTGATGGACGACAAAGCAAACATGGCGAGAGGCAGACAGATAAATGGTCGCACAAACATAGAGGTAGGAAGAGAGACTAAGAAAGGGGTACTCATATAGACTGGGTTAAGTGAATAACTTATACGCCGATTCAAAGACGCTAAATGACTAATGAGATGTTGCTAACATACTGCCAGTTTTGAAAAGATAAACAATTTTACGTGAAAAGATTGAAAGGGATATTTATTTCCATTTAATTGCAATTCTGGCAATAACCACATACCTGCTAAACATGACCACAATTATAATTTAATCTCTTTTGAATAAACTTACCGTGTTAGAAATATTTGTAATTATTCATTATCAGGCTACGATGAACATCATAATATCACAATTATGTTATCATTAAGCAATGTAACTAGAAACATCTTGAAGCTCCGTAAGGTATTTCATTAAAATTATTTTAGGTACAAACAAACAAACTCATTCAACACGAGAACCCAATGGACCGAACGAGTAATTATATTTTGATTTGCTTGGGTTTTACAGGAAGGATAGTGATGAACATCAAATTAATGCAAACCGGCATAACAAAGGCATAAAGTCAGAAGAGCTAAATGAAGAAGGGGAATAAAAAGAAGAACGAAAACAATAGAAGGATGAGAAAGAAAACAAACCTGTGATTATACAGCCACCTGTATGAAAGATTTAGATGAAAACATAGATAAAATCGAACACTTCTCAATATCAAAGCAAGATGAAGCAGCAATATTGTATGGCTGCCCAATCTATCGCCCACTGGCGAATTTACACTGCACAGAACGTAGAGAGATCAATAAGCTCGTATTTGATGCGATATAATGCAATACGATAGAATAATTGAAAATAATAGAAATCTACTGAGAATAGATGTACTCACAAAGCTGCACTTTTAGAAAAGGTTGGGTGTCATAAGGGTAAATATTGTTAAGCATAATTTAGCAACCAATGTAAACCTAATGAGTAAAATATTGAAAAAACATTATAAGACATTCCAACAACGAAAGAACATCAGCAGCAAAAGCGACAATATAACATTTACGAGTTAGAATCGTACTGACGGATTTTGAATTATGCTTTTCACGAGTTTGCGAAAAGTGTTTAATTGAAGAATTGTTATCAATTAAAAAAATTCAACAACAGGAAAAGTGGAAGAAGGAAATAGAAGGAAATAGAAGAAGGATTAGAAGTGACCCTGTTCTTCCGGGATAAAAAGAGACCAGTATAAAAATTGGGGCAAAAGGGTTGTGGCATTAATTTGTATAAAGTCTTCAAAGGGGCTTCATATAATATGGAGCTTCATATATTAAGGAATGTACAACGGTGCGTATGAGGAATAATTAATAATAAACGTGCTACTCTGGATGACGCCCAGAGTTTTATCTAAAGGTTATACGTTGCGTTGAGTACATGTAACAATCAATTTTAAAAGTTATGTTCAATGTAACCGTTAACCACAACAAATATCCATTTGTGGCTCATACCGTCATTCCATCCTTGTATTCCGCAAAAGCAATTTAAAAATATATTAAAATAGACGTGTTCTTACCAATAGGACAAATGTGTTTTGACTCATGACCTGATTTCGTTTAGCATGTTGATAACAGAAGACCAATTGTTATCTTCTAATTTTTGTTCCTCTTATTTTTCCTTTATTTTATGTGTTCCTTTCTTTCTTCCTTTAAAGCTTACTTCTTTCTGACGACGATGTCCCACTCCTCTTATTCGTACCATATTATTTTTTTACGTGATATTATGATTTAGATCCCGAAACTCGAAGTCATCTTTAATTATAGAAGTAAATTATTCTACACTTTTATCGGCTTCCTCTGACTTCAGTTACAGCCGTAACATCGGCAAAATTAGTTCTGTGTTCTGGATATATAAAAATCCTTGGTGCTTTACAATTTTGAATACGCCTTCAGGATTTAAAAATCGTGATACTACACAAATATTACAAATTATAAACCTTGATGTTACTTATCATATCACTTAATCGTGATACTACACAAATGTGTGAAAACATATAATTTCACGGACGCGTTTTATAATTTCACAGACTCAGTAGCTTGGTCTAATCTTGAGACCAATATGTTTTTACTGGCAACTTTTACTGGATTACGTCTGGTAAATTCAATGTGTATTTATGAGAAATCCAGGACTCTAGTAAGGGATTGAGGTAACCGTGGGACTCGAGAATAATTTATAGGTCGTGGAAGAAATGGAGAAATACTGCAGTGAACGGATAGGCCCAAGTAATAAGACCTTGAATTAAATTAAATAAAGGTTAAACTATCCTGGTTAAGCTACCGGCGCTGAATTTGATACAATCAACTAATACGCGGAAGTGGGCATATTAAGACTTAAGAACTGAGAGGAAAAGGAAACACTTAACCACAAGAGTTTTATTTTAATTGAATTTTCTTGCTCTTACTGTGGAATAACTATAATATCGTCACAAACATGTGATGGGTTGAGTCCTTCATGAAACCTAATGCTATACAATTTCATTTATTACAAATTTTGTATTTAAAATAAGGTGAAAAGAAAACATTAAGGAGAGAAGGTATATCTTGCACGTACATCGATATCGAAGTCGATGTCGATTACCATCCGCATTACCATTATCAATATTACCATCCCCGCCTGAATATACGTCCACACCTAATATAACCACATCCCCATACACACATTCTACACCTCTCTAACTACGCTCCATGTTGAAACGCATACTTACGAGCAACAAAAACAAAGTCCCATGCAAGAAACTAGACGTTGTTTTTGTGTTTTTAGTTTTTAAACACCTTGTTTCGTTCGGATCAAAACTTAACCCAATTAATCCTTGTTAAACTGGCGGTAATATTTCTGCCGAGTTGGCTTAACATTTTGTACAAAAAACGCCCTCCAGACACAGCCAAAACCAAATATTCGCGATCGTGTGTTCAACCGAAAAAGTGAGGCGAACTACTTTTCGGGCTTGTGGTATTTGGTTGATGCTCAGCATGAAGAAAACATTGCCCAGACGTCATTTTAGTGTGTCTTGATTGTAATTATAACCACACATTATTTTCACACTTCAAATTGACATAATGACACCGTCAAATAAAGATATAGATTTAAAGGTTGGAGCGGGTCGGAACCTTTTCGGTTGGAGCGGGTCGGAAATGAAATAATAAATTCGATTGCATTTCACATTTTGCCATTTTTTCATAACATTGGCCATTACATATGGAATTTAACATCGTTCAAGTGTTCGCCGCAGTTGCACCGTGAGAATGGTTCCGGATGATAAAATGTTCAATGACTCCAGTGCATGGACTCGGGAGATTTTTCGAGATGGTCTGGGTTAATATAATCCGGGTTATAAAACTTTAAGGCTGTTAATTGATAGCGAGTTATGGGTATAGTCTTGCGACTTCGGGAAAACCCACAAGAACAATTCTAGATGGGTCAGATCGCACCTAGTGCATGAGATAATCATAACCAGATCATCAGATAATCATAATCATAAAAATTGGATCGAACATGTAAGAAATTTATAAACATACGTTCAGAAATTAGACTCACAAAATAAAAATGTGAGACTCGTAAAAAACTGTGCATTCAAAAATGATTGGACCACAAAAGCGAGTGAAGAAGAAAAAATTAATAACTAGGAACCATATAGATCGATCTGTCGCTAAGTGGAAAGGAAATCACGCACATGGGTTTTTAAAAAAATCAGTTTTTTGGATTTAATTTATAATTTTAGTTTTATTTATTTTATCAGAAATGCTAAAACAAAATCTAAAAAGGGTATTTCTTTGAAGCGGTTTGATTTCAAAATAAATAGAGACCTTTCTAAATATGCTTTTTTTTATTCAATCACTTTTCCAAACGCTAACCCAAGGTCATTTTCAAAATTAATGACCACTGAAGATGTATACGCATGTGGGAAAGCTTTTACTTACGGTGCCTTTATGACATTGTTTTCATCATGGAAGTTAGAAAGTATACTCAATATATGCCTTCCATTACCACCGAGCAGTAGGTTTTTTCTTCTATTATTTTCTTTTTTGTATGCTTGGCACAAAGCTTTTCTCCACTATTCATTTAATCAAAGCATGGGTATATGTCTATGTGTTTGTGTGCTTCTAAAGATGTGCGAACGCGTAGGTTGTAGACACATTTTGGTGTGACACCAATGGCCTATTAAGTTAATGCAAATGTATGTCCTAATGCGTTATAAATCATGGAGGTTTTCCCCGTCTAAATTTTTCTTTGTTAAGAAGTTACAGTGATATCATCGCCAGGTTGACGCTAATGGTATTACATTCAGAGCCTAGTTAACCAATGCAAATGTTTATTCTTATGCACCATAAATCATGAGGATTTTTCGTATCTGATTAGTACTTGGTTTTGAAGTTATAGTGAAAACGTTGACTATACTTTTGTCTTAAATGGTGAAAACGAATCGTCTCACTGTTTTTGTAATCGTAATTAATTGTTAAATGTAATAAAAGACTTGTGAGTCAGCGGTCAACTTCTCTTTAGTTATTCCGTGATTCCAGATTTTAATCTGAAACAACACTTTATTTTAATATTAATTTTTCTCTGCTAAATTTTCATAATTTCTTCGTATCACAAAAAACGGCTCTAATGCTACACAGAAAACTATACCGCAACCCACTCATTATAATCAATGAGAAGAATAAAATAACCTTACAATTATTATTATTTTAAAAAACATTTAAAGTGTTATCGATTACTTGCTTGATTATATCTTGCACCTCAGCTTATCGGTGAAATTGGGTTAATGATTTAATAAGATTTTCTAAAAGGCTTTTCATAATTTTATATTTTTTTTTCTTAATGATTGTTGGTTGTTTGCTTTTCTTTTCTGTGTTCTCTTCGGCATCATCATCCTTTTGCTATTTTTTGCTAACAAAGCAAATTTCAAATAAATAAATATGACGAAAATCGTTAAAAATCGTTATCGTAATTTTGACGATATTTAACGTATTTATTAATGACTTTTAATATTTATTCGGAATATATGGGTCAAAAAATGTCCAAGCTCTTGAGTACAATAAAATCGAATTCGGAACAACTTTAACGGAAAACGGAAAATTTTAACGTGAAAACATTTTAAAACTTGTTTAAAAACTTTTATAACAAAACCGAACAAACAAATGTGAAAGCAGAGGGAACAACAGTAAACAAACAACAACTAAAATTACGAAACTCGAATTAGAAAATATTCGACAAAATAAATAAACAATTAATGGACAATAATAATAATCAATAAAAAAGGGAATCATGGGAACCATTAATAACACCAGCGGACACCGGATAAGCAAAATAAGAAGAAAAAATTATGATGGCAACAAAACAACAACAACAATAATAACAAGCGACAGCCGCAATAGCCTAACCACCAGTGTTCATCTGGTAAGCCCAAACGACTCATTTAGACGGCGAGGACACAACAGGAAATAAATATAACGGTACAATAAATGTATATATATACATGCAGGCACTTCCATGGACACACACTTATACACACACGTACACACACGCATGTGTTTGGAAAAGTTTTAAGTAACCGATGGCGTCGTTTACTTGTGGACGAATATATTGCAATTTTTCTCTTTGCAAGTATTTGTCAAAGCAATTCAACATACTTCCGCTATGCCTTCCCGTTTCTTTATTTTTTCAAATAAATTTATCGCGTTCACGAAATGAGCGGTATTGATCGCCACAATAGGCAAACGAAAAAACTTAGGAAACATTTAATGAAATTAATTGAGGAGATGAAACGCAAAAAATTATTAATTAATTATTATTATTATAAAGATTGAGATGTTTAACCATTACTAGCAGGGGAAGCGTAGTAAATTTGGTTTTTTGATCTTTTTGGTTTTTGTAGTTTTCAATAATTTGTCTTTTATTACTTTTAATTTTGGTTCCTATATTCTTTTATTATTTGGCTTTTTAACTATTCGTTTTTTGTTCAATGTTTTTCTACTTTTTAATATTATGCCCATTTTCTTTGTTTTCCTCTTTGTGTTCATTTAATTATTTGATTTCTAAATTATTCTAATGATGTTCAGTTTTTTATGTTTACCTTTGTTATGCTTAATTTATTGAATTTGATTTTTTCTTTTTAATTTTTTTAGCCATGATTTATTGACTTTTCAAGCTATTCGATCATCTTAATTTCCTCTTTTTGTAATGCTTAAGTGTTCACTTTTTGTTTATAAGTTTCAGTCTCATTTTCTAGCCTTTATTTTTCGTTAATTCTGATTCTTTATTTTTCCCTTGGTTAATTATAATTGTGTTTGGTTATTCGATATATTCGATTATTCAACTTCTCCAACTTATAAAAAGTTGTAGAAAAAAATTTACCTCTTGACTGAAAAGATTGTGTTTGATGATTTTATATATGATGAAGAATGCCTAGCTCTTACCCACTTCTTTATTTCAGCTATAAAAGTGGTCGGGCGTGTTTGATACTTCTGCAATGCCTTAACAGCTCTTGCGGGTAGGAGCTTTGCTTCTACCAAAAGCAATATACATCTTAAGATAATTTTTCTTCTTTTGGAATTTTAAGGAGTAACCAAAACTTTGAACTTCATACACATTTTTAACAGAAATTAGCTCCGCTAATTTTAATAGCACTTCTGTTGCCCTCTAGGGAGGCCTGTTAATATTAATTATCGCTCTGGTAGTGCCAAATACTCCATCGTTGCTACTCTCTCACATTTAGTACTCTTATTTTACTTGTTGTTTTTTGTTGTTTCTGTTCTATCAATATTCCTTTCCTCGAAGGACTTCTTTTCGTTTCTATATTATAAGTGTCAGAATTATTATTAAGATCTCAGTTGGGTTTAATGCATTCCTGGAGCGTCTTCTAAATTCTTAAAGTGTCCTGGAAGAATACTGCGATAAGTTTATCAACTTTTGACTACATTGTATGCTTTTACCTTCATACTTTAGGACATTATACACTTAAGAACCCCTCCCGAGAATTTGTTTTTACTAGGTTCCGTCTCTTGTGTATGACAATAAGTCACCTATATGTATCGTTTAAGTACATTTAGCTTCGTCTTTTGGTAATAACGTCATATAAAAATGCTTTTAATTTTAAACATCGAAGGTTTGGGGAATATAGTTTAATCTGCTGTATATTGTTACATATCTTCTAAAATTTTTACTTCTTGTTTGTTAAAAAAAGGTTAAGTGGTTAAAATTTAGGATATTTTTATGAAAACCGGATGTTTTTCACTCTCTTAAGCCTTTATAAGTACAATATTACAGTATTAAATTGAGGGATATACCCACCCTATGGAACCCCCTTCCAACCAACAATCCAGAAATCATGAAACAACTATTTGCGTACTGGGAAACATAGTGCTGCTATTTCCTGTATGTTGAATAGGTGGTACGAGTTCAAATATTGTGTACGTGATCTAAACAATGCATAAAAAATAGAAGTCAAGCCGCATTATGACGTGGTGAATTTAGAAGGCCCTGCCTCTTTATTTCTGACCTATACAAAATCGCATTTGAAAATATTTCGTCGACAATAAATTGGCCGCCGCTTTTTTTAATAGGCTGGATGATTGGTTATTTTTTATGGCCACAGCTAATATATCACCGCCAAATTAGCTCGAAATAATTCATGGACTCGAACTAATATTTGCACAAAGTATCAATGTTGACAAAAAAATTGTGGTCTTTTTGTGAAGTATGAGAATGAATATTTCATCGGAAGAGTTATAGATAGAAAACTGAAGCGATTAAGGAAAGGAATTTAAAAAAACCATTAAGTTCAAACACAAAATTGAGCAAATATGTTAAATCGAATTGAAAATGCATAAAGTTAAACAAAACACAAATTGAAAGAATTGCTTAAATGAAAGATTGATGAGGCAATACTTCAGTTAATGACACCAGTTGTTGAAAAATCTATTAAAACTAATTTTTTCAAATCATTTCAGTAAACTCGATTTGTTATAAATTATCAGAAATAAATTAATATCCCACAAATAAATTATATCCCAGGCCTCTCACTTAAATGGGTTGCAGGTTAGCAATTGCTTTTGTAAAATAACAAGTATATTTCAGGAATCCTGATAAAAACTCTCCAAATTACTTCACAGCCTACGAACTCGGTAGTTCGGAAAAACTTAAAAGCTCTTTAATTTTAAAAATAAACCATATAAAACAAATAAAGACTGTTAAAAAACCTGATCCCTACTCCCAGACCAACCTAATTATTTCTTATATCAATCGCTAACACAATACGCTTTTTGGGCTAATTACGAAAAACCTCTACAAAATATGTTTTGTAAAGGCCAAACTTTACAGATTTTATATTCTGCGTTATCTTTTCCTAAAAATTTTGCCATTTTATAAACCAATAGGATAGCAAAGGAATAATTACTAGTACCCCGTTTGTGACCAGAAAACAAAACTCTAGGAAAAACACATATACTGACTAGCAGGTGATTGACACGGTATCCACGACCAGTGAAAATGTGCAGTTCTGTGCCGTACATGTCACTTTTGGTCTCGTCATTTTTTAAAATCGGTAAAAGATATTAAAACTAAATTTAATGTAGATTTCTTAAGGCAGTAAAATTCTAAACCCTGAAAATATCTCGTGCTTCCTTAGTATGCAAAATACTATTAAGAAAACTATTAAAAACATTATGACTATAATATAATAATAATATAATATGACTATATGATATATGACTAATAATATAATATGACTATAATATAATAATATATAATATGACTATATTATATAATAACAACATTATTAAGAAAACTATTAAAAACCAAATTAGTTCCGCTCATACGCAAAACTTCCCATTCTAATATATCCACTTATCAATTTATCTGCTTATCAAAGGAGGTATCCTCCACCTCTTCCTTCCTATTTTCCTTCCTTCCTTTTTTCCTTCGCCTCATGGTTGCCCTCTTTCCTGTTCACTCTCGTGTTACTTTGTTTCTTTCTTCTTTCTCCCTTTCCTTCCAATTGTTGTTCCTTTCTTTTTTTCTAACCTTTCTTCTTAGCATTCCAACGTTCCTTTCGTCTTATTTAGCTCCTTAATTTGCTTTTTACGTCGCCTCCATTTGACCAGCTCCACATAATTTTCTTCATAATATCATGGTGGCGCATGCTACCCAAAAAACACTTGTCCTGCTTTAGACACTTCTACAACCTCATCTACCATTCATCCTTTTCTTGTTTATTATTCATTATCCTCGTGGTTTTCGCTTCTGTTTTCCAATTTTTTCTGTTTTCTGTTTTCCAATTTTTTCCAATTTATTTTTTTCGTTCCGCGGAGTGTCTATCCATAACATAAAATATTTATAAGTTTTCACCTGTGGTGCCGCCACCAAAAAAAAAATACATACATTTTTTCGCATTTCGCAATTTATTATATATCGTCCTGATTGTTTGTATTTATTACACTCTTTCGCACATTCATTGAATATTTATAGAAATTTATGAACAGATTGATTCACACGGCTCACACTGGGAAATGAAAATGACTATAAATATGGCGATGCAATATGCTGCGTTATTTCTTGATAGAAAAATCGCTCTAAGAGAAAAAAATGTGCGCCCGGAGGCATAAAATTCTACTTACTGTTTTAATTTATTAATAAATAGGTTGGAAAAATTTTTTGAAGACGTTAGAAAATATTTAAAGATATTTAAAAATGTTTAACGATATTTTAAAAAGGTTACGAACATTTAACGGTGTCTGAATTGATTAATATGTGAAGAATATGTGAATAGAATAAAATATATAAAACATATAAATGGCATCAAAAATTAGTAAAAGGTGGTTAGTCAATTTTAAATTTTTTAAATGGTACTTGAAATGGTTTAAAAGTGTTTTAGAAATACTAAAAGTGTGTTTAGAAATACTTATTGCTATACAATATTATTTGATAATATATAAAAGTATTAAATATACTTAGGAATATCTAGGGAAATTTCGAAACATCTAAAGATATTAAAAACATCTCTGTATTCCAAATTGATAGGAAATGTTCAGGGTTATCATAAATGTTCAGGGTTTTTTTTAATACTTTGCTTTCATACATATCTTTCCCTTTTCATGCTATCATCCATTCATTCACGCGTATATTCACTCAAGCATTCAATTCAATCGTTCGCTATATCTGTTCGATAATTTTTATCGTTTTTTAAGGACAATGTAATGCAAGTTCTTAAAAACAAAGCGGAACTTCTACTGCTAGAAATTTTTAGTTTTTTAGCTCTTTTATTTATTTTTTTAAGGTTTTTGAAATTATAAATTATTTTTTTAGCTTATTGGGTGTGGTAATACTTGCTTATTCTAATGACAATTTAAAGTAAATTCGTTGATTTGACTTTTCTTTATCTCGTGTCAACTCGCTGAAAATTACTTTGAATAATATGGAAGCAAATTGTTCTTTCGTTTAAGTTCAAGTTTCGTTTAAGTTTAGTAAACGAATTTAATAAGACACATTTTTTGATGGTTTCTTGGCAACTTATAAATAATTGCCAACGCTTTCAAACTGTTATCATATGTTCTAATTTATTAAAGATTCGTTCAGTTGGCAACTTGGGGCTGAAGCACGAATTTCTAGGGATGAAGCATTACTTTAGGATGGAAAAGAAGGAGAAGAAACTCATAAGGAAGAAGAAAAGGAAGGATCAGAAAGAGTGTTATTGAAATAATTTGACATCAGGTCAAACCTACTCTTTATTAGTTCAAGTAAATCATGATTGTCAGAACGAATTCAAAGGGATGACGACCACTATCAATAAATCAACAAAGTTAGTTAATTGCTTTTTAGGCTTAATCATAAGTGAACGGTTATAGATATGGTTTACGTAGTAACGTTAGCATGTTGACATTATATTCTAGCGGCGAAAACACTGCTACCGAATGTGAGTCGCACTTGAAATCACGACGAAATAAACGCACGAAAAATGGGCAGACAGACACCGAAACGCAGGAGGACACCGCAAGAAATACAAGCATGGTGATTATGATATCGATGGTGATCGCAACGGCATTCATTTGTTTATTTGTTGATAAACGCGTTATTGAAATTTTAGCTACAGGTACACTTAATTTTGTGACCTAAATAAATATTGGTACGTGAGTTATCAATTATATATTCGTTACTTTTGACGATTTTGTTGTTATACAAGAAGTATAATAAAAAGAAATAAAAGTTTTTGCAATACTGGCTTTTTGAAATGAGCTCGTTATTGCTCTAACATCGATATTTTTATAAAATTGATATTTTTTCTTTCGTTTAATAGAAGAAGTTTTACGAAACTACTACCTAGGGGGTAAAGAAGATGCCTACCAATTTCATGTTTTATTTTGTAATCTCGAAGGACATATTCAGAAGCTTTTCATTAAGCGAAATTTTCATTTTGTAAGCAATAAACCAAATAATTTTTTTATAATATAATAATTGCTTCTCTATAGCTTATGAAGTAATTTTATGACAATTTGTTTATATATTCTCTTCTTGATGGAGCCTTCGAATTTATATTTGAGAGCAAATTTGTAAAACTTCTTATAAATTACATTTGTTCTTAATTTTATGATCTGTTTAATTAAATATTTTTTTCATTAATGACAGTCGTAAATAATACTTTAGCGGACAAAATTGATTTTAGCCTTTTCAACCTTCTTATGATTTTCGGTTCGTTATTGTTTTGTAGTTTGGTCCTTTGACTGTTGTCATAATTATTATTATATTCTTTTTAAATCGTCATGCTTTGAGAGAACGTCTTTCATTTTAATCCATTTAAATTTATTTAAAACATATTTTAGTAATAGTGATTTTCTTCTACTTTTGTTGCTTTCTCGATATTCCATTAAAGATAACTAAGATTTTTATATCCTCTTTTTCGATTAACGAAAACTATTATCACCTATTTATGCGATGTGCTTAGCAAACCTAGCTACTTCCCTCTGATATTTTATTATTTTTTATTAATATAAATACGTACTTTTTTCGCTTGATGCTTCTCATTTTCTAGATTTTTCTAAAAGCTCGTTGTAATGAGATTTTAATGGTCCTTTAATATTGTAAGGTTTTCTATTACAGTTTAACTATATCAGATGCTATATTAGCATTATTGTTTTACTTAATCTCATTCTGCGAGTTAATCCTGATTGCAAACTTTTGTTACTCTAAATGATTAAGTATAATTAACTTTTTCACTATTGTCACTATTTATTTCAGAGATGAGAAAACGGGTAATTTAATAATTAATTATACATATACACTCACATATATGTATACTTATTAATTAATACATCTAAAAAACACAGAGAATTGGCTGGAAGATTATAATTAAATAAAATGAATTTAATGACGTTGTGCCGCTGCTTTGCGTTTTAATTAAAATAATTTTGTGGTTTTCAAAAATTGTAGCTTGCAAAAATACCAACGCTGTAGTTTTTTAGATAATCTTGACAGCAAAAGAACGTATGACCATATTTGTGGAATATGCTTATCGTCAATGATAGCTCAAATAGGAGTTTGATCGTAATTTTAGCAAATCTTAAAAACTATAATTTTTAGAATTATTTTAGAATCGCGATTAATTTTTAAGGCACCGCAGAATACAGGGGTTTCGCAATAAATTGAGACTATTATTAAAACTGGATGCTATTTTAGCGCATCTTATACTCTTCATGAATACATCCATGGGATTTCTCTTTAAATAAAAGAGATTTGGAATAGTAATAGTCGCAAGTCGCTTTAGTTTAAGTACGTTTTCTTAAAATGACACACTGAGGATCGATTATGTCATACTCCAAAATTTAGACATCCCACCCCATGTGCATTTTCAGCTACTTTAACGGATTTACGATGATTTTGTTTGTTATAATAGTCGTTCTGTCTGGTGAGACTAAAATTATTTTATTACAACTCAAAATATCCCTAAGTTTGTACTGTCTGCCGCTCAATTAGTCTGAAGGGAATTACTAACACCAGCTGTAGCCAGAATGTATAAAATTTGCATCATCATAAGCATAGCTAACGTACCCTAAGCATAATCGTAAACATCCTCTTTGTGTTCATTGTTATAACTATTGCCATTCTTACAATAGAAATCATTATTATTACCATCATCATTATTATCAGTATCTTCATTGTTCTTGATAACTTTCATTCTTAAATGTTAAACGGATTTAAAATCTTTCCTGTTTTGAATGCCAACCTCCCAGCTACCATCCTAGCCTTTCATTCTAGCCGTCCCAACTGGAACATAATATTTCAAGACCTTTCGTGTAAGCTGTAGAGGAAAAACTTATTCCGTTTGTGAAGGAAATCGTATTAAATAGATAAATGCCAAACAAATTTTAGAAATATTTTAAATTAGAAAGGGAAAAATTGGAAATTTTTTATAGTCTCAAAAAATCCTCGCCTATTAAAAACACTCTACATATTAGGCAAAAGCTTCATTTTATTTGAATACTTTTCACAAATTCGAAAAGTTTCCTTTTTTACTAAATTTCCTATTTACTAAAGGATTTCCTTATAAAGGAATTTCATTCCACTTTCGTACTCATGCATTTTGCCAATTATTAGCATTTCTCTATATATAGAAGTGTATAGCGTTTATAGAAGTGTATAGCTGGTATTGGTAATATGATTGGTGGTAATGGCCCTCAAGTAGATCGTTCTTCACTCTATTGCATTCTAACGCTGCAATGAATTTGCTACCACTTTTTTTGCCGGAAATCATCGAGTACTTTCCAAATCTAATTCTAAATTTGTATACAGTTATAAGATAGCTCCATTTGTGTGTTATTTTTTCTAACTGTCATAACTTTCGCTATATCATCGAATTTCGTCAGAAAAAACCGAAAAAGATAGATTCTAGTTTATTATGAAATTGAGTTGAATATTTTTTGAATATTTTAACTACCTTTTCTGAATCTATAAACATTTTTAAAATGATATAAAATACCGCTTGTAAAATACGAAAATAGAAACTGAAAAATTTATACTGAAAACTGGATATCAAATTCAGTGATGATAAATGCAATAGGAGTAGCTGCAATAATAACAACAAAAAACAAACATTTGATATTGTTATTTATATAACAAACATTTCATTAATAAATATTCATGGAATATTCATGGAAATTCCTTAGTCCACACAAAAAGTTATAATTTTTCTTCACTATTTTATTTTAATAGGTTTCGTTTAGTCCTTTTATGTTAAGTGAATTTGCATAATTTTTTCGTTTCACTATTTCCACTACTTCTACTTCCGACGAAATTTTTTGTTGAAAAATTTAGTTACGTTTTTTTACCACCCATTTTTCTCTCTGCTATTGTTGTATCGGTTGTTGTAGTAGTTCCACTTTGTCACATTTTCATTTTTTGTTTTTATCATTATTCTTCATTTTGATACATTTTTGCATTTTTATTGCCTGTAAGTGAAAAATTGTGTCCACAGCAGAAGTCAAATATACTGTGGGGCATGAGCGGGATGAATGGAAACTTAAGGATATAAGAGAGAGAATCGAGAGCAAAGATAATAAAAATTTTTCCAGACTAATTAACTTGTATTTTACTAATTATCAAAAATTAATGCCAATTAAAAAGATTTCCGGAAATAATGATTACGTATAAGTAAAGTTTTTTAGAGTGTTTAAATATAAAGTCTAATTTATCTGCGTTCCCTGGCAAGCTATACATTAATTTAGGTTTTTAATTAACATAAAATATTTTTATTTTAAATTTCGTTTGAACCCAACGCGACATCTAACGATTCAGTTACTCATACGCAATGATGTACATCCCAAAATTTTGTTTGATTTTTGAAATCAGTGAGGCATTTACCGGATAATAAAAAATATCTACTGGGTTTAAATGCCTTCGTATGACTGAAAATAAATACTCTGATATCGAATAAAACCTTTTCCACACAATTAAAAAATGTTCGCTTTTATCGTTCGCTCATACGCAACGACATTCCTTTAAACATTTTTTTTTAATTTTAGTTTTATTCACTAACATAGGCTGTATATCTTTCTGGAACTCTTGAACTTAGCTTATCTTTAGTAATCCTTATCTTAAGTCTCACTAAAATTTTGCACAAGTAAAGAAGTATACCTAATTAAATTAAATATATCTAACATTTCGATTTCCTTGATTTGGAGTTTACTTTAAGTTCGTGAAGAATTTGAAGTCTTAGTCAATTGTTATTATTACAAACAATTACTACAAAAATGCGTAGCTTTACATCTCATATTAATGGTGGTTACTGGCTTATTTTAATTAGCATTTATTCATACAGGACGATGTGCATTTCTCTCGATTAACGATCGTTTTGCATGTATATTTTTAGTTTTGGTATTTTTATTTAATTACGCTTATTGCTTTTCATGGAATTCTTGCCAGTATAATAAGAAAAGGGAGAAGAGGTAAAGAATTTCTATAAATAAACACTCAGGGTCACACACACACTTATATACACGCTTATGCTATCACACACACGCGCATTGTCTCCCAATTTTATTTTATCAATACATAAATAATTTTGTAATTGCTCCTTTTAAAAAGTAATCTCCACCGAAGGCTTCTCTACTTTTTAGAATAATTTTCAGCGTAACTTCAAAGAAAAATTTCCTTTTTCTAAAAGTCTTTATTTGAAAATGAGTTCGATCCCATAGAGGGAAAACCGAGGATATTAAAAACCACATATCACAAAGACTCGTGTAAATTATCACTTTCTAAGCGGACCCTCAGAGGTGAAGTATAAAAAACCAGGCCGACTAGTTCACAGCTCATAATGCAAGGTAGCTTTCGATTATATTCAGTAGCAGTAAGCAGCAATCATTTGTAGACAATTGGTATAAAACAATTCAAGGCAAAAACACAAAAACATCCTCATAAACAAATAAACAGATAGGGATTTGATACGAGCATTACCTTTGAAGTATACAATATGTAAGTATCTAAATTATCAGTTCAATAGAATGAACACTGACATTTACTCTCTTTCATTACGCAGACATATATCTTGCAAATAATGTCATTAATGTGGGCCAAATTCACAGGGCGTTTTTGTCCTGAGAATTACAGATTCCAATGCCGAAGCGAATGTTAATCTACAAAGGCTTTTTTCTTTGTAATTGCGGTAAGTTGTGGCGTGAATGAACTACGTCATGAATGGCAGCATATTCTTTTATTTATTTATTTTTAATTTTCAAAAAGCTTATGCTTTCTGTGTGAGTGTATCCTTTTTATAAGAATGTGTCTTTTTATAGCGTCAGCATCATAGACTGTATTTTATTTCTTGTATATTTCTCCACATGGTGAGACCCTCATTATCCTACATCAACAATGCAGTATCAATTCCAAACAAGCCCACATCAACCCTCTATTTCTTTATTGTATAAGTATATTGTCACGTTGACACCATAGCGGCATCAGCGCGGTTCGAACGGGATATTAAATAGTTATAGAAAACAAATAAACATAAACTGATAATGATTTTTTTTAGCAAATGGTATTCTAACTTTTTTATATGCTCATCATTTTGAAAAGACTTATGAGGCCAAATGTTTGTCGCCACAACGAGCTAATAAATTAAAATTTATAAATAGGCGGTAAACAATATAAACAAATATCTCGGTTAGACTCAAATCTTGAGGTATGCAAGGATTTTAAAAATCCGGCCTTATGTAAATTTACAAAATAAAAAATTTATAAAATGAGAAATAAATTGTTTGACAAATTAAAATAGCAAACAGCCTGGCAACACCAGTTTCAACGTAAGCTAAAAGAAAAACAGAAATTAAAGAAAGGAGTAAAAGATAACGATTTACAATGCCACACCACACCACTTAATGAAATTGTTTAAGTGCTTTTCATCTCGAATCCCTTCATTGCTTCTGAATGTACGACATTTTGCCTTCGGTTTATATTTCCAATTTTATTTTGTTTCTTAAAAAAAGTAATTTTAATGGATGCACGAGTAACAAATGTGTCTCGACATTTGATGATGATAGCAGACGATATTATAGGCGCCTAGTAAAGAACAGACTAAGTCCTTCTCGCAATCTAAATCCTCATTTCTTTTTGTTTTAAGTGGCTTTGATTTCCTTTAAGGTTGGTGAAATAGATTGAATTTTAAGTGCGACTGACATATTGAACGGAAGGCTAAAGGATAGTTTTTGGCGAGAAGAAAAAGGATTTTTTCTTTAATGAATATTTGAAAAAGCAGCCGCTTTCTAAAACTTTTTTTCAAACCATTACATTCGCTGGACAGTTCTATGGCAATTATATAAGTTATAGCCACAGTATCCTTCCAATCATTTTAAAATATTTCTACTAACAAAAAGTTTTTTGTCATTACTTAAAACAAGTTTTTAAGAAGACCTAAAGAATAACACAGATTAGTATTTTGCACTCAGCTCTCCTTTACTTTACGTTAAAGTGTTGATTAATTGTTTAAAATGATTGATAGCTTAGGGTGACAAAGGTAGACAACGATAAAAACTTGAGTAGAAAGAAAGTGAGCAAAGGTAAAACGAGAAGGATAAATCTGAACTTACTAATGGACAAAAAACATCGATCACACAGATTTAAAACATTAAAACGTAAACCATTTGTTTTAGAAAGAAATGAATCTTGGAAGAGACAAGTATTCATTAAGAATAAATCGGGGTTCATGTCGTTAGAGAAGAAAGCGAGTAAACTCTCGGAAACGAGTATTATTAGAAATAGAAATTAAGAAGCCTTAAGTACAAAACAAGTACTCTTTTCGCAAGCATCGGAAAATTCTCAGGAAGCTATTCATTAAGCTATTCATTTAGAGATAATTTTGAATTTGTTTAAAGGGAGACAAATCAAATATGCGTTCCTATAGAAACATAAACAAACGGGTATTGTTTTATGGAGGCACATGAACGAGTACTCATTTGACAAAGGAAAGAAATTGTAGGAAGAAGAAATAACTGTGTACTCATTTAGAATATAAGCTTTCATATTTTTAAAGGAAAATTATTCTTTTATTATATATTTGAATGGATAAACAAAAAAGTATTTATTAATGGAAAGAGAAACAAAGTAATGATTAATTAGATAAAACAGGTATAATTTCAATAAGGAAATCATTTAGCAACTTATTTGTGTCCGTTACAAAAGGAACGCCATTTACTACCACCGTTACATGTCATTAAGACTCAAACGAGTATTCATTTTTCAAAAAAAGCTCAATAAAGCAACCGTTGACTTATAGAAAGGAACACACTCAACTCAAATATAAAAACGGAAATATATATTCATTTAAAAAGAATTAGTTTAGAAATAGATACACATTTATTTAGGAGGAAGTATATTTAAGAATGTTTACTTGGAAATAAGCAAGAATTTTTTTTAAAAAACAGTAAAAAGCTTTATTTTGCAGAAGAGACTCATCTGTAATAAAAATAAATAAATTTAAAAATAAATGTTTATTCAATTGAAAAAAGGTTCATCCAGGAGTATTTATGAGCTCACTTACAAATTACTTAGAAGAAAAAGCATCAAAAATTGAATGAGATTGATTTAGAAGTAAACTCATTTAAAAATTTACAAGTATTCGATCTGAGAATAATTAATTTAAAAATAAATGGATACCTACAAAAGGTGTTAATTTGGAATAAGCATATAAGATTCATAAGCGAGTATATAGTATGACATTAAAAATATATGATAACAAATGTATTTTTATGCTAAGGGCTACAAAACTGCTAACAACAAATGTATTATCAGTTAAAGCATTAGTTCCATTTGTGTCGATGACAGGACTAATGTAGGAACTATAATTTACTCTATGCGTAAAGAAACAAAATTTAACTATGGTTAAAGTACAACGCTCCCATGAAACATAGCGCAAAATAACAAGCGACTATTTGTATAAAAAGCAAGTCTCAAAAAAGGAGTAACACTACTTTCATAACACCATCAATTTCTTTGAATATTCCGACCCTAAAATTAAAACAAAAAAAACCAAAATATGAAAACTAAAACCAAATTTCTTACTATCCAGCATTTGGGTTCAAGAAAACAGATTATTACACGAAAGAATGTATCACACCTCTTTCACTTAACCTCCTCCTTCTTTCAAAATATTTCGAGAGATAGGAGCATTTTCTTTCTAATTTAACCACTTCAAGTCAAAACACAATTGACTGCGGGAGCGATTTTTAGCGTTTTTTATAAAATTTCATCATTCTCCATAATAGAGTTCAGCGCATTCTACTTCTACCGTACATAGTAGCGCACCTACTGCGCATTACTAACATTTCTCCATCACTAACAGCTCTTTTTGCGGTCATCATCCCTTGCCCTTCGCCTCTATACAGGCGAAATTTCATCATCGTCATCATCCATCATTTGACTTGCATTATGAAATGAAACAATGGACTAATATAATAAAGAAAATGAGGACGATAAAAATAAAAAAAACAGAAAAGAAACGGAACAAGGAGAGAGTCTTCGGTGACCTTAATTTAATTTACTACAAGAGGGAAATAGTGAACACTTTCAAAATAGTGAACACCGAAAAACCAAAACGAAGGAAAGCACCAAGCAACTGATCCAGCCTTTACGCTTTCTTATTCTTCTGCTTCTTTTATTATTCTTCTTCTTGGGCGCTTCTACCAAATTTATGCGACCTACTCCCAATCTTGCAAACAGGACATCACCATAATGTTGACTTCTCATCAAAATAAAATTAGAGTGGGTGGAATAAGATGTGGGCAAAGGGGTGATAGGGAGAGGATGGTAGATTTGAGGGAAGAGGTGGGGTATTTGAGAAGAACATGAACAAATAGTGAAAGAAAGCGCAAATTTTGAAATTGCTCGTCTACTATGAATATCGTTTCGGAAGGAAAAAGAACATTTACGATATCTCTACGAAACTGTAATAATATCCGTTTCATTGTTGCATCAGTTAGAAGAGCAATGATGATGATAAAGGTGGCACACTTTTCGACCCAAAAATAATTTTTGCTTTTAATTGACTTCTCGAATGATATTATTGTCGTCATTATGAGGCAATTCTGTTGTCATCCAGACAGAATCAGACAAACATTCTCTGTTCGTTTGTCCGATCAATATTTTGCTCTATTGATTGTTGTTTGTTTTTATCCTGGAATACTTTGAGTTTTAGTGAATAAATAAAATCACATTTCTGAAATTTTTTTATATGAGGTAATAATTTCAGTGCGTCAATATACTTTAGTAATATTCAATTCACAATTTGCCGTCTGTTATCATTTACCAAACATTATCTCCTACTCAGCGACTCGATAGGATGACGTTTTCGTTTGTGTGGCTTTTTTATATCCGCCCTAATTAGTGCCGCCTACCCACTCATTTACGTGTCTCCAATTGCTTTACGTTTGGTTCTGTATGTATTTTCATATATTGTAAGATCACCGACGCCTCTCAACCACCTGACTTCATTAATTTGTTGTACAATTTGTCCTTTTACGTTTCCCTAATTTTTTGTACTTTTTACTTGCGCCTACTTGCAGAGTTTAATGCTCAACGTTCTGACTTGCTTTTGTAAATGAACGATACGCCCACATCACAAGCTAAAGGTGCAATGAAAAGTATTTCGTGAATGAAAGATTTTTCACATAAGGCACTTGTTCTGCAATTTCCTCATCGGGTACGATAGCGGATTGCATGCAACGAAAAGTAGCTGGATAATGAATAAGAAACGGATAATCAAAATGAAAAAGCAATGCATTTTTATGGCACTTAAATGTGTACGTTAATTTGTGGTGCAGGAGGCGACACATCACAAACGATGTGAAAATTCTATGGATTTATTCACTCGAACTTAAAAAGCGGCGGAGAAAACAGTTAAAAAAGAAGGAAATTAAACAACTGTACGAGCAAGTGGGCGAATTAGACTGAAACCGGAAACTTTTACCATAAATAAAAAGCCTAAATGTGTGCAAGAATTTCTTGAATAAAACTGAGCTAAAGAAATTTCATAAACAAATGATCTAAGAGTGTGAAAGATTCGCGTGTGCAAAAACTCTATTTTTTTAATCTTAAAGTTTGTTCAGAGCTTTTAGAATAATTACAGAAAAAACTAAAGGATTGCTTAAAGGAATTTTTAAACATTAAAAATGAGAATAGGAAAACAATAAAGTAGATGGATGTGGGGAAATTTAAATTGATTTCCTTAAACCCCTTAGCAGACGTAGAAATATATATTTTATATTTGAATCATTGAATAATTTTGTTGTTTAATATTAATTACGTTGACTTGTACCGATTTTTCTATGTGCCTTCAAGGGTTAGTCCTAAAACACAGAAATTCATAAGTACCGTTAGTCAATGAGTCTTGTGCTGTCACGACTATACATTGCATTTTTTGTTTTGTTTACTGTGGCCCTAAAACGCCTTCTAATATTTTATGAAACGCCTTCGACAATTTCGGCAAAAGAGTGACGAACTATGAAAGATAAAGCAAACAAATTGGGTTCAACTTGCCTTTCGTTATTTTCGTTATTCACGACTTGTTAAATCTTCAATTTAAATATTCGTTAATAATGAATTATTCTAGCAACAGGGTGATTAACTACTTCCGACAGAATTTTCTTTCCGCAAACCAACCTGCTTTCCCTTACGTAAACTCGTTATAAATTCATTAAATACTGCTTCTAATAAAATTAAATCACTTGTCGGTAGCGATGAGACAAGATTGCGGAATCACTCCGTACGACTCGCTACTTTTAATTTTTTTGTTTGTTTGCTATCTTTGCTTACCGTGTGTCACACAATTTATTTATATTGCAATATCCTTCAACATCGCGTAAAATTTATGATGAAACTAATTTGCATTTTAATTTGTAATAATGTTAAACAACTCAGAAACAATAACATCAGCAACAAAATCCCATAGGGACGACAAAGAGAGAGTGAAGGAAGATAGGGTCTCCCGTCCAACATACACACAGTTTAAGTTATTTGAAATGAACGAGGTTTAGTTGAGATTTAATAAGAAATTATTATAATTAATTTGTAAAAAAAACTAATTGAAACTTTTAATCACAAAAATAGTAATCATTATAGCGAACATTATTACTGCGAATGTACTATAAATCGAAATTTTTCCAATTTTCTTTAAACTCGAACATACAACAATAACTTTCAATAATAATTTAATAATACTTTTTAACGACTTCAATACATACAATCAAGCCACATATTATTGCTCATTAAAAAGAAAAAAGTAGACATCCAAAATAAATCATACATAATTTTGGATTAAATCTTGAATTCAAACCCATTCCTTTGCTTCAAATATTCTCAAAATCCCCCAAATATTCAAACTTCTCAAAATCTACTGCAATTTTTGTTTGTTAAAGGTCTTTTAAAATTTCGTAAACTAACACAATTATATTCTTGAATGATTTTTATAAAAGAATTTGAATGTGTGATACGCATAAGGAAGACGATATTATGAAGAAAGGGAAAGTAAAGGAAAAAATTTAAAATAAATTTTTCAAAAGGTCAAGATTTATCATTCAATTTCTAGATGGAAAAAATAAACACCATAAATCAAATAAGCAGGACATACTCTTTTCTATTCAACCCAACTCAAATGTTTCACGTACGGTTTTCACGCGTAATCGCGATTTTCAGACAATAAAAACGGCAGCGTTGGGTGGCGAAGGCTGAAAGAGTAATCTAGCGTAAGTACTAAATACTGCTTTTAGCATATTATCGTAAAATTTATTAATCCATTTATTTATTAATCCAAATCGTTTATTTATAAAGTATCACGTTTTTAAAACTTTGTAGAATTTTACTAATATTTTGATGCCTCCGTTCGTCTCTCAATTTATCCTGCCTTCTTTGTCATTAAACTGTCTGACCTCCATCTGTCTCTATGTCCATTCAGCCATCTGCTACTTTAATTGCTCTAATTTCCCTGATTCCGTTCGTGAGTTTCGTGTTCTGCGTTCTCGGTATTTTCAATGTTTCGGCTCTCTTCTCCCTCTGTTCCTGCTCTTTTATTTGGCAAATTTTACACTGATTACTCATCTTACCGTCAATTTCCACCTTCACAAATTATTCCGTAATAAATTTCACAATAAAATTTAAATAAATTCGCATTGTTTCTGTTGCTGTTTTTTTTTTTTTTTTTTTTTTTTTTTTTGAATTTTGCCCTAGTTTGGCGACGGTCTTCGAATACAGTTTTCGCTTTTAAACCTTTCTGTTTCCCTTACGGTTACTTTTTTGGTTTGTATGTTCTTGGTTTCTAAAACAGTTGATGATTATTATAATGCAGCCTAATCTTTACTCGAGGGCATAAAAACTTCTAGTAATTTCCTCTATCCTGCCGCCGCAAGAATCGGTAGCATAACCGCAATCACAAACATTCAGTGCTTTTTTTTTTTTTGGGAGTGAAAATGGGAGTAAGCGTTGAAGTTTAATTGCGCCTTAACGACGTGTTGGTTTACTTTTATCGATTTCCTTTATTAAGCACTCCATCTTCAAATCTCGTTTTCGTCTCGAACGTACTTCAATTTCTCAAATATTTAAATTTAATTGTTGAACCCTGTGGAGTTGTCCAAAACAGACATCTTGGTTTTTATTATTTAGTTTTGACCATATGAACCCACCCTAATACCTCCCATTTTCCTATCTCTAGTTGTACGTACCTTTTTCTCTTTTCTGTCATTGGAGTAGTGTCACTGATTTTTGAATAAATAACGATCCTAATAATGAAGATTAAATTATGGCTCTAACAAACCTCGCAATAACAAACAAGTCATCGGTGCATTTAAAACAATTTAAGGAATAGAAACAAAGGGATGAGAGAAAAAGACGTATCGTATCGTTTCAGTTGAAAAGGTTTACTGAAATTTCCATAATCGTTCTGTTGGTTACTTTAATATGATAAACTGACCCGCTGCATTGCCTTCTTCCACTTTTTCTCATCTCCTTCTTCCGTTATCTCTTCTTAATATATATAACGCGCCTTTTTATTTATTCTTCCTATACTTTTTCGTATTTTGTCCATATTTTGTACAGTTCTATATAGCTTTGGAGCCCTTTAAAAATATAAAAGCCAGTGTAGGTATTACTGAACCATTGCATATCCTCTAGATATATCTGTATTGTTTTGTGCTACTTTATATTATTCTAAATAAATCCGTACAGGCTGGGGTTGCGCTACATATAAATATGTCTTGTTTCGTCTTAATAAGGATACATTTCTCTCGATGGCTCCAAATAGTTTTAAATATATTAAGTCGATTCCGAGAAGACTTAAGATGCTACCTTCTCCATTTCTCTTTCCTCTCCAAATATGTTGGTCCTTAATTGGATTTTATGGAATTTCGTTTATTCAGTAACTCCGAAACTTTGTAAATTAATAAAACTACTGATGATGATGACAAATTTTGATGATGACAAACCGAAATTATCCATTTTCTTCGAATTATCCGGTGTTCTTCAAAATTTATTGATATGTTTATTTTTTAACTGCTTCAAGTTTAGTATTTCTCCATTTTTCACCTAACGCATTTGTCATTCTGCTCTTTTGGCAATTCCCTTTCAGTCATTCGTCAATTTGTCACTCCTGCATTGAATTTTGACATCCTAAAATTACGGCAGTGAAAACCGCAAAACTTCGTCTCTATTCGTCTCTTTTTGTGTGATGCGTTTTGCATAAAATCTCATAGAACGATGGTACGATACGCTGATGATACGCGGGCGTCAATGCTGAGAGTAAGTCTGTTACAAATGTAAATAAATGCAATAAAGCAAAGATTTGTTTGACTAAAACGTTGCAAAATGACTTAATGGTCAATAGTTTTAAATTAGTATTCAAATATTTAAAATTCTGCATCAAAAATGCACTATATTGCATTACATATAAAGACACACCCTCGAAAGGGTTTGGGGAGAATTGCAACATTTGTGGAACGTTGTTGAATAAGTACATAGATGTGATTGTATGGAGCCGAACTCGATTTTATTTAGACCCATTTATATGCAGTTGTTCAACATCAGAAGCATTTTGATATGAAAAGTTTCTGCGTAGTTTATGTGGGTTATATCTGTGGGTTATATCTGATAAAGATAAGTTGATTATTTATATAATTATTATAATTAAGATAAACTAATATGAATGTAACAGTTTAAATTTAAAATTGTGGAAAGTTTACATAATCACCAACATCAATGATACTACTCGGATAAAATGTTTAAAATTTACATTTTCATTACTTCGAGAAGATCTGAGAAATTGAAAGTAGTATAAATATAATTGAAGTCTGCGCAGGCCAACCGGAGCGGTTGATATTGGAGAAATATCGTCCTATGAAAAATAAGGATAACTCAGGACGGTTTCAGATTATAAACTAAAATTTGGACCCTAACGGAGATATCTTAGAGAGAACAGTAAGAATTTCTTTAAACAAACTCTACTTCAAATGTATAGTTGTTAAAATATGGACTCAAAACTGTTGAAGAATATTCCAAAATTGGAAGAACAATGGAAGTACACATAGTTTTTGGGAGGTAAGTGTCACTAAACTCCTTAACCAATGCTTGATGAAACCCAAATACACAATATCATTTGCTAGTCATTAGACCCTTAATACCCCTCACTCCAGGCGTAAATAATTTTATCACAAGCTATTTTGTTCCGAATCGGAAGCTTCTTTGAACTTTTACTTTTTTTGTCCTTTTCTTCTCATATTTCCCCATCCAATTTTCTAAAGAGTAATTTAGTTAATCTTTTAAAGGTATTTTTATTCAATCTAATTGCACTCTTGCTGCATTTGATTATAAACTTTTTGAAAGCATCTGCCAAAAGTTCCCCATCCCCCCCCCCTGCCGACACTCCGGTAGCAAAAATGCTCCCGTAATAACCGACGACTATTCGTCAAATTCGTCAAATAAATTCATTCACTCTATTTCTATGGAAATGATTTTGTAGCTTTTATTGATTTGGTTTTAATCATTCAGTCAGTTGGGCAAATCTTCGTAAATATCAACCCGTTATTTACCTCTTTGTTGGCCATCTCTCACATCCTCATTGTACAATTTCTTTGTGGATTTTAAACCTCCGTGTTTGCCTGAGACATCAATTCATTTATTTCGTCACCTATTGCACAATAAAAAAGATATTCATAAAATCTAAGTTAGCGGATTATTCATGTTACGAAAAAATGCGCGGTACAAAGCTTATTAGTACCGCCTCGTCTCCAGGCCTCTAAGCATGTGTAGGCCTCATTAGGCCTTTGTAAGCCACACTGGGGTTAAATTGATGATCACATGAGAATTAGATTAATTAATCATGGATTACTGCCCTGACTAAATTTGGTTTTATTGCTTTTACGATGAAGATTGCAATATTTTAATCCCTGCCTCCAATTTGCACATAAAACTCTGCAGCATTTAAAAAAGCTCAACAAACTAATCTCCGATTCCAAAATTTTATTTCAAATTGATTTTATTTTACCCCGACAAATATATTCAGCTCTCTCTTGCGCACTATTTATTAATGAAATACTCCGCAGTTCTTAAAGTTTTCTCAATCTTCGAAAACAACTATAGCAAACAAAATTATTATAATAAATATTTCAAACAAAATTTTTCCAAAGGTAGAAAAACAGAGCTAGAAATAATACATTTAAGAACTCAATTTTTAGTTTTTTTAAACTGAGGGTAGACCTGCGAAGAGATAGGCAGATTATTTACAAATATGAATTAAGGAAAAGGCCGACAGAATCCTAAAATTTAATGAACGAAGATAAAAGCCAAATACGTAAAACTTTGGCCAAAGAGGCACGAACAAACACATTTAAACACACGCGAACTCAGAGTTAACGCAACAAAGTTGATTTATGAAGAAACTCCAAAACACCACACAAGAATACAAAATTTATGACACAAGTTTTTGCAACTAACTCGCATCGTGTCAGTAGCTAATTTCTGAAACCTCTCGCTTTATTTTTATCACCTTCTTATCATTCACGCAATCAGGTTTAATAGATCGTCAGATCCTCTAACACAGACTAAAACCAGTATTTTACGGCTTTTTCCAGCATTTCGTCCGCCTCTCTGGTTCTATGGGTTTTCTCCAATTTTTTCCTTTGCTTATTCTCTTTTTCTCCCTCGTTACTTAGTCCTCATAATCCTCTTGAGATTTCGACAAAAAGTTCCAATGACCTTTAAGACTCTCTTACTTCAGTGGCTTCACATTCGGTCGATTGAGCGCGTAAAATGATTGATATTGAATATTTGAGATAAGGAAAAAGAGGATCGCACTAATACATCCGCTGTTTCAGCACACATTCACAAAATGGTACACTTTTTCCAGGAATAAATACACAAATTCGTACAAGTTCCTCCAGAAATTTGTACCCAAGCCAACAAAACTTGCACTTGAATTTGTATATAGGTAACGATTCTAAGGGAGTTATGGGTGAAGAACCATAGAAAATTTGTTTGAATTCATTGAAGATAATAATTATTATTTCTTACTTTTTAATCACTTAATATATAAAGTATTATGCTCAGTAAATAAATATTAAAAATTAATAAAATTTATGAACTAAAAACAATGAACTAAAAACCGAACTTTTTTTCCCGTTTGTTGGTGTTTGTGCTGTCGCATAGTTTACTTATTCTTCCTTTTCTTCTTTATGTTTTTGAAACAATTTACTCGTAGATTATCTATAAAAACGAAGCACATGCACTAGCAAACATACACTTACACATTTCAAAGTAGCGTTCGTCGGCAGGAAATGAATGAAGTTTGCTTAATTGATTGTCTTTGCTTGGTTTAAATGAAAAAATTGTTTTAATACCTCCAAGACAAAGATAGTTTTAATACCTCCATGCATACTATGTGCCATAGTATATCTTTTGGAAATTTTTTTCCTACGCCCATTCGTATTTCGTTAATCTATGCAAAAAACAGACACTTTCACGATGAATTGTTTTGTCAAGGCGTCTTAGCAAAACGAATCATGTTTTCAGTGGCAATATTTTACACTCATACTAGCGTCATTGTTGTTGTTTCTATTGTTGTTTTTCGTACCAGTGTTGTTGTTGGTGTTGTTGTTGTTGTCACTGTCTTTTTTACCATCAAAGTTGTTCTTGTCGTCATGTTTTTATCGATGTTGTTGTTGATGTTATTTCTCCCGTTATTGTAGTTTTTGCTGTTGTCCATGTCACTTGTTACTATCATCAAATTCCGACCGCTAGTCTCCTGTGTCGTGATCTAATCTAACGTTTCACTTCAGCCACACATCCAATTGGATTTGCTTGTTATTGTTATTGATGGCTTCGTTGCTTTTGTTATTGTTGCTTTGCTAGAGTGTCACTGTCACTGTGGGAGGGAATAACTAACCTGACATTTTGAAGGACTTGAATCAGAGAACCTTTTTTTTATTCAAAAATAACTTTTATCAACAGGAGTTTGCACTAACGAATGGCAGGGCTGATCGTCCCCTGCGAGAAAGTATATCCATCAATTAATTCTTCCACATTTCAGTTAATCTACTATTCGGCCTTAATTCCTTGATTCATCCCTTTCCAATTGACCAATGAATTCCACTACAATCAGTCATTCAGGAAACTTCAAAGATAAATTGATCAGATGAATAACTTCCTAGAAATACGGTTTAATTGAATTCCGCGGCGTCACTGACCTTAATCAGTAACGTCAATTATGTAAGCTCCCCCCCCTTCGCATGCTCTGACTGTAAGGTTAATCGAATTGTACTGAATTGAATTATTAAGCTGTCGTGCGAGTAAATTAATATATCAAAAGGAATAAGGTTAACAATGCAATAGTTGATTGAGTTATTGTAAAATTAACACGAAAATTGAAAATAAAATCCGTTGAAGAGTAAACAAATTGGAATGCAATCGAAAACAGGATTGAGGGAAAATTTGAGACAAAAGGAAAAATGCACAAAAATTCACTGAATGATCTACAAGAGAATGTAACAAAAAACAACACCCGTAACACCATATCAGAAATATCTTTCACTCTTTTAACGATAAATTCCGTTTTTTATATGAATATTTATTTTTGTTTCCTTCACAAAATATTTGCACACATTTATTCAAACCAAAAGCATTTCCAACAGAAGAAGAACAACGAAAAGATTTTGTATGCTTCAATCCACTAAAATGTATTTTCCAACTTTTCGCCACTTTTACGCCTTCCTTCCTAAGCGTCGATATCCTTGCCATTACTGTCGCTATGGCTTTCTACATATTACATACCCCCCTTACATACCCCCTTTTACATCCTTCGTTTTCTGTTACACCACTTTCCCCTTTTCTATTCTTCGCTTTCGTTTCCTTTTTAGATTTGTCACGATCTCCATTAAATTATGGCTTTTCTTCCATGCGGTTTTCTGGTTTTGTTTATGAATATATTTGAAAAAGCAAGTAACAGCAAAGAAAGAAATAGCAAGGGCGAACAACTATAACGGCACCAGCCACAACTCAAATCACAACGAAAAGTTGTGAAGAAATAAAAATTATTAGGATTTTCATTGCGATCACTATTATGACGAGGATGATGATGATACGGCACATGTAGATTCTTGTAATTTAATAAACCGCATAAATAAAACAAAAGTATCAACAACAAGAAAGGCCAAAAAGGATAAAAGCTTATCAGTCATAAAAGTATAAAAAACAGTATTGGCAAAAAAATTCGTAACAGTCTTACTACTCATAGCAGCAACAACAACAATAGTGTCAAAAGCAACAAATACAAACACAATAACAATAGTAATAATAATAATATTTCCTTTGGCAACAATCCATTAATTCTAATACCATTGAATCTAAGAGAACGATAGCACAACAACAACAACAAGCGTTACCACTACGGTTACATTAACAACATCAACACCAATAACAGAAAAATGTAATATTGCGGGAAATTATTAAACGAAAATCATAGAATGGAAAAATTAATATGAATGAGAACAATGATTCTGACAACAAAAGCAACAACAAGGAAAGCAATAACAAAGGAAATAAAACATCGGAAAAGGTTAAAATATATATAAGAAGTTAAGTAATATGGAACATAATTTCACAAAAATGCAAAAACAAAAACAACAAAAATGGCAAAAACAGCCATAGTAACAATATTAATAATAATAATATTTCCAACATCAACACCAAATCCTTTAACACTGGAGCGTCATACCTTCCTAGAATACTTGTATGGTCGCGAGCAGTCAGAAAATAAAATAACAATAATATCGAATTCCTAAGAGTATTAACCTGATATATATTTTAATGTATGTGTAGATAAGTGTGTAAAATGTCCATGTGTCTACATGTGTGTGTATGTGTTGTATCGTACACTCTATCTTCGTACATCTCTATCTTCGCTATCCACGATTTGATTTATTTGACAATTCTCTAAAAATCGAATTCGCTCGAATCGAATATCGCTTCGGCCCGTATAGGTTTTCTACCAACGGTACTGTAACTACCGCTTTCTGATGAAGGCGAAGGCAGCCCCTCCAGCCCCTTCTTGAAGGATATCCTTTTCTCCGGTACTTTTTTCAACAGATAACTGTGAAGTATACGCCTATTTATTTGCTACTAGATAATTCCACTGGAGTCGCAAAACCCCCTCAGATCTCCAACTCACTCAGTCAGTATATGCTTTGGGCTTAAAATATAAAGGACATAAATATATAATATTGAATTGGGGCGCTTATTGCTGTATGAAACCCCTTACAATTGATACAGAAATCGCCCTTGCTTATGTGTGGTGAAATTTGTTGTTGTCATTTCCTATATAATAAATCACACCAAACAATAACGACAACGTGGTCCGACTTGGCGTATTGTGTACATCGTATAGAAATCAGTCAGTTTATACGTCATATCAGTCAATATTAGTCAGTACATATGTCAAACAATTTTTGTCAAACGAATTGCAGCCATAGTATCTCTTTGTCCGTAGCCATGGACATAGTCAAAATACATTTTGTTAAGTCCTGGTACTCGATCAGAAAAATTCCATAGTCAGTGCCTAATTATTTTCTGAAGGAAATTCAGTCCGAGAGGATTTGTTTTTCCCACATCAATATATTCTCAAAGTTTTGTAAGAATAATTCTGTAATTAATCACAATTAGTGAATAGAAAATTAGATACTTGCATAGATTACGAAAAATATGAAATATTATTCGTTTTATGTGTGTTGTAAAGTATCACAGCAATTCACGTAATAATGAAAAATTATTTAAATAATTTATATTTATTTACCCATAGGAGTATTTAAGACATACTAGCCGAGTTTCTTTTAAGGCTGCCAGTTAAAGTTTGTATTCCTTAATTTATACGATATTTATTTATATTCCCAAATCGTTCATCATATATCCTTGAATCCATCTTTTCATACATCCCTTCGCCTTTCCATTTATGTCCACCCCGATCTAACCTTCTATCAAACCCTCATAAGTCCCTTCACTCACAACTACATGCATCTGTCCCTCAATCCATCCATCATCAATAAACATTATGAAAAAACTAGATCTCACGAAAAGATATACAACATGAAGAAAATCTGTTGCACATAAGTACTCGTAGTAGCAGTACCCGTTGGAAATTTCATAATGGCCATCAGCATTATGAAATTTCCAACGGGTACTGCCACTACGAGTACGCACTACTCGTGGCCCTCCAACGACTACTTCAGCTATAATAATATTGCACTAATAAATCATATAGCCTTTTTAAATGAGCTCCCATATGATTTGGTCACGAAGAGAAAAATAAAGCTACAGAATGACTCAAGTGAAGCCATGTAAGATTCTGTGCTTCTCTGCTAGAATTTATACAAGAAGGAAGTGAACGAACAAACGACTATCGGCTTCTGTGTTCTCTCAAATGATTTATTTACGGCGATTTTCTCAAAGTAGCAAATTTTGTATCGGCGCAAGAGAAAGTAAATTAAGACGAAGTTTTTGCTTGGCAGCAGCAGCAGTATTTTAACCAAAAGATATAATAGCATTAGCAGCAGAGATATCAACAATATTAGTAAGAACAATAAACCCTGCCGAAATTATCAGTTGGGGAGAAGGCATACTGCCGAATAAAAATCTAAAGCATACTTTATGAAGCAAATAAAATTGGCCGTGGATACAAAGGCAAATTTTGATAATTTGAATTCACTATTTTTCCAAATTTAAATAAAACTAAAAAACTTATATATTAATATATTAGTATATTAATTAAAATATTATTAATTCAGTCGAAAGGCCAAATGAGCACCAAGAACCTCTCAAATTTTCTCAAAGAAGATATAGTAAAGGAATATGAATAGGGCGAGATATAGTAAAGGAATATGAACGATCAATAAGGAACTGATTTTAATGTTAATAAATTGCTACAAATTTGAGATAATATTAAACGACTGAAAACCATTGGAAAATATTAACAAAAACAGAATCTAATACAAAAATAATATTGAGTGAAAACATAACGACGTTTTAGATCACAAATCTCAGAAAGTATTTTTTAAATAGTGAAAGATGGAAGGAAAAAGAGAGCCTCAATAAAATAATAATTGATAAAAGTTGAAAAACATACAAATTGAATAAAGTTAGACGATAAAACTAAATTTATTGCGATAACTGAAAGGACGCACACGATTAAAAAAATTAACTAATAAGAACGTTATCTTCGGCCTAGCCGAAGCTTATATATCCTATTCCCGGATCTCTTGATAACAACGTTCAAATGTCGGCGACTTATGTAAATATATTATATAATTATATTTAAATTTTTATATTTACATTTATAACCAGCCAGTAATGACAGAGAACACTCGTACCAAATTTTATGCTTTATTTTTGCTTTTCAACGCTCATTTCATACTTTAAACCTCCTATTCCTCCGAGACAAGAACGAGAGCTATATATTGCCAGAAATGGGATAGTGAATAAGAAATTGCCGTGCAAAATTTTCAAAGCGAAGAAAGAATGTCGAATCATTAAAAAAATGACTCATGTAAAAGAAAAAAACAAAAAATGAAATCAAATTCTTGCAAAAAATTGCGTCTTCATGGCTGGCTAGGAAAACCAGGGAAAACAGGGAAACGCATCTAATAAACCACACAGTCTGAAATACACTTATTTTATTCGCAGGAATAAAATAGATTTCTGCACATGTTCCTATTTTCTCTTCCATGAATATTTAGGTGGTTACGTATGTATGTGTGTTGGTGTATGGCGTGATTTTTGGCACTAAACCAAAAAACAAGGCCAGATATTACAAGTAGAAATGATTTTTATAAGAGTAAGCAGCCTATTATGGCGGCCAATGGCAGCACGTATTCGTGTCAAGAGTGATTCATGAATGCGGTACAATTATTAGCCATGAGTGTAGACGTAGATGATTGTTGGCTGGGATGGAAACGGGTATAATGCAATCCACTTCCTTCCGTCCATTATAGATATCATTGATAACAAGCCGAATGGTTTTATCTGACTTTATCATTCCTTTATTCTATGTTTTATTTTATTTCAAAAATTAAATCTTTTCCGGTCACAAGAGACCCGAGAAAAGAACCAAAGTAAAACTGTGGTGAAAATATACTCTGTAGTAAAGTTATCATGAGATTATTTTCAGTAAAAGAAATAAAATAATTTAGACTCAACTAAAGCATTAAATTTTTAAGGACAAAATATTTTAATAAATTATGCACTAAACCTATATTTATAATTAATACTTGACAACAAAATAAAAGGAAAAATTGTAACAAAGCATAGAGGAAACTAAATCCAACCAGAACCAATTAATCCACCTAACATACGCGACGGGTATTATAATTCAATTTCAATAATAGTTGTTTCGAACGTATTTAATGCTAAAGCAATAAACTTAGGATAGAACACAGCAGTGTTTCCAAGTCATAAAAATAAAACACAAGCACGCACAAACATATATGTACACACGAAAAAAAGCACATTCTCTCTCATCGTGTTTGGTATGAAAATAATATAGAAAAACGTATGAATTTCGGAGCCATTATCTCCAAAAAACAACCGTAACAGAGAAAGAGAGATAGAGGGGGGAGACAGTGAAATAGAGAGAAACTAAGCCTATAAATGCCTACAAAAAATACCGAGTATCAAACGGTGCACTTAAGCGTAATCATGAGGTCTATTTTGTATGCCATATTCTAGCCATAAATGCATTCAAAATAAGACAGGCTTAGCAGTTTTATCCAACCAAGCAACCTGTAATAATTAAATTTACATCAATATTTATTATACGATATTATTAAAGCACTATAAGAACTTAGTTTTAAAATTAGTTTTAAATAATTTTAGAAACAAACTACTTTGGTATAAACAAATGAATGTGCGATATGTTTTCAAGAAAGCTTAGTCAGAAAAATATATAAGTACACTGAGAAGAAATTGTGGGAGCTGGGCTTTTCGTCAGACTCTAAACGGATAGCGTCGAAGGGCTTAGCATTTCTTTAGTCGTTCAAAATTACTTTTAGGCGATAATGAAGCTTTTTCGATTTATAGTTCTTCGCCCACACATACCGTACCGAAATTCAGAGATATGTCAAATCTTCTGAAAGATAATGTTCTCATTGCCAAGAAAAGGATTCGGGCGGAAGGACGGAGATAAATAAATTCAATGGCTGATTCTGAATTAGGGTGAATGTCACTTTCAACATGCTTCATGTCACCGTTATTGCATTACAATTGCTCAGATTTTTAACACCCTTGGTTTAGGGTATAGAAACTGTAAAATTATGAATGAATACGAACACAGAATAAAAAGAAAAGGAAGAAAGAGGAAGAAACCCAAGAACGAGAAAGTGAACGCGGATTTAACGATGACATAAACTTTAATGTAAATTCAATACCTCGAAAACTTTCAATTCCTTGGAAATTTCGTCGGACTAAGTCCCCAAAATCAATAAGAAATTATCACAAAATTTGTTTAAGGCAAACGCTTCAGTTCCTAACATTTAAAACGTCTAGAAAACAGCAACAAAGTCATTGTTTCGAAAACAACAACAAGATAACTTTAAATTATATAAGCAGCAGTGTAACAGTTTGAACTCAACCTCTAAATAAATGAATTGTGCGGGTACGAATATTTCTCGCATGTAGTTTTAATATTTCTCACACCCTTGAATTGCAAAATATACTCATTTTTAAAAACTCATTTGCATTTCTGTCCGCAATATCTGAATTGCATTGCTATCTGTCGCATAATAATTTCCAAATATTCCACATGATTTTAATTTCCATATTTATTTGGCACAATTGCATTCAGGTGTTATTTTGAAATACTGCAGAAGAACAACTAAAATGCACATGTGGTATAATATATTACGTCGCAAGAGCATAGAAGACGATGATAATGATGATGGCATGAAATATTAAATTGCATGAAATTATGGGGCGTACATGTACTGCCAATACTAGGGTTAGTACTAGGTCTCCAACGTGTATAAAAATTTAAAAAAGATAACATCGTTGCAAGCATTTGAACGGCAGAGGGAAGCGGAAGGTAAGGAGTAAAAACTGGTACTTTCAGTTTGGGAACATAAATATTCTTTTCTCTCTTCTCATCTTCAATAATCCTGGGAAGTAATCATTCCGAGCATCCGTAACAGCAGTAGCATTAAGGTTATGTACAGCTGCTATTGTTACGCCTTGACAGAGGCAGAAGCGAAGCAGATGGGGATATGCAGCGCGTCATATCCTTGAGGAAAAATAAATAGTTTTTAAATGTTTTTCGAATTGCTCACGAGTTTTAATGAAACAATTGCACTAACCCACACAAACCACGTCCACAAACACATCCACACACATACCCACACGCATACAAGCCCGACAACTCATTCAGTTTCACACTCATGCAACTTCACGTCTATAAAATTTCGCACATACGGAATACGGGCGATGCCGCCTACGCTTAACAGTTACCTCTACTGAATTGCAACAAATGAAATTATTCTACCGCTTATTTTTACGTACCGAGAATGACAGTGAAGCGTAACAGAAGAAGCAATAACTTCGAGATTCTGATTGACACCATGACACCTGACATGACCAACGTGTGGGGGACGCTGATGGCGTGGTGTTGGTGATGTTGGTTATGCAGTAATAGGCCCCGGTGTTGCTGGCAGTGATTCCAACTGGCGCCCTTAACATGATTTTAAAGCGGCGTTTGCGACTTATGCTGACAGGTGATGTTGTTACCAGTGTCTAGAGTTATAATCCAGAGTAGATTTAACCCATTTCGTCCACCTATCGACTAGTCTGTCTGCAAGTGTATTTAGATAGACCACGATTACCGAAGTACGAAAATATATGGTGTCATGAAATTTTATACAAATATTCATCATTATTATACGCCGCTTAGTATTGAAATTGATGTCGGATTAGAACCACGCGCACATCTGATACCTAAAAAGAATGTATCTACATGATAACTTGCAACGTTTGTGTACGGAATTAGATAAAAAACTACTTTAAAACTCACTCACGAATAAGAAAAATTTCTCTCGCATTTAAAACCAGGAAAACCAGTTCATTTCGATTTTATTTCATTTCACTTCAATTTTATCCGACCAACTACATGGTAGCACTTCTCGTGGTCAAATATCGATCTAATAAAATCAAATTCAGGTCGTTAATTTTAGGCTTAAACTGGCTATCAGTTTAAGCCGATTAATCCAAATTTAGATAACTTTCCGGTGGTAAATTTCAGGAATTTCGAGCACTGGTTCCTCTGAGTAATTTTCTGGTGGCCGCTTTCCACAGAACAATTCTTAGAAATTAATATAGTGCGTAGATCACTTCCGAAAAATTTTCCTCGGATCTCAGTTTCCAGATACATTTTTATAATCACAGTTCTGTTACCCAGTTCTGCGTGATCAAATTCAAGCGACCAAATATAGGAGCTAAGGTCCACTTGGTCTATTTCAATCGATCAATACCACTTAAATAATTTCAGAGTAGTGCTAGATCTTTTTAAGGAAAGTAACTTTTAGCCACTAATTCTAGGCGATCAATTTCTGGTAGCTCGCATCGTATAATTTTGAGGAGAGCACTTTATGCTCTCCTTAAAGAGATTTATCTTTAACGTTCAATTTCAGCAGGTCAATGCTTAAAGAACAATTTTCGAGTATCAATATATATGGAAAAATATGTTTTAAAAGTCCTACATTAGGAAATTAATTTTAGTCAATCAAAGATCAGTTTTGAAATTAATTGCAGCTTTGAAAACTTAAGAGCATCGATTTCAGTCACTTAATTTCAGACTTTAAGCTTCTTTCAGAAAATTTCAGAAAATAAATTCTCAAAGACGATTTGGATTTCCAATCCACTTTCTCTAACGTGTTGAAATAATCACCCGACATAAAATATATTAATAACGACAACGAAAAGGAATCGAATTGTCTCTGTGAAAGAAACCAAAAAAATATATAAACCCCAAAAACAAAGCAAAACTGCCACCTTTTACTCGCCAGACAGCAAGCGACGGAATATCAAAAGCCTGTGGAATGATTTCAAGCATACAGCTCGAACCTAGTGGTTTTCTCTGTTTTCCTGTTTGTTTTTCTTGTGGTGCAGTAAATGGATTCTCTTCCATACTGTTGCCGGATACGTGATACAAACGCTACTGCAATTGTTTCTGTTGTTGTTTTGCACGCAGTGTTGAATTCATTTCACAGCAGCAGAAATGACAAAACCAGAGAATGGCCTAATTAAAAAAGGTACAAAAGGAAGAGAATCAGACCGAATTGTAATTATTTCGAAATTGTATTTCGAAATTGTTCATTTGCTTCGCTGATTTGTTTCGTTCCAATGTGATCCAAAAACAATGATTTGTTCCAATGATCCAAAACTTTACCCTATTCGACTTTTCGATATTGTAATAATTAAAAAAATCCATATATTTCAGAAAACAATTTTAGAATTTATTTTATTCTGTATACTGAAGAAATTCGCTCGAATAAGTCGCGCATTTGTCTACTTCGTGTATTTGTCTATTTCCCTAGCTTTTGTCGAATATTCAGTATGTTTCCTCTTACTTCAAGTGCTTTGAAAATTTTTTCATTTCGTTTAATTCGATTACTTCGTTTATGTTTAATACTTTCGTAAATTATACTTATTTGATTCATTCCGACTAACACTAGTAACTTCTTTTTTGAATACTTTGCTTTTTTATTTATATCAAATATATTACTTAGTTTCGATATTACGAAAACTTCCATTATTTTTTATTTCGAATAGTTGCGGCACAGTTTTATTTCGAACCCACTGCTTAATTTATTCATTTCTAATTTATCGTTGCCTTTGAGTACTGTATATTTTTGGAATATTCCGCTGGTACTCGTGCTTCGAATATTTCGAATGATTCCCTTACTCCGAGTATTTCGACAATTTTTTATTTTAAATATAATTTCTTTTGAACGTAGCTTATATATATATAATACATTCCTTTTGAATATATCTTTTATTTGTAATATTTTTTCAGCCTATGCTTTAAATATTTGGCATATTTTCAATAACCAACTAATTAGATTTTCTAACAAGAGTAAAATCGTTTACTAGAAAGCGAAAATGACGACGACGAGTTATCACCTTTGGATTTTATTCCCTTTGGATAATCTCGGTTCAATGATTCGGCTGGAGTGAACATTTTTTTGTAAAATGAAAACCATGTAAAAACGAAAACAATTTACTCATTAAATACTACAATTATCTTCTCGACCACACCACTTCAATCATTTTGTTTCGCCTTATGGTTTTTGCTTAATAAAATACTTCGAAAAAATTATTTTTAGGTTATTTTTGCAGAAAAGGATATAATTCTTTGCAAGCCATCAAATACATGTATTACAAATTTAGTACAGTTCCTGTGTAGTTACGAATTACCATTTATCGTCAATCTCTGTAACAGTGCTTAATGTTTACCTCCCTCTCACTTTCTGTCTGTTGCGAACGGACTTTATTAAGATTTAATTTTTAGCAGCAATATAAACCGAAAGAGCAATAAAAAAATAATAAAAACTACGTTAAATCCTAATTACACAATCTTTGCTAAGGAAGGCATTATTGACAACAACAAACTAACGATTACATTTAAGAGCTTTCAATTATGTTCTGATAGCTCGAAGGCTTTTATTATATTTTATAAATTTTAAAGAAAGTGTAAGAGGAGAAACTGAAGGAAGATCTCTCTCTATCGCCCTCTGTCTATCCCTCTCTCTCTGAATCATTAAACACTTTGAAAATAAAAAAGATAAGGAATCGGAAAAATCAAGTTTTAACTCAAACAGCAATAACAACAATGACCGCTGCCAAAACAACAACAAAGACATTACAATCCACACACAAAAGGCAAATTCTAGAAGTTGAAAATGTGCTACTGGTTTCATGGAAAACGGCAGCAATAATAGAAATATTAAACAGGAGATTTACCAAGGAAAAAGAAAGATTTGGCATGATAGGCTACGATGCAAATATATTTACAGGTTTTTCCAATAAAAGCTCTCGATGTTGAAATGGAATAAAACGAGCTGTATTAACGAAATTTTATTTAAAGGCCCCATTTATGCCATTATCTATGGAGTATGACATCGCTCAAATGACCGCCGCGGATTCGCACCGTGGGACGGATCCGAGTAGTCCAATTTTCAAAGACTCTGCCGCATAGATCCGGCTGAATTTGAGCAATGGCCTTGGCTATGTTAACTTTGAGGTCATCGGTCGATTGTTCTTTTTTCTTTCCACCATATGATATGATTAAGATAATAAAAAGAAACAAGAAAAAATAGAAAAAGATATCATAAAAACCAAACAAGAAGAAATTTGCGGATAATCCGGAAAGGGCGAAGGAAATGAAATGGAAAAGTTTGTTAAAAAATTCACTAAAACTGAAAGGGTAGGACAGGAAATGTTCTTAAAACATATCGTTTTCCTTAAAACTTTTGACTCAAGAGCGATAACATCAAAAATAAAGAAAGCAACGTTCGTAACTGATTAAACCAAAATAACAGCAAAATTAGCAACAACAACAATTACGAGAACGACGACCGTTAAGCATTGTAACAATGCCACAAAAAATCAATAAACCCAAAAATGTTATGCCTATTTCTTAGCACTAAAATTGATAGATAAAAGGCAAGAGTACGAGCACGCGAACAAGCACAACCACATATAGACAAAAACTGTATAACAATACTGTATAACTGTATAAAATAGAGACACAATAGCAATAGCAACAACAGTTATGCTAATGACAACGAAATCGACAATAATGACAAGTCGGAATTTTTGAAAATTATCACTTCATGGGACGGCAAACAAAATAGGAAAAGAGGAATGGAAAAGGAATATCGAGCAAAAAACGAAGCGGGGCAGTAGAACAGTAGAAAATAAGCAACGCGAAAGCACTGGAAATACGCAAATTTTAAGCAGCGAAATATGATTTTATCTCTCAGGTTTGTTACATATCTAGTGTAACAAAAATAAAAGCAAGAGGATCAACAAAGTGTTGATGAAAATACTCAAAATATCGTCAGGAATGATAGACTGTATTCAAAAAATAAAAAAATCAGAATACATAAAAGAGAATTAAATCAAGTTGTTACGCATTGATTGCCTTAACTAAATACCTTTATTAAATTGGTTAGTATTTAATACTTCAACTATTTAGCTAGTGGTCGGTTATTATTTAAAAATGTCTAGCAATAATTTTTAATATCCTTAATATGAATAAATTTAGACAACAGTTTTTTTAATATATTTTCAGATCTAAAACACAAAGCGGGAGAAATGTTCAATGTAATCTCGTCACCGATTGGAAGGAAGTGTTTCTTTATTTCAAATAAAATCTAATATAGTGCTTTTTAGTCTAATTAGTTTGTTAGATTTTTTTTAAGTCGTCAATATCAAGTCTAATTTTCAAATCTATATTTTACAGTAATATTTTTATAGTAAATCAATTAATTTATTAATTAATATTTTTATAGTAAAATTATTTTACCCCGTCTTTTTTTAGTTTAATTCTAAAATTATATTAATTATTATTTTTGCAAAAACCTTTAGTGCTTCAACTTTCAACTTTCTGAAATTTTTATTTTATAAAGCGAAAACAAAAACCTTTTAATGTAAGCTGAAAATGTTGTTAAATGAACGAAGAACAAATTACTTCAATTAGTTTAATTAAATTTTTATTTACAGGAGTTGCGTGAGTGTGCGTGCATGTCTATAAACCAAAGTGAGCCGCGTAAAATGTAAAAATAAATACAATTTCCTAATTTAATTACGTGCATGCATATTTACTAGATCATACACACGCTCTCACATAAACGTCCACATGTCTACGGAAGCATTAAGAAGCGACTTCTGTGTTGTTTCAATAGTCACAACACAACAATTTTCAGGCTTTGTTTCAATAATCACAACACAACAATGTTCCGTGTTGTTTCATAACCTAGCACCAGAAGACAGAAAGGTGGAGTGAAAGAAAAAGAACGTAGAAGAGTATCATATTTCGCTTTTTAAGGTTTTTGTCGACTATATAAAATTTCCTAGAATATTTTTCCAAGTCAATGCTTTTCATTCTATCCACCATTCAGTCTCGCATATTTCTTAATTCACAGAAGTTGCATTTGAAACTAAAGGTTTTGTCATGCATTTCGGAAATGCACAAAATCGTTTAATTAAAATGCTCTGAATTTATTACCTCAGTTCGTAAAACTGTTCCTTTCTGCTACCTTTGTACGAACTGCGATGGCCAAACTAACTGCGATGACTGTAATCGCACAAAGACTGAGACCCAAGTAACTTAAACACCAAATTGTCTTCCCTTTCCTGAGTTTTGTTCTTCATTTTCAAACACGCTACCCGCCCTCTTAATTTTCTGTGACCTGTTTTATCATTTAAATTTCGAATAGTTCTTAGAAGTATTTGCATAGCGCTTTAAATACTTTTAGAAAGGCATTAGTTACAAAAGCTTTTGAGGCACTTCAGTGGAACTGTTGTACTGTTATTATATAAGTCCATATGCTCACGTTATTTTATATAATTGTACTCTTATACTATTCTACCCTCAGACAGGCAATTGTATTCTTATTCTACTATTGAAATGAGCGTTCAACATTTGCTCGATATCGGTACAAAAAAATGTTATACAACTAATATTACTCCTGTTTCCCAATATGATATTCTACAGTGTTAATACATTTATGAGATATTCTTATAATATTTCGATAATTAGAAAAATAATGTTCCTTTCTCTCTAAAATATAAGTACTAATTGCCGTAACTTCATTGCGGGAGATTCGATTTCGTTGATTTGAATACACGCAACACTTCCACCATTCTAAATTTAGATAAGCCCTATTTCCCACCCTAGATTACTTTCTTTGAAAACGCACGTTTGAACAGCAGCCTCTAAAACCATGATGAAGGAATTATTTCAATTGGGTTTTATATAGTTTACTTTAGTACCGGCAATAGGTTGAACCTCCCTCCTCTTATAAAGTTGCAATGGGATGTGTAAGTGTAACTTGTATGTGATTGTGCTGTTATACAAGTGCTATTCTTCGTCTACCAAAGCAACGATTTTCCTTTTTTGTTTGGAATAAAAATTATTTAATTATTATTAAATCTCAGTGGATGAAGGATTATGCGCGGGATTATGTAATTAACTTTGAACTACTTTACTTTTAATTAACTTTATAATTGAAAAACGAAAATAAGGTGTACGTGTAAATTATTTTCAGTTTATGGCAAGCATAAACTGACGCTTACAGTTAATAATAATACACGAAATTTAATATCGTTGATACTGAAAATAATTTGCTTTCAACAAATTCATCCATGATACCAAAAGCGAACAACCATTCGTCATTCTGACTCGAATTCGAAATATAAAATCTTTCTGAACGAAATATTCCTTTGTTGCAGGTGAGAGCAAAAGGGTACAACAAACTTGATCCCACAGCGGAATTTTTTCGCGTTGAACTCGATTGCGAAAGGGCTATTTATGTGTGTGGGGATTTTTTTTGCGAATTATAGCGAACTATATAATTATATTATATAGTTTCCCCATTCGAATTCACTGAAGGCACCAAATTTGAAATGGTGAAATACTCTATGATAAAGTAGGTAGAATTAAACGTAAGGGAATGCAATGCAATGCAAAACCAAGAAACGCAAAAAAGCAAGGGACAGCAGTAGTAAAAGTATTTAACAGTAAATGTTGCTAGTTTTGTTAGTTTTTGCTAGTTTTCGAGCTGGTTGGTGCAAACTAAACCACAACAATAACACCTTAGGCGATAACATGTGCGATTAGCATAAAAGTATATCGCACTGACTACCAGTAGCAAGCAGAAAATTTAAGATGTATAGCGAGAAATGTAAAATAATAAGCAAGGGAGGTTTAGAAGGAGAGAAAGGATGATAATTGGGAAAAAGAAAATCTTTTTATCGAGATACATTCGTATCAATGTTGCACGTTCTTTTGACAAAAACAAAAACAATAACAACATCAACTACAACTAATATTTCTACTAAAAACTGAACTTCTGAGCTCGAGCTTTGAAAATATTTCCTAGTTTCCTTTTGACAGCTTACCATAAGTGTAAGAATTCAAGCCAAATACTGTCCCCGATAAAGAAAGGACCATTCGCAAAAGGTGAAATTGAGTTTCTTCTAAAAACTTCTCACAACACAATGTTTCATTCTAAACTAAAAAAATTAGTGAAGTTTCATTTAGCAAATCGAGTGAAGGCGCCTCAGAAAACACTTATCATTGCCACCCCTCTCTTTCTTCACCATAAGAACAATTAAAAGGGGTTTTTCTCGTAGAACCAAAAGCAAGAGCGTGACTTTTGTGGAGTTTAAAACAAACGCAACAACAAAAGCGACAGAAACAATAATACAAAAACAACAACAGTGATAAAGAAAACTACATAAATAATAGCGACCTGCTATTATTCTGATGCGTTTATGATTTGCGGGCTTATATAAGGATTTTCCTTATAACGTTTAGTAATTTTTAGTTAAAGATTCAAAACGCTGGGAGGGCGTTGTGAGACTTTAAATTTTGCTTTTTAGATTTTTTGCCGTGTTTACAGATTTCTTTTCTTTCTATTTGATCCTTCCATGTTTTCGGTTTTAATTCAATGATTTTCTTACGTCCCTTTTCATTTCCTTCTTCTATTTTCTGGCAAGAGAATCTTGGCTTTGCTGGTTTTTAACTCTTTTTTCCGTTTTCCTTCTTCGGACTTTAACAATTTGAATTTTAAGTTTTTTTTATTTATACAAGAGTTTTTTGTAGAATAATAATTATTCTCATTTTTTATTTCTCTCTAATTGAAAAATAGATTTTAATTTATTGGAATTATTAACACATTCATTTTTATTTCATTGTAATTTAAAATGTTAAAATTTTTTGAATTGCACAAAAATTCTTTTGCAAATTTATTTTCTCGAAAAGAAAATTTCAGTTTAAGTTGGGGGATTATTGATTCAATTGTAAGATTATTTAAGTAACAAAATTAGCAATATGTGAAAGTAATTAAATAAACCAACGTATAAAATCAATTTTGCTTTAAAGCCGAAACTCTTAAAAAACAGTCTTTTATCGTGACATAATGTTTTCCAGCCCTCTTTCACTTTTCATTTTCTCTCATAATATTGTATTTTCGTTTGCACTTTCGTGCCCCGAAATAAATCTTCATAACTCGCGACATGAGTCACTTGTTTAATATCTGTCCTACTCACTAAATATTAAACCAAGTTTTCGTCGAGTAATAAAACACGCAAACAATAACAACAACATTAGGCAGAGTAACAGCAGTCGTCAGAATAAAAGACATTATCAAGAACTTTATGAAAGGCGATCAGCTTAAAATAATTTAAAGTGGCGCAAAAAATGCTATGTTCTTTGTCAGCATCTTCTCATCTGCTCGGTGATATACTTGCAAAGACTCAACACAGCTATACACACAAGCACCCAGACGCCCGAATACCGTACAGTCACAGATGTGGAAATACCACATATCCCTGTAAGAAATCGTAGTCGTTTAAGCCCACTGCGATCTCATAAATTCGAAAAGGAGATTTTCCTGTGGAAAATTTAGTTATTGTTCGGGGGAAATTCCCTCCAAGAAAATGAGGCGAAAAAATAAATAACTTGATCATTTCTAAATTTCTTATAGGGATGGAGCGCAATAAGCAGACTGCTCCACTCACTTCAGAAACGCATATATATTTTCACACACACCCACATAAACAAACACAAACGCACATACTCACTTATATCACGACATGCTCACCACATTTTTGCTCATTCATGCTCGCCTCTTTCATATGAAATGAAACAATTTTCATAAAAAGCATTAAAGGCGTTCCAATTTTTCGCATAAAAATATTTCTCATTTGCCTTTTTTCCACTTAATGATTGAGGAAGGATTTTGAGGATTGTTATTCACTTCAAAATGATTTTAATTTAAATTCTTTGAAGAAAATAAAAGTGAGTGTTGAGATAAACAAAGAGAGAACGAGACAGATAGAAAGAGGTAATAATTGAAATCCTATAAATTTATTATCAAATATAAAAATGAAGACAGAAAATTTTCCTCACATTTTCTTGATTTCATAAAATCCCGAAATTAAATAATTTTCCAAATAAGCAATTTTTCAGCCAAGAACTTTGGGCAAAAGAAGAGTTTTCTTTGGTTAATACCTCTTTAAAAAACACCCGCTGGTAACACAATTTTTCAAGTCATCTTTCAGTTTTTTCCTCAATTTTGTGAAAATATCATTATCAACATCAGCAACGCATTCCGCTACAATGGCACTCGCGAACCAATAATTTTTGTTCTATCCTTTGATCTGTGGATCACTAAAGCTACTTTTCCCAACCACCTCAACTCGTCCGCATATTTTCTCGATTGTGTTCATTATCGTCCATTATCGATTTTCGTGTAAAAAACAGAGAATACTTTTATTCTCAGAAACGAATCGATTCAAGGCAAACAATCTGGCAACCTTAATCGAAATAGTTCGTAAGAGAAGTTGTGAAAAATCTGTAAAAAATTAAAAAATAGCAGCAATAATAATAAAAATGGTAATAAAAGGGAGAAAAACTTTCGGGTAAATTGGCAACAACGATCTCTCGATTCAAATTAAAAGAATGAAAGTTGAAGTTGAATGAAATTGGAAAATTATTCTATTATGGTGAAAATTAAATGAAAAATAATTTTCATAATTATACTTTGAAAGCGACTTAAGTCAAGAAGTTAATAATAGTTAATGAACAAGTTTTCTGGTTTTTTTTCAATTACTATAATAAAATTTTTAGAGCATATATTAGATCTGATATAAATTTTACTTTTTTTTGTAATTCGAAAGGCGAACTTTTAACCCTTTTAAAAAATATCCCAAGGCAAACAAAAAGGACTTATGCCGCTTTGTAAACAACTATTTCAATTTCAGTAAATTACCAACAATATCAAAAGTGTTAATCGTAATAACACTTAAATTATTGTCCTAATTAAACCTTTTGTAAAACGATTTTTATGAATAAATTCACGAGAGGAAGAATGAATATAAAGGAAATATACTTTAAAAAACGCCCATGTCACTGAATTAGCCCTCGCAAATAGAACGAACAACACACATCCTAATTGTATACTATAATTATACAATCATAGTTTGCAGTTTTCTGCATTTTTCTAATAATTACATAGCTTTTTGTAGTATAGCTAATTTTTTATTTGAAATTGTTAATAACTTTTGCGGTCGCCAGCAGCACTTCAAGCAAATTAACATAGGGCGATCTAATGTAGGACAATAGTTCTGAAATATATCTACTCTGGTTCTCACATTAAAGCTAACTGGTGCCTATTATAGTCGCGGGTCAGATTATAGAGACTATAGAACTCTGAGCTCGTGCTAAAGCAATAAAGTTGTTATGTGTTTATAAGAACGTATGGGTTAAAGCTGCGATACTATAAAAGTGGAAGCTGTCGTTATGGCCAATTCCATATAGTAATGATAAATATAAAGTTATATACAGTTAGAAATTGCGAAACATTTGCACTTTAACCCATCATACCGATTTTCTAGATATTTCCATGTAAAACTATTAAACGGATATTGCACGTAGAAATATTAGAAAGCTCGCTGTGATGAACGATCACATTAAATTTCCGTGGATGTTTCATGCATTTTTATTATATGTTCTTCTTGAATTAATCCTGTCTCTCTCTCTCTCGTTATTTCTCACTGCTTGTTTCTATCGGTCCCTTTCAACCTCTCCCGCTGACCTATATCTGCACTTGCTACTTGGTTCAATTAATTATTTAATGTTTTATTTTGCAATTATAGTAGCGACAAAAGAAGATATCAAACTTTATCAACAGAAACATTGTCAACATCATCATCAAAAAGGAGCGAGTCGGAGAATGGGGAAGGGATAAACAAAACGAATAATATATCTGCACCAACAATGATTTCTTTATTGTCAAACTGTTCATCAGCCATGCACAAATTTATGTCATCATAATGGTTATCACCCGTCCATCTATCCTTCGTTTCACACCCATTTAACCTCGCGTCAGACCCTTACCATTATTCGCAGATAAATGAATAAATGACAGATGCAGAATTCATGTCAATTTAAATGACAATTATGACAAAATTGTCAGTTCTTTATGTAAACAAAAAAGGATAATTTTAAAACAGATTTCGTAGCACATTGTTTGTATGCGTGTACGTTTGTTCGGGGTGATTGGTGACATTTATGGTGACGCTGATATGGATGTGAACGCTGAAAATTATCCTTTGTATTCTTTAAAAGGAAAAAGTAAAAATGCGAATTAATACAATTTGTCTATATAAATTATACATACGTATAATATCATACAAATCCCAAAATATATAAGAAAATAACGAGCACAAAATTGATAATATGGGCCTATTATCAATTTTGCAAGATAAGTGAAGAAAAAACCATATAAATAAAATCTTAAAAGTCATTTTAAAATAGCGATTTTGGAAGAATTATGGAAATTTGAAAAACGCTGAACAAAAAAGAACGAATGGAAAATGTAAGAAAAAATGTAACTATATAAAATTTTATTTAAGCATTAAAAGCTTAGAAAACGAAATAAAACAAAAGATAAAGGAAAGGGAGAATTTCAGAATTTCAAAAAAAGGAACTTTTGAAAACATATAACCCTTAAAATGAGAAGTAAATGAAAAGGCCAAAAAATGTGTGATATCTTACGAGGTTTACGAGGCGTATTTGCCAGAATCAAAACTTCAAAATTGAGAATAAACAAGAATTTTGACTCTACTAATGGACCTATCAGTACCTCAGCAGTCATGATTTCTGTTCCTAGTGGGCTAACCACGCTCATTTTAAGATGCTCGTTTTTTTGGAAGGAAGTACAAAACCATATGGGAGTTCACTAGATAGGTATGACGTTATACTCATTAAGCAGGCGTGGCGCTGATTCAAGTTTGCCATTTTCAAACCCAAACAAACTATTATAACAAAAAATATTCGTACCAAATTTTGACCCACCAACTCTTTTCGTTCGGCTGTAATTGTAATTTCCACAGAGAGAGACAGGCAGATAAGATGATAACGTTAAATCACCTCAGAAGCTGATTATGATCAAGAATGTATATTCTTTTCTACGCCTACCACGGCCCCTTTACTGCGTCACAAACGGAAGCACAAATTAAATATACCCTATCCATTTGGGTGTAGAGTACGAAAATGAGCAAAAAGGGAAAGAAACGAGGAATATAAGGCCATAATAGAGATTAAGCTAAGAACCATTTTTACCCCTTATTGGCATATAAAGCGTGACAAATCGAATTCAGCAGCATTATTGACTAAACATGACGCGACTTAGCGTGAGAGGATACGATGTGACAATAAGGACAAATGCACAAAAAAACTAGAGTGCGTGTATTGGTGTGTGCATACATGTATCAAAATGTATACAAACAGAAGGGTAGTAATCTCACATGCACGCCCTCGCAAGCCCCAAAAAGACAGGTTCTTCTTGAAAACCAAACATAAACTAACTTGCATTTACATGCATTGCTTGTCTGACCGTGTGCGTTGAAAAATAATACAATTTATACGAAGTGTCCAACACAATAAATCAATTTAATGCTTTGATACGCTAAACAAGAGTAAAAACCCAAAACTGTCGCTCACACAAGCACACATACACACTTACACATACAAATACCTACAGCCATATACATGTGCACACGCACGTAATAAACGCGAACGCATAACATAATATAATAATAGTGTGATAACCACGGAGAAGGAGCATGAGAAAGAGCTGCTTCCACGGATTAAGCCCGGTGACATAAATTGAAATGATATCATGATTCCGGAAAGCAGTAATGGGCACCGTCAAAAACAGCAACAACAACAACAAGATTACCACTAACAAAAACTACAATACGCAATGTTGTTTCCCGTTACTGCAACAGTAAAACATTAATAATAATAAAACTCGAAACAAAAATCTGAACAAAAAAGCCAAGGAAAATGCATTAGAAAAGTGTTCTGTATTCACACAGACATATAGTCATAGATGGACAAACGAATTCATGTTAAACGTTATGGACAAGTTAGAGAGACTGACGGGTATATGAAAAAATGCACAGATGGGGACATAGACACTCGCGTATAACGAACGGACGGACAGAGCAATATCCGGCAACTACTACAAAAAGCAACAGAAAATACCACAACAAGGACAACAGTCATCGTAACCATTCCAAAACACGCTGGCAATAGATTGTTTCCAATAAAACAATTTCCGGCGGAAATGCATTTATTGCGATCATAGAAACGGCAACGAACTCTGTGCGTGCACTTCGAAAACATAAAACTGCTAGTAGTTGGAAAAGGTTGTAGATACACTAAGTTTCATGCGAACATGTGCGTAATTCTGAATGCATGTTTGTATAGGTGTCTTTTTAGAAACCTCAAACTGCAAAGCGAGATTAATTTTAAAGGGCTAACGCGCGGATGGAGACTAACGGATGTTTTCTAGTGGGAAATCATATCAAACCTGCCCCAACTTTTTGCTAAAAGTAAATAAATTCAATATAGTCTAATTGATCCCATCCTAAACTGATGGGATCATACCATTCGAAGCCTTCATTTAACTGATAACTCCCCTATTTTATTTTTTTTCTAACTTAGTCGATCCTGAGACACCCATCTATAAGACGGTTCACTGTCAGTACCCTTAAACATACTTTTAAAAATCATAAAGGGCTTTTAAATTGGTCGATGTTGAAATGGAATAAAACAAGCTGTGTATGAGGTAGTAATGAAATTGTTCGTTTCAGGGGCCCATGTGTGTCATTGCGTATGAACGTTAACATCGTTGAAATGTCCGCCGCGGCTTTTGGCGGTGCCATGGATCTTGATAGTCAAATCTTCAATGGCTCTCTTGTATAGAGCCAACTGAATTTAAGCGATGGTCTGGGTTATATTGACTTTAGGGTAATAGGTCAATTGCGTTTTTTGATATTGACCTGAGTCTTCAGCAAACCTCACAACAAAAAGTCTACACATTAATAATAATGTTTTATAGTTTAGAAATGATGCTCAATATTGTGACTTGCCATGGTGAATTCGCACTACCGACTGAATAATAAACAAAAGACTATAGAGGCTCCCTCAAAGCAAAAAACCATAAGAAAGAATTAAATACCGCACCCAAAAGCATTTTTGTTGGTCTGATTAAGAGGGTCGTTTTTTCTGCGAGTAGGTCGGATCAAATCTGTCACGAAAAATTGCACGTCATCTAAGAAATTAGAAAGTAAATAAAATGTCAGAAAACAGGAGGGTAGGGCAGGATAGGAAAAATCATAGGAAAAGTAAAATATGATTATTTCTTGTAAAAAATAATGTCATTCCTTGGTTTATCCTTCAAAATTGTTCTAGAGTGTTCAGGAGTTGGTCCCTGGAAGCACTCCATTCACAAAAAATAATCAAAAAAGATAAAAAGATAGAGATAAGGAAGGAAAGAAGGACAGACATCTTTGTCTAAGGAGGAAAGAAACCGGTAAAGTGGACTAAGTTACCGCAAACACTACAAAAATGCATTAAAATTTTAAATGTTGCTTTGAAGTTAACAAATCATCTCAGGGAGTTTCTTGACTTCTTGTTTTCTTTTCGTTTATTATTAGCAAACCTTTTTTCTTTTTGTTCTTTTGCTTTGGCGAAAACTGAAGCGAAACTACAAACACTCCATACTTACTTGCCACCCCTTTTCTACACCCTCAGTTTCCTTAGTTATTATTTTGGTGATCCTCAAAGTTGAGTGTCAGTCCCGTAGCGATAACGGACCAAGTGGCTATATACTGGTGCCACGGGAGACAAGCAATAGGACTCAAAAGCCCCGCTAATATAAAATCCAGCTATATCTGCTTGTCGTGGGTAGGCCCTCTTGTGGAAGCTTCGTGGTGGCTGTGGTCAATACCCAATGTTTACGCGGCATGCCCTCCAACCCAACCGACCGCCAGGAGCCAAAGACCGGAAGAGGTTTAGACAGGCCGTGATATTTACCTAAGAGGAAGGCTCAATAAAGCTAAATTGCAACCATGGTCGTTAGTTGTCGACGATATAAGATAGTCATAACGTCTATCTAGCAACCCCATGAGGGATGGCCGACCGTGAAATTAAGCCAACATGGCAAGTGTCCTCGATAAATATAAGGCAGAAAAAGTCAAAGTGAAAAGCAAACAGTGGCGCCCGCATTCGAACGTTTTACTTTGACACAATTTTTAAAAGCAAACAAAAATGGAAAAACTTTTACAAATAAACAAAATAATCACGAAAAGAGTGAACGAAACAATGACGGGAAAAAGGAAAACAAAAGCAACTTTTCGTTATATAATTTATAAATTTCTATACAACGATTTGGCTGAATCACCAGGGGACATATCGTGAATGACGAGGCAGAATAAGCAGAGGAAGGAACAGATGATAAAGGATAATGATACCCAAGTCAACCGGATAATATTCATAACTATGTGACTATTGCAAAGTCATTAAGATTAATTGAAAACTTTTAAAAAAATTCACATAAAATTAAACGAAATATTTTTAGTGTTTAAAATAGGTTTTAAAGGAATTGCCACGACTTTTATTTCAATTAGTAATCAATAAAAATGGTAATATAAAAAATAATAAAATTTTATGTTTCAATTTTAAATTTGCAATTAAATTATTAAATTATTAAGCTTCTTATATAAATTCAATTATCATAATATTGAAATATAACTGCGCACTAATAAAATTTAAAATCTAAAAATGTAAGTTTTTATTTAAATAAACAAAATTTTGCAATTATTTAAATTTATTTAATTTATTTAAACATTTTTTTATTGAACAAATTTCCTCCAAAGCTTTCAAAGTTAAGTGAACGACTTCAAAGCACTCCTAGAGGTGCCCTTGAACACGTTACCAAGCATCCTCTTACACCTCTTCAGAACGAGATGGTCGAAATCAATTTGGATCTCAAGTTGTATATCGGGAACCACAATATTGGGAACACTAAAACCAGACGACCGTAAAAATGCAAACGGCATTTTAAAAGCGTTGAATGAAGATGCCGTACGAGGTTCACCTTTACTTCGGGTCTTACAAAATGTTGAAATTTGAGGAAAACTAGTCCTGCTTTATTTTATTAAGTCGTGAACAATTATTAATAAGAACAAAATTATTTATATATTTTATAATTATTTATAATGTTATACAAACCCTACAAAGGTGGTCATTTCACAGGGCCGCTGTATTCGCTTTTTAAGTCGGAAACATTTCTCGCTATCTTTAGGTCAAAAACCAGTCCTTGTATAAACGTCATCCGAGGTTCCGTTAAGTTAACGGAAGGGCAACATTTGCTTTCCACTTCGTGTTCAAGCGAATACCTGATAAACCGCGTTACCGCAACCACGTAATACCGTCACTAAAAGTGCCGCTAAAATAAATGAAAATCAAAGCAGTAGTATAGTCACGTCCTAAAGTCAATTTTCATACTCAAGCTAACAAAAACAGTATACCTTAACAGCGCCAACGACGTCATTTACAACAATATATTTACAAGGACAAACAGAAAGCTATGGCAGCAGCACTAATGACGACAATAACAGTAAATAATAATAACATTGCCCACGGCAATAGCACTGGAAATGCCGTCAGCATCCGCACCGTCATCAGCCGTACAAACCTCTTACCATTGCAGACACTCCATAATTTTAGTTCGTCACTAGAAGTAGCAGCACTTATTAGCATTAATGTTGCTTACAGTGAACGTTCTGCGGCTGGCATATTGGCGGTTAGCTAACCATCTTTACCGCCGCCATGCATGCTAAAAAATATTAATCGAAAGTACCTGCTCACGCAACAGCAACAACAACAGCAGCAGCATCACCAACATTACCACCAACAATAAGCAATGCAACAGCAGTGTCAATGCCACTACCTTTTAAACTTAAGAACCTTATCCATTTCCGCAGCAACCACATCAGCATCGGTATTGGCACCCGCTTCGGCTTCATCAATATGATAAAAGCATTAATATCAACGAAGCCACAAGTTGTGACAAGAAGGGACGCTTCTATGAATAGCAATAATAAAGCGCTTGCAATCGCAACTGGGTCAAAGCAACAGCGTCTTCGGCAACAGAGGCTTGGGTAAATATCTTCTGGCATTTTGAAGACCTCGAAATTACAAACAATCGGGCGCAACCAGAGACAGTAACTATTGGAGCACTATTGCAATTAACAATGCCATCAAGGGCAGGACAAGAGATGATTCGGAAACAGAGCATATCTGATTTTCCATACCTGCCACGCCTCCCTTAAAACCTTAAAGACGGGCTAGCAAACATAATAAATCCTGATTCTTACACAGAGTACACTTATCCTGATTCTTACACAGAGTCCATTACAGAGTACACTTGTAATGGACTATAATTCTGTATGCTCTTATACGTACACGTGAACGCATGGTCATGCACACTCAGTCAGCACGTTTGAGAAGATTACAAACGAAGCAGGTTACACTTTTGCGTTTACTTGCTACGATAATACCGGTCGTATCCGTCATCCTCTTTCAACCTGTCTACGTATCCTGTGCGTCTTTCTGCTTGTCTATTTATTGCATTTTCTATTTATTATTTTCTATAGTATACGACATGTTCTGAACAGGTTTTTATATTTCGTTGTGATAAACATGACAGAAAAAGAAGGAGGAGGAGAAAACGCAGTAGTTGGCAAACTCAAAATTTAGACATTCGAGGAAGAGAACATCAGTAATCTCAATATCTCTAGAGAAAACTAGTAGAGATTGTTGCAAAATGAAATAAAGTCAAAATAGTGTAGTGTGCTTTATATTATTTCCTTCCCCTTTTATCCACACTTTTATGTGCCCGACCCTTCAACAGCCTAGATGGCTTATTTTTCTTATTATTCGTAAAGTGCACGCGAGTGACGTGTTTGGGTAAAAAATATGTTTGAGTCACACTTCTCTTATAGGATTTTTTCGAAGTAAACAAAATTTGTCGACAAAAGAAGTATAAGAAAACGAAAAAGAAGAAGGATCAGAAAAAATTGGAATGAGCTTTAGTGAGATACTAAAAGGTTTAGGACAGAGGGCGAAATTGTATACGCTTCAGAAGCAACTTTTCAAACAAAAATGCTGTAGTCAAGATTTTAAAAATGAGTTCACAGAATGTAAAAAATTCAATTAATTTTAAAAAGAGCTCCATAATTTTTAATAAAAAATATGTTTTCATTAATGAATAAGAATCATTTGATAATATTTAGAAAAATTTTGCTAAAATCAGAAAGCAAAATTTTTCTATGTCAGTGATTGCACATTTCGCCCGCCCCTCCATAAAAAAATAAATCATAAAAATCCATAAAAATTAGTTTTTTAAGCGTATTATTAGCTCATGATAAACGAATCCAGTTTGCCTCATTTTGGACACTCTCGTTCCACTCATTTTTGTTGGGTATGCTTTTGTTTACGTCGCAATTGGAAATATATTCAAATAGACAATTTCTCCACCCCTTCATCATATTAATACAAAAAATTATACTCCTAAACTAAAATCTACTATTGATAAACTCTATCCTGGCTAACTTGTCCGGCTGACCATTATCCATTATTGTCCGGAAGACCATTATTCATGGGCTAGTTCCTTTTGAATTCAAACCGTTTTCGGCGAGGTGCCATCAACGTTCTCATCCATTTTATTCAAAAATATTTTCGGAGGCTGAAAAAGAATACCAACAAATTCACAAATCGATTCACCAATCGATGGCGAATAACTTCATTATTTCAACATTTTATTGCAGAAATAGTTGATTCGGCAAATGTGATCATTCATATTTTTCCTGCAAAAAATTATTAAAATTCGGTTTAATTTTATGGATAACGGAAAAAAATTACTCGAATGAATTAAAACCGAGGAAATATATTTGCTGAGCGAAATATTTATATTGAAAAATTTTTTTAAAATATCCCTTCGTACTTAATTCGTTTTATCTTTATTAAGAAGAGTTTTTTATTTAAAAAAATTATAAATATATGTAAATGGATTTAAACAAAAATGTTTGAAATAAATTTTTATTAATCCTGTTACGCTTTTTCATGTCGATATTGATCGGCTTAACAGATACCAACAATAAAATCAATATCATCAGCATGGTCGATGTAAACAATAGCAATAAAATATAAATCCAATAAAATAATCATCTCATAGGTGAATATGGTTTAATAATAAATAATTTCAAAAAATACAACTACATAGAGACAAATATACTCACAACACGCCTGCACGCAAAATATATAAAAAACATATTTGAAACAGCAAAAATCTTGAAATAACTAACAATATAAAATACAACAAAATACAATAAAATTTCAATAAAATTTTAAAATTTCAAAGGAAAAATTCACATGAATCTTCAAAAATGCGATTTAAATTTGATAAAGTGTTGCAATTTATATTATTATGGGAGAATTATAATAAAAAAATTATGATTAGATAAAGGCGATTAATGTTATTGATTAAAAGTCAACAACAAACGTCAAAAACGCTACTATCGCTTTATTTAATATTCTGTTTCTCTCTTGTCATTCTTGTTTAAAAATTGTTTGTTTGAAAATTATATTTATTTTTTTCTCTGTATTTAATATAAATTTGTGATTTATTTATAACTTCAATTATATATATTATTTTGTTCTTTTTCACATTTTTGTATAAACGAGAAAAGTCGGCTACGGACATGAAAAGAATTCAAAAATTTTTGAAAAACTGGTAAAAACTCTGTAAAGTGAACAATGGCTGACCAACAATTCCCAATGGAGTGGAACAATTTTTCTTATTTATTTCTCTTTTATCGTATAGGTTAAAGCATGATATATGCACACGCTCGCTAGCAACCAATCACACTATCCTACAAATTCATTTAAACGAAGGAAGAATTTTTTTTTAATCGATTTGTCTGTGAATTTCATAGACGGAGTTCGATAGTTTCCTGAAAAAATAACTCAAAGTATTAGTAGAAAAATTGTATGCTAGATATATATTGATCTGCTGTGGGTAAAACTGCCCTGCTAAGCTTATTTGGAGGTGCTCATCAACATTAACATAACAATTTTTAAAACTCGGTTGCTCAAAAGCTTCATCACGGTAAAGACATTCTTCATTACGGTCAGTAGATATTCTGACTTTGGCAGATAATGCATAGTGTGCAAGATTATATATATTTGCAATAAATTGGAGAAAATGCTTCACATCATGTGATAAACCATTTGGGAACCTGATCTCTATTAGGCGACACATATTACTCGCACATTCAGCTGAGATGCAGTCAATTAAGAAATCCGTACCTAAATTGTATTATCTAGTCAAATTTTATATTGTCTTATCTCCAAGAATTAACAGAAGTAAAAATTCATTCATATTCCAGAAATGAAAATAATTCATTACTTCATTCAATAATCAATCACAGGAAGAGAAAAAATAAAATAAGCAAACCAAGGAATCACCTTCGGTTTAGAACAATTCTTCGGTTAACAATCGATTATTTTATAAACTGGTAACAAAATCCCGAAACGGAGAAATACAGAAACGATAAAATACCGAGCGGCATAATCCCTAAATGGCAGAATTCTGAAAAAAGACCCCGAAAAATCCCGAAAAGAACATAACACAACAATTTTCCTTGTTTTTTACTTTTTCCATCTTTGCAAATTGGCAAGCTCTTCCCTGTAAGATTTCTACTTCAGAGATTTTCCCTTAAAAACCTTAAGTTAATGTAATGCCAACCGGTTTCAAAAAATACAATTTCTGGCCAAATAATTGTCGGCCCTCCTGAAATCTAATGATCCAACGCTATATCTGCAGTTGTTATTGATTATATTGCCGTTGTCTTTGTCATTACAGCCTGACCTCTCTCTGAATGTCGTGCTTTCGTAGGGATTCAGATGTGTATATCCGGATTGGTTTTTCTTTCCTTACAACTCAGCTTTGGTAAAGTAGAAAGTAGTTCAGTAGAAAGTATCAACAAATCTCTTTCTAGCCGACCAACAACGTACAAGTGATTACCACTAACTGCCTGGATTAACGGTCTGGATCATTTTTACGGTGGCGTGGATATTATTTTATGCCGGATGCTCTGCATTAGCGATTTTGCTGTACTTATGGTACCTACGGTGATGATAATAATAAGTAAGATGATAACTGTGATGGAAATATATTTACGAGCACTAATGATTGCTGGAAGTATCTACACCAAAACACCAATAGTAATGAGCCTTATAATAATGTTCTTACAGCTGGAACATTTAATTATGGCGATTTTGATTACATTCTTACATGATTACATTCTTTTACAGATGTTTTCTCTATTGATAACGTCTAAAGATGTTATCGCATTTGGTTACGCGCAAGTTTAAATTAATCGAGTTATATTCGATGAATCTACAACATCTGTTCATTATTTCGTTAACGTTATTTGAGACCAAATTATTTGATTTCGCTCGCATTTTACTTCACAGATTTTATTTCCTTTTTATTTATCTTCTTCTTCCACCGCATATGGAACTAGTGTTGATTTTATCGGACTTGTTGGGAACTAGTTCATTTGTAGATGCAATTTCCAGGAATGATAGTTATAGAATATATACTCACACATAGATGTATTGATAACGTATTCGTTCGTATATTCTATATCTCTGAAGCAGCCACTTCACATCTGACATTAAACATACGAGAGTGCTCCACAGTATTTCGAAGATTTGCGTGATTGCTTCATTTGAACGAAGCAACAAGAATAAAAACGACAACAAAGAGCCATAGTAAGCCCTTCACAGACGAGAAACAAACACACAAGTAGTAACAATAACCATTTGCAATAATTGCATGAAGCAGCAATCATTGATAGCGTATGGGCTAATAACAACAACAACTACATAAACTTTACAACAAAGATGATAACCACAATAACAACAATATCCGATAAAGTAAGATAGCAGTAAAGCCATTCAGAAAATCGGGCTGAGATTTACCAAATTACAGAAGCAGCCGGTTGGAAGCTAATTAAGAAAGGAATGAAGGGTTGGCATGACTAGGAAGGTGTGGGGAAGTGAGGAAAGAAGCAAGCAAAGAAAGAGAGAAGGATTGAAAGGAAGAGAAAATAAGCGAAAGCATTAAGACCAATTAGTTTCGATGAGAGATTATTCGGAGTATTTGCACGATTTGAGGGCGTGATTGGTTAGTCGAAATAATGAAAGGGAGATAGTGTTTAAACATTAATGTCAAGTCGACTGATAAAATCTGATATTTGACAATCCTATCAAGAAAAGTAGCAGGAATAATCTCTTTTTTAAAGTTTTAAATAATGAATGCTAAAATTGCGTATTCAAGTTTTGAGATTTAAAGGTGGAAGTTTAAGATTGGAAACTAGAAGTTTGCTACAGTAGTTAAAAGTTTGAAATTCGTTATAGGAAGTCAATAGTCAAAGCTGGAGGATCGTATTTGAAAATTGCAACTTCTGCAATTATAATTCCAAAATTATCAAATCAGAAACGGAAATTCCAAGGAAGTCAAGACTGTTGAGATTTTAAATCTTCTATTAGAAGGCAATGAATGCTTGAAACATGTATCATTTATTTCAGAATAAAAAAAAGTTGGATGTTTCAAATATGTATAATTTGATTGAAATTTTTTTAATCCTAAGCCTGATATTACGTGCCTGATAGCTTGGGGTTTCCTCTTTAGTTTTCTTTATATTCCCATTAGTTTTGATTACTTTTACAGAACTTTCGATTAGTCGACAGTCCACTTTTTTACCCTCATGGGGCGGAATAAAACACGTAAGCAGTAAAGAAAGAACCAATAGCTTAGCTTAAGACAATGAAAGAACTACGCCACAGCGTCAAACGTTCTCATAAAATTTATTTTTTCAACATCATATCCATTCCGATTTGGTGTCAAATCTATAAACGATCCTTCTCCATTACTTAACCCTTGTTCCTTTCCACCCTCCCATGCCTCCTTTCGTGTTGTCAATCTTTTTTTTTTACCGTCTCCGTTAAAATGAGCTGAATTTAAATTCAATAAATTTTTAATTCAGTAGCCGTTTCTATATAGCCGTTGCCCGATTGTCGATTGCACACCCAATTTGGAATACCGTTGTCTCCATTACTTGACAATTTATTACGCAAGAACGATAATATTTTTTGGGAAGGAAAACTTTTAGTTGCTACGATTCTGATATTGCGGCTGCCTTTTCATTACCAAAGCGAGTTCCATATCATCTGTTCGACTTTCCTGACACTTTTCCTTACTATTCTTTGTTTATGTCTCCATTTGCGTTCTTTTGTAACTTTCTCTCTATTTGGCCAAGCCCTTTTGCTCTCATCCACCTATTTTCATCCTGTACTTACTTCCGTCTTGGCCACCGTGCATCTTGGCTCTTGCATCTTATCTTTTTGGTGATCCTTTCCTATACATTCTATCTTAATGGTTTTGAGAAAAGATATTTTATAGTATTTAATGGCGAGTGCAAAGTGCACAATTAAATATTAAATGCTATTAAAGAATGCATAAAAAATTTTAAACGCTTCAACGGACCATGAACTGAAGAAGTAGAGGAAGAAAACCAAATAGGAAGAAGGCAAGTAATAGCAAGAAGAAACCAAATGGAGGATGTAGAAAAGAAGTTAAAAATAAATCGAGAGTAAAAATTACCACAGGGGACTGTGCATGACAAGTGACGTCAAAAACGAACAAAGGTAACAAACAAATTTATTTATAAATTATTTTCTCGAAGTAATCTGCCGAATATAAACATATGTACGCATGTTTTTTGGCAATCTGTACATTTACATGTGTGTGTGTTTTGCTGTAGAGCATCCAGTTGCTGTCATGCAAATGCAATTTAATTTTTCGCTAACGGGTCGAATGGATGACTTCTGAAATGTCAATGGATGGGTTGCAACCGAGTCCGCGGCGATGAGAAAATCTCAGAAATAAAGTAAGCAGCGAAATGTTTACGTACTCGGAAAGCCGTGTGCGTAGAACGGTCTTACGCACATACAGCAAACTCATGTGAAAAACGTCCATGCCTTTCCCCACTCTCCCCCCAGTTCTATCGTTTTTAACTCTTTCATCGAATAGACTTTATAAAGCTTTTTCGTTTTGATCTCGGGAAATTTTTCAAATTTCGATTTTCGTATTATTTCAACGCGCTTACGTAGAATTTCTGACGATGAAATTGTCAGTGCATCAGTCAATCAATCAGTCAGCGAGTCAGCCAACTTGTTTATTCTGGCAATGGGAAATTGTGTGGTGCTCTGCTCTTAATCCCAATGGGCTTTGGCCGGCTTATTGATTAAACTGCAACGGTGACAGTGACATGAATAGTCAAATTGCTTTGCTTTTGGATAAATTTCAATCCTCTTGGTACATATTTGTTTACAAATATCAAAGAACCAAAGATTGGTTTATATATTTCATTCAATGGGATGAGATGGGATGAAACTCAAAGAGGAGGAAGGACCCGAAAATGCAATGAGTTTCATGTGGTGAAGCAAAGCGTGAAGACTATAGAAAGAGTAATGCTACATTTTGTATTCAACCTTTAATATAAAGTATTCCTTCATCGCCGCTTTTTTAGTCAATTTTACTTCAAAAAAATCACCTCATAATTAATTGATTATTCTTTGTGTAAATAATCACTACTATTAAAACATCTATTATAAAATGCCGTTATATTAATCGAATTTATTTTTTATTTTTTTCCCTTCCATCCCCTTCCGTTTCGTTCCGCTAACACAAATTTGAATGTAAATGCCGATGCTGCTAACTCAGTCCCTCTTTTTAACAATCTCTATCGGCAATAATTTTTGATACTAAACATTTTCTCATCATTAGATGTCCATTCTCGATTATTTTTGTACTTCAATTTGTGTGCTTCGAATACATAAAAAGTGAGTTTCTGTTTATTTCTTCACTTAAAAAACAGCATCGCATTTGCTTTAAATGAGCTTTTATAATGCAGTACCAGCTGGTCGCTATTTCCCAGATCTAATGCCTACTACGTCTCTTTCATAGCCTTTTAAATTCAACATTGTAATAAACTCCCTTGAGCACATCAAATGGTCAATAAAAACGTGTTCCTATCCTAAGAAATTGATCCAGACTAGAAGCATGGCCACTGACAAAAACAAAAGGGCGATAAGAGGTAGTAGAGTTTTGATTCGAAGAAACTGTTTGATTTCGTGTAAAAAATGCTAAATGTCATTATAGCGATTTTTTCTTTTATGTGCTTTTTTCAACAATTTGAGAAATTTATTTTTTCTATTTTTCCCTTAAGGAATTTTTCAAACATCCGTCGGTGATGGCCAGCATATTGGACTGTATATAAGGAAGAGCAAACAAAAAATTTATTGTTTTTAAAAGAAAACCATTTAATTGTTTTCAAATCGTTTTCAAATTTACTTTTGGATTACCAACTATCAGCTATCGCTCCTTGGTTTATTTGTAGATGGCACGAAAGCAGAAAATGGAACAAAGCGCGTGCTTTGACTTGAATAATAAGATAGTAACAATTTTGGAGGGGGTTGAGGACATGGTGGAGACTAGTTGGGGATTTAGTGACCGATATTGAATGTAATTGTGGGTTCATAATCCCAATATTAAGCAGACATATACACAGTGTTTCCCAGTTCCAATGAGAATGTATTTATTCGAAATAATCCAAGTCAATATAACATTGAGACCGATTGGGTCTCAATGTAATCGGGTTCCGGAATAGCGTTCAGGATATCGGTCAAGGGAATTTGGATGGCAGAGAACGTACTGTAAGTGTTCTTCTTCAACGCTAATTCGAATTTAAAAAATAACCAGAAATCGCAGTGCACAAAATCAGGCGGATATTCTGGATGGTTGGGCGTTTTAATGTTTTTATTTTTCACTATCTTTCGCGTCGCACTATCGACATGTCAATATATCGACATATCAGAACGTATTTTTAATTGCTTGAAAGAAAGAAGTCAATGTAAAACAAAATAGAATCTTCGCATTCAATTTATGTTTAATTTGCTCTTTCCGCGTTTGTTTTTCCGCTCTTTTGAACTAGTCCGGATTTTTAGAATAATTTTTCAAATTTATATTTGCTACCACCCTTCGTCTGGTTTGAACGGATTCCTTTCATTCCCAATTAAATATTATTTCATTCCTTTCCTTGAACTAAAACCAGCTGCGTTAATCAAAATCTTTCAAAACTTCCAGAGACCTCAGAACACAAACTATAATAAGTCTCAATCAAGGGTTGTGCGACAATGGCAATATCATCACTATCACAAAGGGATATCACATCATAAAATAATGTTAATTGCACTGTTAAACCATGCAGAGTTGGCAACTGTCGTTAGCGCAAAAAGTTACTCGTAATTATTCGCTGAAACTGCTCGAATCGAGCAGAAGGGAAAAAATGAAAAAACAGGTAGAAATCAATAGTGGAGTAAGAAGGGAGAAAGAGAATTAATATATTGCTGACTTTGGGGAACATGATAGAAATCAAAGAAATTAAATTAAATTAAGGAGCATAATTTTTAAAATGGGGTACAAATGGAGGTGTCCAAAACCACTTGCTAGAAGTTAGAGTGGTTTCCAGTAAACAGAGACAATATCCAGAGGAGTCACTAAAGTAAAAAGCAATGCGGAAGTCGAGAGGAAGGCAGTGAGAGAGAGAAAGTGGAAAAAATAGAAAGGGTATAGTATTATCCCCTCCCTAAAGAGGAGGGATAATTTGAGACTAGATCGCAATCAAGTCATAAGTGCAAAGACTAAATGGTGTAACGATTACTTACAATATTGAATCCAAAAACTTATCAACTGATTGAAAGTGGAATAAGGGTAAATATGCGGAAAATCTTTAAAATTTATTTGGGAAAAATTCTAAAAAATCCCAAAAATTTCAAAAAATTTAACTTGGCATAATGTGGCAAATCAACATCAAGCAACTTTAGTCTTGAACTAAGCTCTCCTTTTGAGTTATCTAAGAAGTTATAAAACATTTTCCGGATGACTAATGATAATCAAGTATTAACATAAACCTAAGAAATTAATAAAAGAAAAAGATGGTGATAAGAAGAGGAGAATGGTGGGACTTAAGAAAAGGGTTAAGAAACAACACTTCTTTATGATCGCTATTGCTTTGTTTTTGGTGCACGCATAATTATTATACACTGATACACAAACACACACAAAAGTTATTGAATTCTTGACAATGACTAATATCATGAAACCAAGTAAAACTCTAACGAAAGTTAATGAGCTGGAAAGGTAAACAAGTGCAGAAGACCATGAAACAAATATAAAGTGAAATGGGAGAAAGAAAGGCAAATATTTTAAGTTGAAGGAAAGTAATAATTTATAAAAGGGAGTGATATAATTTACAAAGTTTCCTTAACATTTCCGTTTACAGGGCGAGCAATTTACGAGGAAATGATGGTTGTACTTTTTAATTTTCAAAGAGAAATAGGGAAAAACCGAGAAAGAGGAGGAGGGGAGAGAGTAATGTAGCTAAGTGGTGGCGCTTTATTGAGTAAATTGGATAACCATGAAGGATTAACCATGATCTGTATGTCCTGCCACTGAGGCAGTCACTCACTCAGAGAACCATCAACCGAATGAAAACTTCATTGATATAAATTCATATAAATTGCCACTTTCTTTAAAGGAAATAAGAAAATGTAAACCGGAATAAGAAGCCAAATTGGAATTAATGGTTTAACTAAAAACCTGAAATTTAACAGATTCGTGTGAGCTGTGAACTGCTGGGAGTTATTCGTCGCAAAAAACGAGCAATAACTTTAATAGTTTCATACCCTTTCGCCATATCTTCTCCCTCATATTATTACCAAACTTCACACATACTATTTGTTAGTTTAGAGGCGCAGGTAAAGTTTATTATATTATCTTAAAAATTGAACATAAATTTTAAAAGGAGTTTTTTTCAGCATAATACTGTAAATTCATCGAACAACTTCTCGAATATTGTGTTTTGAAAATATGTGGGCTTCAAAATTTTCTAAGCCCAAGTTTGTCAAACCATGCCGAAGCAGAAGGTAATTACCAAAATTTTTAAATGCTCCCAAAATCAATATCTAACAAATACCAAACCATTCTTTTGATGATAATAAACAAATTAATAATTTAATGTCAGATCACTCTACTGTACGTTAGGGTCTAAAATTATTCCTTTTAGAACAAAAAAGAATTAATTTTAATTAATTGATGAAGAATTTAATGGCCTTCCATTACCTTGAGACTTTCAAAGAAAATGCGTCAGAGAAATCATAACGCAGTGACGCAGCTCTTTTGCAATAAATGTTAATAATATTGAAAACTTAAAAAGTTTCCAACGCTTCCTCTTTCTTCTTTGAACTACTTACGTAATAATAATTACTAGTAGTCTGGGGAAACCATAAAAGAAAACTTTCTTGACTACAACAACATTATTAACAACTACATCCACAAAAACAGCAAAAAAAGTAAAACGACAACATCCAATTTAACTTAACAATTTTACTTAACAGGTAAGTCAAAGTTAAGTCTTTTGAATTTTCATAAAGTCCTTAAAACAAAACAATCTTAAGAGACATTATTAAGAGGCATTGCATGGACTGGAGGGAAGCAAAACGTGACGCCAAGGGGTGGCAGGGCATGGAAAGGGGACGATGTTGATTGTATTTAGGGTTTGTCCAATACATACGTTATTTCGTTGCACTCGTTGCTTTCTCTACGAGTTAAAGTAACAAGTTTATATTAACGAGAAATAATTAGAAGCATTAGATTAGACCTAATCTATCACAGTGTGAAAAGGAAAAAAGAAACATTTTTTACTGCATATTTAAAAATCGTTTTAGAAAATCAAATTCTTATTCCTAGAAAAATACGATAAATAACCATAATAAAATAAATTCATGAGAATTTCACAGGGTCTTTCTTTGGACCAGTCAACAGGTGGCGAAGGCCACAAAAAAGGCCACATTGAGTAGGTGGTACGATAAACAACCCACGGGCCTAAACTGGACCTCCAAGATTAAAACGAAGGAATAAAGCACACCAAAATGTTGAAAGTTACAGCGCAGAGAGTCGGATCCGTTGTACCGCATCTGTAGTGAGTGAGCAAGCAGACGCACAGCCGTCGTCATGCAGTGACCGTAATATATTGTAGGTTTGAAACTTGGTCATCAACGCAGATAAATCCATGGACATGGACAGCACAATCATGTAGCTGTCCGAAAATAGGAGGAAAGTGCCTGGGGAAAAAGACTAGGAAAAGACATTTCAATTTAAAATTAATTTTTATGTCAAATCGATTTGGAAGTTTAATAATTTCGAAGCTGGTGTGACGTTCATATGTTTTTCGCGGTAATTTCAGTTCAAATAGAACCAAGAACCAATCGACCAAGCGGTACATTTCCAGACAGAAAGCAATCCATCGCCCTTTCTCATCAACATCGAATAAGAAAAGCTGATTAATTATCGGTAGAATTCATTTTAAGTCCATTGTAAATTCCATTTTTGACACTTTTTCCTTTTCCTCAAAAACAATGGCGTAAAAAATACAAAAACAATGAATCACATACACACAAACCAATTGCCAAAATGTGCGAGTGTGAATAGGCACGAACGAGTGCGTGTTTGCCGGCTTACGAGAATGCGCGCAGCAGAGTCATGAAAAGGTTTTACGAAATTAAATTAAAAACTGACAAAATGTTAAAGAGACAAATTTTGCAGAATGAGACCAAACTACTTAAAGAAATCACTCATTGCATTGAATTTCATGGAGATGCCAGCTCTGAAAATATTTAAAAAATTTTATAATAATATATGCGTGGCGTTAAAACAGTAATAGCACAAACAATAAAGGAAGGATTTCATTAATGAATGAATGAACGGTTGGATTTTTTACGAGATGAACAATTGGATTTCCAATGAATAAATGTTTCTTAAATGAATTCATTAAAGCTACTTTTACTTAAAACAAAAAGCGAATTAATAATTAATTTATAAAAAAACTCACCAGAGGGTAGACCAATTTTTAAAATAATAAATAACCAATTTAGGAGAATTTTGGCGAAGATCAACCCATTTAAAAAATAATTTGTTGTATTCCTTACGTGAATCCTATATACAAAAATTATATTGTTTATTAAAATTTTTGCTGTTTAAATTTGTTGAAAATTATTATGAAGATAAGTTAAGTTATTAATTGTTAAATTAATTAAATTCATTTCAAATAAATCAAGAATATCCAATTGCTTATACTAAGGGTCAAAACATTCATGTTTATATATGTGTTAATAAGCTAAAATAAATTTAAAAATTTAATAAGCTAAAATATATTTACTTAATATTTAATTGATGTTAATAATTTTATTATTATTGAACGCTTTATTTATTAATAAATACACCTTATTAAAAACAATTGAATTTATGCAAAATTAGCATAGAAGAAACCATAAACAATTACATTTTTACAAATTAAAAATGTTTTAAACAAAGTTAATCGCTTTAAAATTAAATTTTTTTCTTTGTTAAAAAATTATATTAATTACACTTAAATATGAATTCATCAAATTTACAATAAATTAAATTAATTAAATTTAGAAATCTAAACTTACATTTGAGTATACAACAATTGAATAATAATTATTTTTAATTAATTTCTTTGATGCTGCGTTGCACCAAAATAAATTGGTACGTATTTAGACAAATTATCAATGGATAACTGCTAACGCACACTCCCACCTTCACCCTTCGTTACGCCTGCTTCCAATTCATTTACACAACGACAATAATAATAATAATAATAATTAGAATTATAATAATATTTTGCAGATATTCGCCGTTCAACTAAAACTATTTTTGCCCAGCTTTAAGTTGGGTCGCGTTTGGATTTGATTTAAATACGTTTTATAATCATTTCAGAAGTGTCAACAATATTTTCATGCAAAACGGTCTTAACTATACTATTCTAAAACCAATTCAGTTAAATTATTCTGAATTAGTTAATAATGATAATCTTAATAAGTAAAAGTACCGGTGTTAAATTTTTGTATATTCGTTTTTAATTCATATTTACATTGAAATAAAAGGCGTCCAGATTACAGAAAACTGTGAGAGAACTTGTATAGAAGAATTATTAACATGTTATAAATACTTTTAATTATTAAGATGGTCATTATTAACAAATTTAATATAATCAAAATTATTTAAAAAAGTTAACTATTAAATAATTTACCTAAATAAAAATATGAGAAAAATTTAAATTAAGTAATAATATAATTTTAGAGTTTGCAGCATTAATTAACTCAATTTTAGTTTAAATATTACAACATACAATATACAATATTACAATCTTAATCTGTTCTGTTTCCTTATCTTCAATGTTTCTACATTTCATCCTTAAAACAGCGTTTTCTGAGTCCTTCCGTCTCTTCTTGACCTGAGACTTATTAAAGATTTTTTGCTTTAATAATATACTTCTCTTTCCACCAAGGTAATTTCCTGCATCATTACGCTTTTTCATCACTTACTCTCACCTAAATTATCCCCGTTTTATTCTTCATTATCCCACCAAATTTTTCTCCAAATGTTTGTTTTACCAAATGAAGAGATAAATCTGGCTGACATGTTTTCACTTCACTAAAACGAGTGATCCGAGTGATCTTCGCATCCATTTCAAAATTTGTATGCGAACAAATTCAAGTTGACACGTGAGGTCTAATTCGATATTGCCTTCCTGTACACTTCCATCTCCCTCCACCTTTCTTCCATTTAATTGTACAAGAAGTTACATTTTTTGCTAATAGGATTTTTTATTTAATTTTACAATTCGTCTACCTAAAACTAATTCTCCCTACCTTCAATTCACTTCACAGTTTTCTGGTTAGTGTATTTACTTCCGATGACACAGACTTCCCATTTTGCTTTCATTAACACACGTGATGAAGTTTTGCGCATTCATTTTTCTTTCACCTTATTGTTAATTCCCAACAATTATTTGCGAATTTTTAGCGAATTAGTTCATAGATATGGGACGAAACAGAGAACGAAGGAGTAAACCAACAAGAATATTAACAGAACAAGGTAGAAGAACAAGAGGAGAAAACTTAATTGCGAATTTGAGAAACATCACTATGATGTAGGTGCAAGATACCAACCCTTGTCAATATGGACAAGATCAAGCAATTTGCAAGAGGAGTGGGCAGAGAAAGAGGTAGTATTATTATATGATTGGTCGAACACCGCCATCACTACTGAATACCTCCCCGCACACACATATTTAAAGCGATAAGTAATCATCAATGCATTAACATTCGATACAACGCAAGACAAGAGAGAAGAGGAATGTTCTTTTATGTCTGTATTTGTAGAAAGTTTGGGTGTTAAATAAGAATACCCCAATGACACTGAAGAGGATTTAATATTTAGCAATCAACATGAATCTCATTAGTGATAAATTGAGCAAAGAGTACAAAGCATGTTATCAACAACACCATCACCTCTAAAACCAACAACATCAACAGGAGAAACGACAGTGACAGCAGGCAGTTAACTACCATGCATGGACAGATTTTGAATTCATGGTCTTCACAAACGTAAATGTTGCGTCCATTGTAAGACGCCTTTGTTGAAAGAGAAACGGATTGACTGAATGAATGATTAAATGACTGAATTCATAGGCGAAATTACAAGCAGAGCAAACAAAGCTTTCTAAGAAGCTTTCTCATATATGTCACACATTTCAGACGAATATTATTTAGTCAGTATCAAAAGAGAGAATCCATTCAAATACTCCAATGCAATCGTTACAAACACTACACTGGGTCGTATGAGTAATAATTAATTCTAAATTTCCACTGCAGCGGGTAACCCCTACGTATGAGAAACATTAATTCGATAGTTATAAGTTTGAAAGTTCTATGGCATATGGGGAGCCCTTCATTCCATAAAATAGATTCAATTCTTTAATAAAAATCGCATCCCTGTTGAAAAAAAACGCATTCCGTTACTATGACAAGGAATTTATCACGATATTTAGAACTAATTATGTTGCGTAATGCAATTTCTTACGTCAGTCACTGAAAACAATCTGATATAAACGAAATCTCAAAATAGTGACTAGTTGTGGTATACAAAATAAGAAAATTACTTGAATAAGCAGGTGGACTGAATGCAAGGAATTAATCAGATTGAAGGGTAAAGAGCGAATGGTGAGGAACCACCAATACAGAGAGAAAGAGAGAGAGAGAGAGAGTAAGAAAGAGAAAAAAAGTGAAACAGAGAGATAACGAGGTGTAAACATTACCTAAAATACAAAAGGATTTACATTTTAATGACATAAACATTATCCTAACTGTATACAAAGCGTCAACAACACGCCCATCGCCATTAAAATATGCAGAGAACACGAACCAGATTTGTAACATTAGATTCGATAATCCTTCCCCTGGACACAGTTAGGTAAAACCTTGGTGGACAGAGTAAGAAAATACATCACGTATTAACATAATAATGTTGTTGTCGATTTCTAGTATTTGATTTCATGAGCTAAATTTGGAGGACAATCCAAAAGGAGCAACCTGTAGGCAATATATATAAAATATTACTTGTGGATGTGATTGAATTTTAAAATGAATTTTAAGGAAATATTTGAATGTAGAAAGTAAAGGAAAAAGCGAAGATGAAGAAAGGACTAGAAAGAGAAGTCAGAATGAGAATATAGGAGTAAAAATATAGGGCAGAATGGCGAGAGAAAGACGGAAATATAAAAAGTACTAAGAAAAAAAAGATAAAAAATAGAAAAAGTATGTTTAAAATTTGTTCCATATTATTATTGCTATGGATTAATGAATATTCTAGACTTCTTCTTCTTCTTTGGTAATGACATCATCATCACACACGTCAGCACAATGTATAACAATATGGTGGTCGCCCTATATCTCACCGTAGTCTTACTCTTATAGAAGTGTTCCTAAGATTTCCTGTTGATGTTCTCCAACATGTGCCACTTCAGTTCTTCCTTCCGCCTTTTCTTCTTCTCGTTTTCTTCATTATTTTCTTGCTTAGCTTCTATCGCTTCGGCTCTAATTATTATTATTATTATTTTCAAATTTAATATTTACCCTTCGGTAACAAACGAAGCAACAGAAATACAAACACTCGTATGGACCGTATGATATTCATTTGTTTTTAAGCTCTTGGTTCTCTGTTGTTTCATGCTTGAAATATAATTTCAATTTCTTTTTGAAATAACATAAATATATTATGACTATTTGCTTTTAATGATTTGAAATAACATTAAGAACATTAAATATTCAGAATTAACGTAAAGATATACGTACGAGCGTGTATTATATATACCACTAGCTTTTTATAGACTTCACCCCATAGATTATCAAAAGAATGTAAGGTCAATTACAATTTTTCATATGAAATACCAATATACAGGGTCCTCCGCATAAGGTACAGTAAAATTTGAAATTTCGGGGCCTTTGCCTTGACAGAAAATCTACACTGGATTTCCTGGCTTCCACGGATCTTTTCCTTTGACCTTCTCTTTCCTGTCGCTTCGAACAGATTTCTCATCCTTTAGATTATTCTTGTATTCCTTGACGTTTCCCAAGAATCACTTATAATTTCGCGGTGAAAGTAAAGTTCCGCGTAAAGTAATTTTTCTGGCCTTTCATCTTTATCGCCTTCTCGTATTTCCCTCTTTTGAGCTTTACGACGAAGGCACTTGAATATACAGCCTTTATAGCACTTCCGAATTTCGAGGTCTTCTGTATTTCAGAGTTACTGATTGTCTGATTGTCTTCGTCTTTCAGAAGTTTATTAAACTAATTTACATCAAACAACCTGCGAGACTGTTGCACACGTAGGCAGTAACCGTGTCGAAAGCTTTTTAAGTAAAGAGGATTAATCGAACGGTATTTTTATTAGTAAACCAAGTATGCTCTAATTCATGACTTTAGTTCGATGGAATAGTTGGTAACCGTTGATCAATTGTCATCTTCCTCCTGCCATCATTTTTCCGTTCAACAGTTTAATTATTCCTGAGCATCTGTATTCCGGTCACGTTCCACTCTATTTATTCATGCCATAGAACTTGTCCTTGAGCGATTTACAAGACATTTGCAATGAATGAAATAAATGTGTCAATATTGCTTCTTCGCCTAGTTTTTATGCCACTCAGAGGCTGTGACGTCGGAATGAGTTAATTCTTGAAACAAGAATCGGAGATTGTGTTCTCGATAAACTAAATGTCTCCACTGTTTAAAACTTTAAACAAGTTTTTCGAGTTTCAAGATCTATTATTGCTAGTTATTCAGGGTTTTACTATCAGGTAATTGTTTTCTAAAAGCATTCTTATGCGAATCTACTTTACATAGGAATCCCGAATATTGAAAAGCTTTCTAGTTGCGAAGGTGAATGAATATACGGCACAATCAGGTATTTGACCTTTGCATGTGTGGGGAACCATGAGTACGGGTTCGCAATGAGGAGTTGGTTTCAATGTATTCAACTGATAAAGACAAGCGTGTGGACCGAACGGAGCTACGTCTACGAAAAAACCCATAATATCGAAGTTTCGTGCATCTTGCGAAATTTTGTTACAAGAATGCAACAAGCCAAGTCCTCCAAAAGGAGTCAATAAGTCAACTTATTCCTTCAATATTTATTCGTAATAAATTTTTTATTTAAAAAATAAACACAAAACAAGCAACAAGAAAAGACTATATGCTGGCACATACATATTACACACACGTTTCCACTCCTACGCAATCTCACATACTCCCCTAATAAGACAGGCTCACACTCAACCACACACCTAATCGAACAACATACGAACAGCAGTAACAAACTCTCAATCAAGAAATCTGAACTTGTTTTTGTCTATATTTCTCAAACAACCCTTAGCGATATTCATTATGTTTATTTACTTATTCGAACTAAATGTAATGAAAAATTGTTCAACTTTTCGGTGAAATAAATACGAATTCGAAAGAAATTTTAAAAGTTTCGCCTGCAGAAATTTTTTAAAAATTGTCTGAAGTTTCTTTTGAAATAAGTAAAAAAAAATAATCAAAATAAAGAAACACAAGAGGAACAAAAAAGGTTACAAATAAAGTAATTAAAACGAGAAATCGAAAACACGCGAACAAGAAAAAAAGAAAATCATGAAAAATAACAATAATCAATGAAAACAGAAAAACCATTAAAGCAAACGTTTTTTACACAATGAAAAAGAAGGAAATAGATAAAAAGTTGTCAGGAAAATCTTTAGGTCCATTTGAAAGATAAGAATAGAACAACAACAACAAAAACAACAGCAACTCCAAGCAAAAAAAATACCAATAACAATAATCATCGGGTAAGCCAAAACGCCTCATCTAGAAGGAATTTAGCAGCAGAAAGTGGATTCCTTTATTAATTCTAAAATTTCCACCCTAGTGGGTATAAATAAGGTATATATAAAGGTATAATGATTTACCTTTATTCCTTCTTTCGAAGACAAACAATTTTACGCAAATAATCAAGATGAAATAGGGGTAAAAATGGGAAGAGGAAGGCGAAGGCGGAGAGAAGGAGAAGGAGTTAAAAAACGACGAAAAAGCAAAGTTCAAACAAAAGCAGACCAAACAAAAAAAGGGCCAGAACAAAAATTTTTAAAAAATTCAAAATGTCACTCCTGTGATTTCGTAATGTTCCTTCACTTCAGTAAGTAAATAAATATAAAAGGTTATAAACAAATCGGTTACTTCTCGGCCTAAGCGGTCCTTCGCGTTTCCACTGCAGAATATTTTGTGATTATTGACGATTTTGTGATTGTTGCTCCAATAACGTACAATTCTTTCGTGTTTACCCTACGAGATTTTGTTCTTCAGTAAATCGAAGTGATTGATATGTCACTAAAATTAATCATATATTTAATCAAAAAAATATACTATACAAAGCTGAGAATAAGGAGCAATACAAAGGAAATTTTATACATATTTATTTCGGACAACATAAAAATCAATGATTTCCAATATTTTGGTTTATAACCATATGTTTATATAGTTAATATATTTTAGTTTAAGAATTAGAATTTTATTAATATATTTTATAGATATATCAATTTTATTGTCGTTAAAAGAAAGTTGGGTCTTTATTTTTATTTGATCTTCAGAATAGAAGGAGCAGGCTGTATACGCAGTTAACAAGACAAATCTTTCCTTGATAAACGCCGTGACAAAGCCAGCAACCCTCCATACAAATCTAATAGTCGTTCGCCAAAACTTGACAGTCACGGAAATTAACCTCATAATCCTGAAGAATTAAAAGCAAACCAAATTCTGACTCTCCTATGCATAGATCAATACCCACGAACACAAGCTCAAATGAACTTTTTCACAACCAAAAAAATCCCAGAATCAAAAATAAATCAAATTTCATTAACTTGCTAATTCAATATTGTTAATAAATTGCAATAATTTTTAAAACAAACCGAATTATCCTTAACACCAATATATTCACCGTGAGAACGAAACCACAGTTTTTGGACGAATTATGGCAAATATTTCTGATATATCTTCCTGAGATTAATAGTTGTAGAATTATTGTTAAATGATAAATCAGTCAATCTTTCTATAGTCTTTAAGACTTCCTTCTCCTTTTCTTAAAAAAACCCTTTAATTAGACTACTCTCACAACTGCCACTTATCGGCTCTATTCTCTACTTTATCCTTCATTTATCGTTTTCAACCCTTTTGCTAAATAAATCAAATTACTAATCGAAAAGAGGAGGTCGTCGAAAAAAGGACACGGCCTACACAAACCTTTCTGGATTTTTTTATCATAGCTTTCGATAGTATTGGTCGTCTTAAGATTAACTTGTAACACTTTCATATTGAATTGAAGTGTCTTTTGTTTTGAAAAAGGCATGCTAGAAAATAGGATGGGAAAGGGGAGTAAAGAGAGGAAACGCGTCGGAATGAGCTTCAAACATATATGTCTACATAGATTCTATTTAATGATCCCTAACCGTTTGGACTAAGATTTAGTTTTTGTTATTTCTTATCAGAAGGTGACGAAGCGCTGGCGAGATATCGTCAATGAATTTTCTATGGCCTTTTTTGAGGGAAGGCTTCTTTATAATTCAGGCACATTTTTATAAGGCACATTTTATAATCATTCTTTTTGGTTTCCTTTAAGAACTTTTATATAGCATCAAGCACTGAGCTTGACGATGACTTATGGATTAATGTTTTGATATAAAAAAGGATCACATTGTTTCTTCCTCAAACACACCTTGCCCTTGAAAAGTATTAGCTTGTCTTGAAAATGTTCCCATTCGCCCAGACGGATTGTTAATAAATCCTTGATCTTCCATCCTCTACCCAAAACTAGCCAATATACGATGTTTAGTACTTTTAGAGCGCCCAAAGTGAGCAAAAATAAGTCATAGAAATGTCGAAGTATTTTGTGATCACATTTCCTCACGCAGCTGCTCTCCTATTCCGTGACTGAGCTCAATCGATACAAGATGCGAGATGTCTCGCCGTAATATAAAATGTCTACGATACTACCTGCGTTATTTCTTAAATGCGCATATCTTGTTTATTACATCCAATATTCATATTTGACGTATTTATTTATATTGTACTTATTGAATATTTACACAACTGTATGGAGACAAGACTAACAAGGCCTAAAAGGAAGCAGGCGTGGCACTAGGTCGACTTCACCCATTTAGAAACAAACAGTTTATAATAACAGAGTATATTCGTGACACATTTCATGACAATACCTTCACTCATCCTCCTGTAATCGTGACTTCACCAGAAGCAGACAGACAAACAGACTGACAGACAGACAGACTGACAGACAGGTTTACAGACGGACGGCAGGTTTAGTTCTACTCAAAAGGTTATTCTAAGCCAGAATATATATATGGTTTCCCATGCCACTCGCGCCACCCTCAACTCTTTGCAAACGAAGAACGACCTTATATAACCTTCACCCCTTCACCCCTTCACCCCTTGTGTGGGTGTAGAAAGATGTTGAAAAATGTCGAATTTAAAAATTGCTCATTATCTGGAAACTCCTCGTTTCATTTTAGTTTCACGTAAACTCACTAAATATAGTTGGGAATGGCGTCTTTTAGTTATCCCCGGAATTTTTGGTGACGATGTCGAGAAGATATATTATGTTTTGAAACAAATTCGCATAAGCATGCCACGAATTCCTTTCTATATTTCGAAAGCAAGTCTTTCTTCAGGTCCCCGTCCCAGTCCTTCCCCCAGAAGTTATACGAATTTAATAAGGCATGACAGCAGTTGACGGTTTGTTGACAAGTTCGAGATAATTTGTAATGCTCCTAAACTGTTATTTGTTTTTTTCTTTGGTATTTTTTCGGATTTTCGTTCAGTTGGAAATAACGATTTTGTTTAACACGCATACTTGAATTATTTAGAATTAATTATTACTAAAGGAAAAAAGAAGAACAAAGAAGCCAGAATAAGTAAAGAAGGAAGGAGCCCAATGAACATTGGGGGTACTGGAGATGTGAGCGAAGATATTGAAATCTTGACAACAGATAAACACGAATATAAAAGGTTTTTGAATCGGAGCGGACCGAATATGACAAGCTGTGTAACAAAGACCCATATTTGCCATTATGTGTGAAATGTAACATTGCCCAAATGATCCTCCTTCCGATTTTACACTCCGGCTCAATTCGGGCGATGGCCTGGATTATATTGACATTAAAATCATCGGTCGATAACGGCTTATTTGTGTTTGCAAGCCCAAGAAACCATATTAAGCATCAACAGTGGGCGTGGGCGTGGGTGTTTATACCCCTCGCTTTTTGTGTGTAGCGTACGAAAATCACAAAGATATTAAAACTTAAGAAAAACGGACAAAAAATTAAAAAGAAAATTTTTTCATCAAAATGCGTCAGAGCGAATGTTTCATTTCGTTTAATCTTTTTTCTTTTCAAAAGGTTTTTTCTTCTAGGAAATTTTTTATCTACTGCATTACGTTCACTAAGTGTACGTGCATTTTATAATGTATTTACAGTTTTATCAGTTTTCTTTCGAAAAGTAATTCCTTCTGAAATAATTCTATTCCATTTTTGTTGCATTTGTTATCTCTCTGCATACGTTCATTCGTTTCCTTTCCTTTCGTTCACTTCCTTATACTTATCACTCTATATTTCGCTTCCCTTTAGACACACTTTAATTCGTCCATCCACAAATCCTTCGTGCAACTTATCATTCACCACCTTTATCATTCGCTCATTCATTTATTTGCCGATTCATTGATTCACCCTTTTCGTTCGCTCGTTCGTATACAATCATTGCATTCCTTCAGCAGAGCTTAGATACTTTACAGTAACATTCATTCATTCAGTTCGGTTTCCTTGAACTTCAAGTATACTTTCTTTGCCTGCAAAACGGGTAGAGGAAGCATTTTTTTAATTCTTTTTGTAAAAATGTGCTGGTTACGGATATCGGAAGTACTTCTAGTGAAAGATACCGACCCAACAAAGATATGGTAAAGAAAGAGGTAAGTTTAAGATTTTCGAGGGTAAGATATTGTGAAGAGGGAGAGGATCCTCGATTGTAGTCCGCCGTGGTATCGTTTAAGAACACTGCTGGAACGCAAAGATAAGACTTTTGGTATTGACTTTTGCATCTGTAGTTTTCGTAGAGTTCGCAACACTACTGGATAGCGTTGACATTCATCTGGGTCGCACTTCCATTGATGATAAGAAAGGGACGTTAATGTCACGTTGTTAAGAAAATATTAAATCAACCCGACAAGGAAAACATATAGAAAAAAGCAAAAAGCATAGCACGTAAAAAATGGTGAATAAGCCAGTGGAACTTATTTTATACTTGAAAATCTCTAGAGAAATATAATCATTTTTGATGAATTGACGAAAAGGTAAAATCACTACCAAACAACAAAATTTATACACAAACAAACTATAAAATGATAAATAGGTGCTTTAAGCAATGAACAAGCCTGCAAAAAGACAATAGAAATGGACATTATAAAGAAGCAATTTACAATGGAAAAAAGAAACAAATTACGATTCATTTCGAAGGAAAAAGTTATTTTTAAAATAAACAAGAATTCATTAAGAAGGAATTTTATGAGAAATAAACTTGTTTTAGATTATTGATTTAGAAATGAATTAGTAAGGCTTTGGCAGGGGAGCGGAGACTGCCGTTTATTTTATTAGAATCATGTTATATCCTATCTAATGTCAAAATAAACTCACTTGAAAGAGGAAGCAATGCCATTTTTGCCAGTGTTGTCAAACTAGTTTTGCCAAATAATGAATACTTCACTGAGCGAGTGAATTTCGACATATTTTATAACATTTCATCTTTCATCATAAAAGAATGCTAGGAATAGACTACAATAAAACGGAACGGAATAGAAGGAAAAAGGAATGCTTGAAGTCGAAATTACGAATTTCTTTATTTTTATAATATTAAATTACTATCGCCTCCCCATCTTCAACACCACAGTTCACTCCTTACTATCCTCCTCCCTTACATTTAGCACCAAATTCCATACTCGCAGCATATCGGCATCATCATTATCGTTATTATCATAATCAACATCATTCATCAGTCTACTTGCATAATGAAATTGTCATGATGAAGTAAGAAAATGAAGCAAATAATGATGAATAAAGGGAGAAAGGTCAAAAAAGTACGAGCACAAAAAGACAAAGGCGCGTCGCTCAGGAAACTCGTAATTAATTGACTACGAGAAGTCAATAACCTTTTAAGGCAACGAACAACGAAGAACCTAACCAAACCTAACTGACCAGCTCATTGACCCAGCTTTCGTGTATTCTTATTCAATTGCTTTTTTGTCATCTTCACCGTCTTTTTTTCTATTCTCCCTTCTTCATCCTGTGTACTTTTTCTGTAAGCCAACTCGAGGCTGGTTGTCTTCTTGACTGTCCGTATTTGTGAACGCTTCTGTCAATTTACTTCGACCAACAGATAACTTCAAGCAGGACCGCCACTACAGAACTATTTCTTTGAGGACGACATTGACTTTACAAGAAGTTCAACTAAGTAGAGAATGGGACAATGTGGAATAAGGAGAACATGGCGATGTCTACTGCCATTCGGTGCGTTGTAGATCTATTGCACATTGAGATTTTTTAGAAAAAGACAAAACATTTGAACGCGGAAACTCATTGCAAGGAATTCGATAATCATCTTTATTTTTAAATTGCCGTCATTCTCTCCAGAGTCCTACATAATTGCTTTCTTATTATTTCCCTTTTGACATTATAATTGTTCTTCTTTTCCGTTTCCTTTTCTTTTCTTTTAATTAATTTTTACACTCAGTTTTAACTAAACACAACTGAACCAAAGAAACCGCAAGAAAGGATTGTTTTTTGATGCAATTTTATATTATTTCATTTGTATTGAATTCAATTTTCTAATAGATTCAATTATCAATAACATTCCAATAGTTCTTTATGCATTTTTCAGTCTCCTGACTTAATTTATCCTGTGACCATGTGTACCACACGGATCGTTGTCTCTGGAAGCCCACAAGCTTATCCTCTGCACGATCGAAGGTTGTTTAAAAGAAATTCAGCAAAAGATTAAACGGCTCTTGTAGCCTCTTCTTAACTCCTTCGGTTTGATAGTTTAAGTTTTAACAACTTCCCTCGCTTTTATTTTCATCATTTTACTATCTTCTTGCTCTTTCAACGCTCCCCTTCAAACTTCAGGGATGACTTCAAACTTCATTTCACAAGAATTCACAACACCTCAATAGCTCACCATCAACCTGAGAAATTAAGAGTGATGCGACCATTTAGAAAGTTATAATGAAAGTTTCTATGAGCTCATTTCGGAATGAAATGAAGTCAATAAATGACTACCAGCGTACATAATAGACCCGTATAATAACTTTCAGTATATTTATCAGACAGAAAAGAGAATCTTCGTAGATTCCGTGTCGGTTTTCGATGAAATGAATTTAATGTGTCAGCAATTATTGTTTGTGCTTTTCGAAAGAATTGAAAACTGAGGTATCTGAAAATATTGTACATTGGTATAAATGGAGTTGAGGAAACAGGGTGTGTCTGGTTGCAGGTTAAAGAGAAAATATTTGTGAATGTGTGAGTTTGAAATTTTTTTGCAAAATTAAATTAATTTTTGCAGCAATTAATTTATTCAGGGGAATAATAACTAACATTGGGAAGAAGAACAATCATTTCTATTATAAATGAAATATTTGATGATTAGAAGGACCGAAGGGAGAAACAAAGCAAAAAGTTTCTTCGATATCACCCCTTTATGGATTAGATACATCCTCTGTGAGGAAATTACTTGGAACATGTAAAGGAACGAAAGGAAAAGGCTGCAAAGAAAGAAGAACAGGAAGGAAGTGAAGGGAGGAAGAAAGGAAATCGAAAGAAGGAAGAAATAAATGAAATAAGGATGAAACGAGGGATAAGGGAAAAGCGCGAGACCAAACCACATGGAGGAGACCAATAATTGAAAAGGAAATTAAGAAAAATCCGAAAGAATAGAGTCCGAAAGAAAGGAAAGGAATCTGAGGACAAAATGGAAGTACTGAGCAATCACAAAGAAAACTAGAACAGTAGGGACAAAAAGGGTAATATCTATGGGGACTATTCTTGGCTTATTATTCATTCATCAATTTACGTTTTTCTTCAAGAAGAAAAGAGAGTATTTTCCTAAATTTCTCCTCAAAGTTAGTTTTGGTCTCAGTTTTCATTTAGGGTTTCAATTTGTTTGATATTCTATTTTATATTTCTTGGATTTTTTCTCATTTCAGTTTGCATTATATTTGCTTCTCTTTCACTTGGGATTTTCCTCTCGGAAACTTTTACGTTTTTCACAAAATTCTTTAAAATTATCTCAGCATTTAGCACGCCAATAACTTTATTCATATTTAATTTTACTTTTTTTATTTTCATAATTTTTACTGCAATAACTTCGCGTCACCCTTGTTCTATGTTTACCTATCTACCTGACTATGGGCTCTCTTACAGTTATTAGTATTTTAACCCTCAGCAGTACGAGTAGTAACGAAAAAAATATTTATATAAAAAACGATTTGACATTCATCAACGAGAACCGAGGTGCTTTGGGAGAGATATTGAGAAATCTTTTGCCAACACGTAAACAATTTGAATCGTAATGGAATGCACAAATGTACACACACGTACATATGAAAGTAGGTCAAGAATCTACGCAACCGCGTACACACTACGCACAAAGACACACCCACTCATTCAGTCTGTGAGACACCAAGTATTTTATTATTAATAAATGATTATGATTACGACGACGACTGAGTCTGGCTCAAGTGGCTTCGGCTGAGGGCATCATCAACAAATTGATTAAAATACGAGTGCGATTAATACGAAAGTATAAAACGTATGTGAGGAGAGTAGCTTTACAGAAATATAAAAAAGGTCACGACGTGATTATTTGTGGAGCATATGACTCGACATTAGGGACATCCATAAAAGAAAGTAAAACCTGAAGAAAAGTTGAAAGTGAAAGTGATACAAAATAGAAAATTACTTGTTTCTTATGGTTCAATAAAGTCCCTAAAAACCCCCTCGGAAACTCAGAAAGTAGTGTTTGTATAAACTCAAGTTAGACTTGTCCTGTGGTAAAAATTGTTGCGAAACTTCGGAACCTTGAATACTAAACCTTCCATTTCCACTTTTACCTTCATGCGCCTGCTGAAATATATTTTATAATGTGTCGCATTAGATTTTACAATACCAAATCCTTGAGGGCTCATTGAAATAATTTATTCCAGAAAAGTGTCCTATAAACCAGGTAGTCAACCCATTAATATTGAAGCACTCAACTTGACCCAAATCAACGGACAAATAAATAATGAACATGATATAAGAAAGAGTTAGAAAAAGAAGTAGAAAATAAAGAAAAATAAGAACAAGAACATATTGATAAAATTCAGCACACTGATAGAATTAGTGCATAAAGCAGAGAAATCCAATGACTGTGGTGTAAAATATATCACCCGACCTACTAATGAAGAAGTCATTACCATACTTTGAAAAGCTAAGTAAGAGCGAGAGAAGGAGGGAAAAAGAGTGAAGGTGTCGTCCATAGGGTGTAACGTTCTTTGAAACGTGATGACGGTTAGAGAGCATTTTAACAAATTTTAACAAATATTGTCGATGTCATATAAATATAAATCAATTTCACCACACCTCTAAGGACGAGAATCTAACAAGAATCTGAATAACGATTAAAGTTACTTATGGAGCAATGCTAAAGCATCGCAACAACACATGGAACTTAATAATTCATAATTTCCACTATTCCCTGTAAATAGTGTAAGGGTTATATGAATACAATTTACACACAACCCTGTCAAGTAATTAGATACTTGATAACAACCAAGAAGTACTTTACCATTAATGACATTAACTTGGCGAATTCACCAGACGAACTCTGCAAATTTCATATTTAATGGAACGCGATAAAATATAAAATTTGCACTGGTGTGAAGTTAGCATAGGGCGAATTCAGCATAGGGCGAACTCACAAAAGCCCTTGTTTTTATGCAAAAATTCCGCTGCATGCTTTTGGGGATTAAATTTTCATATCAAAAACTATAAATTACTTATTAAAAACATATGTAAAATAAAACAAAAAGACTTTAATTAGAAGAAAATGATACTAAGAGCAGCTCCGTACACTTTTCCTGTCTCAGATAATTGCTGCCCAGCCGTAGAGAGGGGAAGCATTATGGTTCATTAAAGGGTTCACAAAAACTTTAAATCACAAAAAGTTTTAACGAGACACATTTCAAGAAAGAGGCAACAGTCCCCTGAATTAAATAAAGTACAATTTATAAAAATCGACACGTTGGGAATTTTTTTATGAACGTTTGAACGTATATTCAATACTGATTCTAAAGGCTTCATAATATGGAGCCATACAAAAACCTCAAATCGCAAAAAGTTTTAACGGGATATGTTTTAAGAAAGAGACAACAGTCCCGTGAATTAATTAAAGTACAATTTGTAAAAATCGACACGTTGGGAATTTTTTATGAACGTTTGAATATACGCAATATTGATTCTAAAGGCTTCAAAAGATGGAACCATACAAAAACTTCAAATCGCAAAAAGTTTTAACGGGATATGTTTTAAGAGAAAGATAACAGTCCCGTGAATTAACTAAAGTACAATTTGTAAAAATCGACACGTTGGGAATTTTTTTATGAACGTTTGAATATACGCAATATTGATTCTAAAGGCTTCAAAAGATGGAACCATACAAAAACTTCAAATCGCAAAAAGTTTTAACGGGATATGTTTTAAGAGAAAGATAACAGTCCCGTGAATTAACTAAAGTACAATTTTTAAAAATCGACACGTTGGGAATTTTTTTATGAACGTTTGAATATACGCAATATTGATTCTAAAGGCTTCAAAAGATGGAACCATACAAAAACTTCAAATCGCAAAAAGTTTTAACGGGATATGTTTTAAGAGAAAGATAACAGTCCCGTGAATTAACTAAAGTACAATTTTTAAAAATCGACACGTTGGGAATTTTTTTATGAACGTTTGAATATACGCAATATTGATTCTAAAGGCTTCAAAAGATGGAACCATACAAAAACTTCAAATCGCAAAAAGTTTTAACGGGATATGTTTTAAGAGAAAGATAACAGTCCCGTGAATTAATTAAAGTACAATTTGTAAAAATCGACACGTTGGGATTTTTTTTATGAACGTTTGAACGTATATTCAATACTGATTCTAAAGGCTTCATAATATGGAGCCATACAAAAACCTCAAATCGCAAAAAGTTTTAACGGGATATGTTTTAAGAGAAAGATAACAGTCCCGTGAATTAATTAAAGTACAATTTGTAAAAATCGACACGTTGGGATTTTTTTATGAACGTTTGAATATACGCAATATTGATTCTAAAGGCTTCAAAAGATGGAACCATACAAAAACTTCAAATCGCAAAAAGTTTTAACGGGATATGTTTTAAGAGAAAGATAACAGTCCCGTGAATTAACTAAAGTACAATTTGTAAAAATCGACACGTTGGGAATTTTTTTATGAACGTTTGAATATACGCAATATTGATTCTAAAGGCTTCAAAAGATGGAACCATACAAAAACTTCAAATCGCAAAAAGTTTTAACGGGATATGTTTTAAGAGAAAGATAACAGTCCCGTGAATTAACTAAAGTACAATTTTTAAAAATCGACACGTTGGGAATTTTTTTATGAACGTTTGAATATACGCAATATTGATTCTAAAGGCTTCAAAAGATGGAACCATACAAAAACTTCAAATCGCAAAAAGTTTTAACGGGATATGTTTTAAGAGAAAGATAACAGTCCCGTGAATTAATTAAAGTACAATTTGTAAAAATCGACACGTTGGGATTTTTTTTATGAACGTTTGAACGTATATTCAATACTGATTCTAAAGGCTTCATAATATGGAGCCATACAAAAACCTCAAATCGCAAAAAGTTTTAACGGGATATGTTTTAAGAGAAAGATAACAGTCCCATGAATTAATTAAAGTACAATTTGTAAAAATCGACACGTTGGGATTTTTTTATGAACGTTTGAATATACGCAATATTGATTCTAAAGGCTTCAAAAGATGGAACCATACAAAAACTTCAAATCGCAAAAAGTTTTAACGGGATATGTTTTAAGAGAAAGATAACAGTCCCGTGAATTAATTAAAGTACAATTTGTAAAAATCGACACGTTGGGATTTTTTTATGAACGTTTGAATATACGCAATATTGATTCTAAAGGCTTCAAAAGATGGAACCATACAAAAACCTCAAATCGCAGAATGTTTCAACTGGATATATTTTCCGAAAGAGTTACCGTAATAAGAGTTCGAATATTTACAATTGCGATGCTATTAATGCTTTATTATTGGTTTTAAAATTTAAAATATTGGTAGTTCTTTTGCCACGAAGCATGTACTAATGGTCCATTTGTTAAATTATAATAATTTCCACTGCATGATTTCAGGCAGTAATGAAAATGTTGCGGCGAAGGCTGAATAATTAAATGGCGTGTTCTCCTTCACAACACTAGATAAAGTAGCCAAAAGGTATGCTTTGGTTGAACTTATTCATTTGTTGAGATTCTAATAACGCAAACAGACAAAATTCTATCTCAATCCCGAAAATCTCAAAACCCGAAGTTGCAGAACAAAAGTAATAATGTCGATGGAATACGAGAAAAAAATTCATAGTACGGTAAGCTCTAGATAAATAAAACAAATTAAGGTAAGTAAAATATTGAATTGTTTATCGCAACGAAAATAATAACAATAACAGTGTTACTTTCGAATTTCATGTTTATTTGTTATTATTAATGAGAACACTAAAATAATGAAACTTTTTAGAAAACTTAAAGTCCTCATGAATTTATATTTAATATATTTTATAAATATAATTTATATAGAACTTTATAAGAATAAGTAAAACAAATTAACACAGTATTATGTAGTTTGACGAAATAATATTGACATAAAATGTATTAATGCATTGTATATTACTGTATATTGTATATTGTAAATTGTATTTATAATATACAATACACTTACTTTAAAAGGAACGACAAATTTAATTTATACGGGCAGCAAACACAAAAATAAAAACCATGCTAATGAATAAAAATATATATAATACAAACTAACAGGAAATAATTACACATCAATTATATATACGTCCATACATGAGTAAAAATATTGCTACATTCTATTACTAAAAAGCTGATAATACCGAAGCGTATTTCCAAATATATCTGATACGCTTTTTGAAAAGAAAAACTTAATTCTAATTTTAAGTAAAAAAGTAAATATTTTCCTTCTCTAATTCTATCAAATCAAAAGGTGGCTTACAATCTATATCTCTAAAATTCAGGGTAATCTAGTTAACTTAATTAAGTATTTACACATGCAAAACAAATTAAATTTTCATCAGAAAAATTAAAATTAAGTGGAAGATTGTGGCGATCGATGGCACAGCTCTGATGAATTTCATACCCACATAAATCACATAATACCCAATTTTGAACACCTCCTACAAATTCTAATTGACAGCCTTTTATTTATTTAATTATTGCCTTTATTGCTGCTGTCAATTAGAATTTGTAGGAGGTGTTCAAAATTGGGTATTATGTGATTTATGTGGGTATGAAATTCATCAGAGCTGTGCCATCGATCGCCACAATCTTCCACTTAATTTTAATTTTTCTGATGAAAATTTAATTTGTTTTGCATGTGTAAATACTTAATTAAGTTAACTAGACTACCCTGAATTTTAGAGATATAGATTGTAAGCCACCTTTTGATTTGATAGAATTAGAGAAGGAAAATATTTACTTTTTTACTTAAAATTAGAATTAAGTTTTTCTTTTCAAAAAGCGTATCAGATATATTTGGAAATACGCTTCGGTATTATCAGCTTTTTAGTAATAGAATGTAGCAATATTTTTACTCATGTATGGACGTATATATAATTGATGTGTAATTATTTCCTGTTAGTTTGTATTATATATATTTTTATTCATTAGCATGGTTTTTATTTTTGTGTTTGCTGCCCGTATAAATTAAATTTGTCGTTCCTTTTAAAGTAAGTGTATTGTATATTATAAATACAATTTACAATATACAATATACAGTAATATACAATGCATTAATACATTTTATGTCAATATTATTTCGTCAAACTACATAATACTGTGTTAATTTGTTTTACTTATTCTTATAAAGTTCTATATAAATTATATTTATAAAATATATTAAATATAAATTCATGAGGACTTTAAGTTTTCTAAAAAGTTTCATTATTTTAGTGTTCTCATTAATAATAACAAATAAACATGAAATTCGAAAGTAACACTGTTATTGTTATTATTTTCGTTGCGATAAACAATTCAATATTTTACTTACCTTAATTTGTTTTATTTATCTAGAGCTTACCGTACTATGAATTTTTTTCTCGTATTCCATCGACATTATTACTTTTGTTCTGCAACTTCGGGTTTTGAGATTTTCGGGATTGAGATAGAATTTTGTCTGTTTGCGTTATTAGAATCTCAACAAATGAATAAGTTCAACCAAAGCATACCTTTTGGCTACTTTATCTAGTGTTGTGAAGGAGAACACGCCATTTAATTATTCAGCCTTCGCCGCAACATTTTCATTACTGCCTGAAATCATGCAGTGGAAATTATTATAATTTAACAAATGGACCATTAGTACATGCTTCGTGGCAAAAGAACTACCAATATTTTAAATTTTAAAACCAATAATAAAGCATTAATAGCATCGCAATTGTAAATATTCGAACTCTTATTACGGTAACTCTTTCGGAAAATATATCCAGTTGAAACATTCTGCGATTTGAGGTTTTTGTATGGTTCCATCTTTTGAAGCCTTTAGAATCAATATTGCGTATATTCAAACGTTCATAAAAAACTTCCCAACGTGTCGATTTTTACAAATTGTACTTTAGTTAATTCACGGGACTGTTATCTTTCTCTTAAAACATATCCCGTTAAAACTTTTTGCGATTTGAAGTTTTTGTATGGTTCCATCTTTTGAAGCCTTTAGAATCAATATTGCGTATATTCAAACGTTCATAAAAAATCCCAACGTGTCGATTTTTACAAATTGTACTTTAATTAATTCATGGGACTGTTATCTTTCTCTTAAAACATATCCCGTTAAAACTTTTTGCGATTTGAGGTTTTTGTATGGCTCCATATTATGAAGCCTTTAGAATCAGTATTGAATATACGTTCAAACGTTCATAAAAAAAATCCCAACGTGTCGATTTTTACAAATTGTACTTTAATTAATTCACGGGACTGTTATCTTTCTCTTAAAACATATCCCGTTAAAACTTTTTGCGATTTGAAGTTTTTGTATGGTTCCATCTTTTGAAGCCTTTAGAATCAATATTGCGTATATTCAAACGTTCATAAAAAAAATTCCCAACGTGTCGATTTTTACAAATTGTACTTTAGTTAATTCACGGGACTGTTGTCTCTTTCTTAAAACATATCCCGTTAAAACTTTTTGCGATTTGAGGTTTTTGTATGGCTCCATATTATGAAGCCTTTAGAATCAGTATTGAATATACGTTCAAACGTTCATAAAAAAATTCCCAACGTGTCGATTTTTATAAATTGTACTCTATTTAATTCAGGGGACTGTTGCCTCTTTCTTGAAATGCGTCTCGTTAAAACTTTTTGTGATTTAAAGTTTTTGTGAACCCTTTAATGAACCATAATGCTTCCCCTCTCTACGGCTGGGCAGCAATTATCTGAGACAGGAAAAGTGTACGGAGCTGCTCTTAGTATCATTTTCTTCTAATTAAAGTCTTTTTGTTTTATTTTACATATGTTCTTAATAAGTAATTTATAGTTTTTGATATGAAAATTTAATCCCCAAAAGCATGCAGCGGAATTTTCCATAAAAATAAGGGCTTTTGTGACTTCGCCCTATGCTGAATTCGCCCTATGCTAAGTTCACACCAGTAAAATTTGCAGAGTTCGTCTGGTAAATTCGGCATGTTAATGTCAGTAATGGTAAAATACCTTATGGCTGTTATCAAGTTCCTGTTTTCTTGGCTGGGTTAGATGTAAATTTTTTTCATATAACCCTTCATTCTCATACTGAATTAAGAAAGTATTATGACCACCTAGCAGTATGTGCATCCCCGGCATTGAGTACAATGATATCTTACTCTAATTCTAACTGTATAAATTTACAACTATTAAACACTAATATTCACCATTGATAGAATTTAGTGAGAAACAAAAAAGATGGTGGATTGTAGGTTACCAAAAATGAAAGCAGTTTTAGTATACGGTATGCTCTGTGAGTCGTGTTAAAGAGCATAATAAAGAGCGTGCTTTATCCTCCTATTTTCTTTTCACCTCGGTGGTGAATACCACTAAATGTTTTCTATGAACTCCACATACACGCCCTTTGGCAAGTCCTTTGGTTATTATGTCAGTCTATAACTTATAGATGCTATTTTATAGCGTGTCAGAAGTTTTACTATTTTCTACGAGTTTTAAGAGAAGTGTGGCGCGGTGAATTTACTACAGGCAAATGAATTCACCGCGCCACACTTCTCTTAAATCTCGTAGAAAATAATAAAACTTCTGACACGTTAACATATAGAAGTTAGAAAGGAAATTTCACATTGACATAATGTCCAAAGAACTTGCCAAAGGACATGTATGTGGAATCCTTAGAAAACATTTATGTGAAAAGGAAATAGGACCATAAAGTACGCTCTTTATTATGCTCTTTAACCCCACTCAAAGAGCTTCTAAAACTGCTCTCATATTTTCTCACTCTCTCTTTATTTCTGTATGTTTCTCTTCGAAAAATTACCCTTCTAACCCTTCATCTCCTCCAAAAGTTTTATTATTTTCACCCCGGCGAAACTCCCCATCACTGACCGTGGTGAGGCTGGCTGGCCTGCTGGCTCTACGGCGGCCTCAATGAGAGATATCAATTCAGTCAGTCGTTGAACGTTACTTTGTCGGTGCGAAGGTGCGTCATTAGAAACCGTTACAATTAAAACGCGTCGCCGTGTGATTAATGCGTTATTAAATTTTTTCAAGGAGAGAATGATGATAAAGAAGAAAAATATAGACACACGTATGAATATGCAAAAAAAAGCAAGTGCGGTGAGATAGAAATAAAGGAGGAAGAGAATTAGTCAAAGTGCCAAATCAATAAAGCAATTTAAAGGCTTCTTTTAAATAAAACACAGCTGATTTATTAATAGTTTTCGACTTGACGGCAGAGATAAAACAACTAACGACTACAATCGAGTAAAAAACATCAACCACTATAATAGAACAACAACATAAGTTATTACCAGCAAAAAAATTATTGTGAAGTAAAAAATATTTCAGAATTCGAACTCCAGCGAAACCAGCTAGTGTTCATAAAAATATTTCAATATTACAACTGTAAAAGATTGTTATTACAGCGTGCTACAAAGATGATACCATACAAAAAATATAAAAGTAAAGGTGAAAAAGTGGCATGATAAAAAGTTAAAGGATATACAGGAATTTGCATTCAATCAAGATCTGAAACAATAACGAATAAATTTAACGTTTAAAAATATCAGGTAAGCTTTTAAGCCTTCTTTTAACGACCGTTAAATTAACAAGTCGTTTAAGAAACGTTCCACGCTTTTAGAGTTTGATTATATAGGCTGCAAAATGTCCTTTTAGAGGATGATCTTGGAGCTTACATTTCATTCAAAACAAATAGCATTATTTCAGGCGTAATTTAAATAGCACTAGGAAGAGAAGGCTTGCAAGCGGTTTCTTCAGAGAACGACTTTTTTAAACCAGGGTACACTTTACGGCGTTATCCACAATCTGAATATGGTTACAGACATTTAGTAAGTTCTTAGGCCTTGAATTAAGAATGTTATGTTATATCCTTCAAAGCTAACAGCACTTTACTTTGCGGTCTTTAGACGTGATAGGAATATTCCAGGAAGCTGTAATTCAATTAAATACCAAAGTAATTTCGTCCACTGCTTAAGAAACACGTTAGGAATAATCTTATTTTACGGGGGTTAATTATTGTCAAACTCCGATTTTCCTGGAAAAAATTAATGGCACAAAAATTGAAAACATCAAACTTAACCGCCTGTTGCTCATGAATTGGAACTTAAAAAAGATTAACCACATATAAATTAATCTGAGTTGTAATTTTAAGACCTTTATAGATTTAAATAATTATTTTGGCAAACTTCTAAAAGTGTTTTTATAATGGGCTACATTTCAAGGCGATTGGCAACGGCCAGCAGGATCCCGAAGGAGAAAATTGCACACCTTTCGTCCCTGATAATCGTGTTTTTTATATTAAAGAGAAATCTTATATTAAAGAGAAATTAAATCGCCTTGATTTAAATGTTTAAATGCTCGTCCCTCTTCTTTTGGTTTTAATGTAACCCAGTTTTTCATTCGGTTTTGTTATAAAACACGGCTTTCTAAAAATTCATTTTCTTTTTTGTTGTATTGAAAAAGATTTCTTAAAAACTGGACAAAAATCCCAAAAAATATTCTCTTCTGAGCTCAAGAAGAGACAAAGTTATAAATGATGTTAAATTTTTCAATTTCTCCGTATCCAATCCATTCTTTTACTTCTCTTTCTTCTTCTTATTTTTTCCGTCTCCCTTTTTTAAAATGTGGCTCTGATTGACAATTATTATTATTTCACCCCGAAAATCTGTGACAAAAAAACACTAAATTAGCATTTTGCTAAGGGAAGAACATCTGGTTACAACCTTGAGCGCTTTTCCTTCTTCTTTTCTGACAACCTGATGTCGCTTTAGGCTACTGCAGTCAATTCAGTAGCCACGAGCGATCAGCAACAGTATAAAGGGCAGCAACAAGGGAAAGCTTATAAATCTAGCGCGTATTGACAGCTGGGGGCATTTTGGCCCCAAAGCGACCAAATTACGGAACTTGCACCTGCAATTTCAGTCACAGCAAATGTCACATTGTCATCGCCCTCTAGCTATTGTTATTGTTGTTGCAATCGCTATCCTCTTCTTTGCTTTTATGGTCGTAGCCTTGGTTCTCCTTAAGAGTCCATTTATAAAATCCAGTTTAATTTTTCTGTTTCCACTTAATATTTTCTCGACGAGTTTTTAGTTAACAAAGGAAATACTTTATGATTAGTTACTTATCCAGACTTTGTCACGATACTTTAAGCCTGATCGATAGAGATTTTTGAAGAGATTTTTACGGCCTATAAAAAGTATATAAATTTATAAGTCGTAAAAATCATCGGAAGTAGAAGAATAAACAACTAATTTTTTGTTTTTGTATTAAAAAAGACTTTTATGTATTTTTTATATCGATTTCCCTTTTACTCCTTAAACGTAATCGCTTTTAAGCTTCTTGAGCGCGTTTAATTCTTCTAATATCACATGAAGCACTATTTTTCGGGACTATCAATCATTAGTTGATATTGCTTTCATATTGATATTGCTTTCGTTTCCCCCTCGCCGATGGACCTAGTTGCGAGCAGCGTTCCTCTTTCAATACCACGCCGTTTTATTTTCTGTGTCAAATCGTTTTGTTAGTCTTTGGGCCTCTTACAACATGGGCGTGTTAAATAAAGTCAACAAGAAATACTTTCGTTTCGTTCATCTCCATCACATTCTCTTTTAATCCTTATGTCTTTGGGCACTTGTAGGCCTCATCCTCCTTTTGTTTTTTTTTGTTTGTCTATTGTTGAATTTTTTTTGTATTAGTAGAAGGTGAGAATATTTAAATTGTCTTTACCTTTTAAATCGTTCTTACCTTTACTTTTTTGCCTTTTATATGACCCTTCAAAAACAAGCACATCCTGGAGCAAGCACAATAAATATAATAAAAATATGAAGTCAAGTAATATTTTAGTATTTTTTTTACTTCTTCCTACTTTTTGTTATTGTGTATTTGCATATGTGAGCACTCAAACATAATATCTCGTTTAATAAATCCCGCTTTGTTTGGGTCATCTAACGTTTGATGTTATTTCTTTTAGAAAACCTTACTCAAACTTTAATACCTGTTATCGATCAAACTTTAAGACCGATGTTGTCTTATGATATGACGTCATAATAAGGGCAATAAAAATTAGGTCGACAATTCAATGATAATGTTTACACTAGAAATGTTGTTGATAACAAAAATAAAGGTTATAATGATAATGTCTGCAACAGGACTTAGCGAGGAATTCCGGGGTCACCCAAAACTTAATTTATTTAATAACTAACAGACCACTTGATTACATCAAAACCAACGAAAATTTAAATTTCGGAAGAAAGCATATGACCCTAAATGAATCGAGATATGATGATGATTTTACATCCAGGGCTGATCCTGCCAAATATTTGGGAATGATTGAGTCATTAAAAGTTGCTGATAATAGGGGTGGTTCTTGTTGAGAAAATATTAGCTATCGTATAATAGTTTCTTAATGAAATTCAAAATTACCCTAAGGTGTGGTTACGACGACAAAAATTTGTGACAAATTTATTATTTATTTATTTATCTGTTACAGTGAGGCTGATATTCCTATGGACAGCCGTAATAATAGTTGTAATTAAGCTTCTATTGGACGACCATCAAACTACAGCAAACGATATCAAAGGCCATTCCACTTTATGACCTGAATGATCACGAAAGCGAAAAATTATGCACGAACTCCTTACGGTACTGCTTACAAACAAACCTTTTTATGATATTGTTGTCATTCTTGTTTTACAATCATGTTGTCAAACTCGTTAGTTTGTCATTCCGATGGAAACAATCGATACTTATTCCCTGCTCTTTGGTTCAATCAAACTGTTGTCTGTGTGGCTGCATGTCACTCGTTGCTCCATTCATTGATTCTTTATTTTTATACTGAAACACTGCGAGTTTTGTTGAGTGGAAAAAATCTCTTTTCATTTTAATGCTTTTGGTGGTATAAATTGATAACATTGTCGATCCCTTATTATCCCTTTAGTATCATTTAAACTCGCACTAACTGAAATAAAATACATGTTGAAACAGGTAATTTTTTCCGAATTTTTCAACGAATTCGTTGCTGGCAATTTGGTGCTGGTCAGTCAGAGATAACCGTTTACTGGTGTACCCAATGGATTGTCATTTTTAGCTTGCATGTTCTCCTTTTATACTTTTCGTCACGGCCGCCTACCTATTTACGCAGTTGTGCCTCTAGACGTCTCCCTCAAGCACCATCACTGCACTCTGGTACAAATAACGCAGGCAAATGACAAAGACAGGAGGCAAATATAATGCCGTCTGCTTTACATTTGCCTCCTGGATGTGCCATTTGTCTTTACTTGTACGATTACGTCCAGTTTTGAGACCTCCCATCTTATGAAGTTGTTAATCCTCCCACTAACCGCATCAAAATGAGCATGGGAGTCATAGAAAATATTAATATTCTTGCTCATAATCATCTACTGGGTTGGTTTAGATTATATCCGTTCATCTCCCTGTCTGTAAAAAATATTTACAAAAATTACAATTTTTGTCCGCTTATACAGAAATTAACGGCGTCTCGTAAATGGTTGGATATATTTAAATCTCATACTAATAGTCATAACGAAAACTTCATTCGACAGTCTGGAAATTCTAGGAAATGAAATGAAAATCTGGGCGTGAATTAATCACTGGTTGTTCCAGCCAGGACGTGGTCTATGTTCTTGCTTGTTTTTAATTTTTTTCTTCTATTTATGTGGTAACACTCATCTGTTTCGCTTTTGCATCCAATCGTGCTTCCTTTACTGCTTGATTTACCTTAATAATTGCATGATTAATTAACAATACATGCACGTTGCGTACGAAAAGTTGAACCAGATGTGGTAGTAATCAGCAAATGAAAAATTTCTCCTACACGTGTCTGGGTTTGCAATTCCCTCATTAGGTGCGAACGTGGATTGTACGCACTGGAAAATGACTGGATAATAAGAGAAAGGCAAAAACTAAGCAGAAAAACAGTGCATACTTTGTGGCACATAGACGTTTGTGTGCACTTATGGCGCGGAAAGCTCTCAAACGATATAAAAACCTTTGAATTTATTATCTTGAACTTTGAAAACGACTGAGAAAGCAATTCAGAAAGACAACAAATTAAGTGATCCTACGCGCGAGTGGCCAAATTAAATCGAAAGAAGCTTCTATTACAAAAGAATTTAAAAGTATGAAACAAAATTAATGAAACTGACTTCAACTTTTTTCCTAAAGGTAAGACATACCCTTTTCCTAAGAAAGAGAGATAACAAGAAAGAGAGAAAAAATATGGAGACAAAAACCTATTTCTTAGTTTCTCAAGCATTGAGATTAATCAATTTTTTTCTTTTTTATTTATATTCATAAATTTGTATTAATTACGGGAAGTTTTAAAAAAATATTAAAAATACGACAAACTGATGTCATGCCCGTAAAATTTTAAATTAATCTTAAAAGTATGCAACATTTTTCTGAGATCTAAACCATAAGCTTCATTTTCAACAGACGTTTTTTTATTCAACATGTTTCAATGTAGGACCTGCCACCAGTCTTTTAGACAGTCATTCCGCCAATTTTCCCCTCCTTCTGTCTTCTTCTTGCTTGTGCCTGTCACTACTCAACTAGACTGTGATTATGTCTGCTGCATCGTGCTGTTTCGGCCTCAATGTAGGCAATCAGATTAATGACCTCGTTTAACGACTTAACACCGAAACGTACAGTTTGCAGAAACAAAAACAAAATTTGAGAAAAATTTAAAGTACCTGCGATGTTTAAAGCTCAATCGCGTCCCGACCAGGCAGTTACTGGTTTTGTTTTTGTTTTTTGAATCCCTTTTGTTTTTGTTTAGTTTTTTTACATTATCTTCCTTCTCCTCGCAACGAAAACGAATGATGAAAGTGTGAAATTTAATGAATGAAATGTCTAAGTATATTTTTAGGGGCGCAACGAAACCGCTCTCGAGATATCTTGAAGGGATTTGCAGTTATAGATGAAAAATTTAGATAAGCCAGTGAAAGAAGAGATTCGAAGACGAGAACCGCAGAGATTAAAAAAGGACTAATATGTGCACTCTTTATATTCTGATTAATCAACGAATAGTAGTTCTCACTCACTCGCTCGTAATATATTGTAGCATTCACCAGATTCCCCTGAATAAATTGTAGACTACCTTCTGACGACAGTCGGAACCATGACCTACATTGCAAGTGACTTTAAGTACCACGACCTACATTGTAAGTAACTTGCCCCCCCCGACGCTTGGTCCTCCCCTTCACCAATAGAGTACTATTAAGAGAAGACAAATGTATGTAATTTATAAGTAAAACATTTTACCCATAAATCGTATTAATAAATAAATCGTAAAATCATTATAATTAATTAAATAATTGTAAATTGTATGAATTATAAGAAATAATAACATGACGAGAGTTGACAACACCTATCTATCGACTAAACTTTCAGGTGATAGTCACTGAATTAATTGACATTGAGCCGGGGGTTACGAGCCCCCTCGCAGTCAGGTATCCTTGCCTTGATATTGAACGTGACCTGCGAACACCTTGTAAAATCTTGTAAATTCCATCCAGATAAAACTCCTCAAAATATTTATTTTTCTCATATTCGACAATTCGCTATAAGCTATCGATTGACATCCTCCTTTCAGCGTAGTTTACTATAATATACACTCTACTTGATTTTCACCTTTCACCACCCTTTAACTAATTTCTTCCCATCAACAACTGAACATAACAATATTACATGAGCGCTCATCTTCATCCTTGTTTTTACTAATTGACAATTTCTTGCATCATTACATCACCACTTCCTTCCATTTTCATGCATTTTAATTAGCAGTTACATTAAACAGTAATAAAAATAATAACAAAATCGGGTGGAAAATGCAGATGGGAGAAAGTTCAGTATTCTAAGAAACATAGACTGGGATTTCCTAAAAGCTCTTGTAATTAATTTTTAAAAATTTTAATTGATAATTGAAACAAAAATTTTATATGCATTTTTTATATCAAACATAATAATAAATGAACCTCGTTATTATGCATATTCGGTTATAATGTTTATTATTAATAATTAATTGAATCTCAAAGAAACTTCATTTATGTTTGATTACAAATGACATCATTTTTCAAAAATACAGTAACCATTTTTAGCAATATTCGTTTCGAACTTTTTTCAAAAAATCCAAATAAAATAGTTTCCATTTCAGTCCGATATTTTTTTATTAAATCTAAGAAGCCTGTCTCCATTTTGGAGCTTGTTTTCTTTCAAATTAATTTTCGTTTTTATTTTTTAATAATATTTAAAATAACGGCTTTATAAATATGTGTTTTTGAATAATTCACGTTTTAAAATTTAATTATCTTGATATGAGCTCCTCATTTTAAACGTGAAATTTAATGAATGAAATGTCTAAGTATATTTTTAGGGGCGCAACAAAACCGCTCTCGAGATATCTTGAAGGGATTTGCAGTTATAGATGAAAAATCTATATGTGTTGAAATCAAAATTTGTCAAACTGAAACTAAACAATTTTAATTTTAAATTGACTATTTCTTAAGTCAAATCAAATAGTTTTTACTTCGGACTTAATTAAAAATTAATTAACTGCGACCTGAAATAAAATCTCCTCAATTAAAATTAAATAAATTTTAATATTTTTGAATTCAACTTTTCTTAATTAAGAATTAATAAAGTATATTGGAACGAGTTTCCGTCATCCCTTGTCACGTTAGGTTTGGAGACAAACCGGTTTCGGCGATGTGCCATCTTCAGTGGCTGATGTCGTTCTCGAACGACATCAGACACTGAGGATGGCACATCGCCGAAACCGGTTTGTCTCCAAACCTAACGTGACAAGGGATGACGGAAACTCGTTCCAATATACTTCAACATCCAACCCTGTCGGAAACCTCAGCGAACATGAACATGTAAGAATTAATGTTTTAATAACAAATTTTCGAATTTAAAATACTTAATTTTAGTTTTACCTCAGTAATTTTTTTTTGTAAAAAGTCATGAATTCATAAAGGGTTTTTAAAAAGGTTTTTTAAAAGGTTTTCCAAAACGTGCCAAAAGCGTATCGCAAATAATAGAAAGCATGAAAGCACTGAATAAGTTTTTTAACTGGCTTCCTCGCAGTATCCCACCTTTACCTATTCCTTTCTCCCTTCACGGGCTTGCTTGGATTTTTCGTTCTTCTATTCATCTATTTTGTTTCCATAAATTATTCTACAATAAATTTCACAATAAAATTTGCATAAATTCGCATTCTTCCTGTTTCGGTTGCTCCTTTTATTTCCGTTTTTTACTTCTACACCAGTCAGCGATTATTGCAGTGTAACCGAATCTGGACTCGAGGGTATAACTACTTTTCAACATTTATGGGTTATCATGCCATCAATCGGTGGTATAGCACCAGTCATGAAGCTTTGATAAGGATGAAAGGAAGAGGAAGTGTTAGATGTTAGTTCTACTTCGACCAACTCGTCCGTTTCTGTTACCGATCTCCATTCCTTCGTCTCCAAAACGTAGTTTCTAAAGCATTTCGAACTTAATTGTTATTTCTGAATAGATAACGAAATAATCATGAAGAATAAATGATGGAATTATTAACATGTACGATAAGAAAACTAAGAAGTAAAGCTAAAAAGTCACCGGTGTATTTAATGTAGTTTAAAATTACAATCGTTCAAAATAAGAGAAAGAGATAAGTTGAGACTTTAGAAAAAGTTAAGATAGATGAAAGTAGAAGGTGAATCAATAATAGTTTCAATAATGGTTTTATGTTTTTACTTCATAATGAAGACCTTTCCTTTTTATCGTCTTTTTCTTCTTAAATTCATCTTTTTCGGCTTTTTTAATTTCTCCTTATTTTTTCACATCTATCTTATTTCTTCGCCTTACCTTCTTTCCTCTTTTCATTCTTAATAATTTTCTTCTCCTTTTTCACACTTTACCTTACTCATAGCGGCTTTTTACATCTAGACAGATGTAGAAAGCTCCAAATCAAACTGAGTTTTTTTCGTAGGCGGTTACTAATAACTAATTACTTAGACTCAAACATTCTTAGTTCGCTTTATAACCGAATGACTTTAGATTTTTTTTCTCTGGATCGATTCGGATTGATCTTAAGCGCATTCGATTTCTAATTTTTTTCCTTGGTATTTCTAGATCGGTCTATTCGCTTAGAGATAATTTCAAATATTTTCTAACGTTTCTGAAGACCTCTAGATAACCTCTGAACAGGTTTTATATATTTGCCCTTGTATCGAAAGACTCTGAATTGTTCGAAGAGAATAGCTTCTGTTCTTATTAATGTTTCATTGTTTTCACTTTTTTTCACTTTCTTTTCCCACTCCTTGTTTTGACACAACTTTGCACTTGCTGTCATCCGTCAAATACCTAAAATTAATAAGCAAAAGGAACACTTTAAAGTAAACATAAGTTTGTCCACTGCTATATGGTCCTCTCTCTCTCCCCCAATACCCTTTGTAACACACCTCGATTGCCATTCCATTTGGCATATGAGAAAGTTTAGCAAATAATGTAATTCCTGTAAATGCGGATGACTTTCGTTTTGTTAAAATCACAAGCATCAAGCATCAAGCAATCAAGCATTCCACCACTAACCTTGAAACACTTATCAATAAATTCAAAAACAATTCCTCTTTTCCTTTGCCTGACGCTTTCGGTGCGGCCAATTTCTCTCAACCCACCTCCATCCTCAAAACACCTTACACATCTCTTAAAGTATTTTAGGATGTAAGTACTAAGGAATTAATGATAAACAGCGAGTGACAAATGAGCGAACTATTAATTATGAGCAAACATGAATGTTGAAAGAAAAAATAATGAATATTCTTATTGTCAAAGTTAGAAAAAATTTTGTAAAGTTTCGCTTATTAGTGAAGATTTCCCTGAACATACAACCCGCACGTTCCATCATCCAGTCTGCAACATTTCTTATAACGTTTAATATTTATTGATACTTTCTCAGTAATTTCGTAATCGATGGCATTATTCGTTTGACAGGATATGTCAGCTTATATCTTGCCAATACTCTCCTGCTGGCTTCTTTCTCTTTTTATTCATACAACACATTCACAACTCCGCTCTCGCCACACTCCCCTTCTTACACTTTAGAAAGTTTTACCCGCTCACCATCACCTTTACTCTTTACTTATTGAAACTGCAGTGTTAACGACAATAACTCGTCTCTGATATTTACGCCCTGCATCATATTTTGTCTTGATTCTCGTTAAAAATCTCAACTAGTACCGGCAATGCCGGTGATGTACGGATGGCAACTCTAATGGAAAGTTTGTTTAAAATGCATACTAATGCAAAAATTTTGAGATTAGTTTGGTTGTAATGTTGCAAAATGAATGAATGGCCAAAAGTTTTGAATTAATATTCAAATATTTAAAAAGCTACCACAAAAATTCCTTCGGAGAACAGAAGTGTTGGAGGAGAGGGAATGGTGCCCCTCTTTTGAATATTGTCGGATCAGTAATTCAAATAGTTTTTAGTCAGTCTTGCTTGCTTTTAGTCAGTCTCACCTAGTTATAATCCCTTTTGGAGTCCCTTGTAGTTAATCATAGCCGATTACAGTTATTTAATGTAATTAAAAGTAACTCTCCTTTTTAATTTTTGCATATCATAAAATTTGAATAATTTAAATAAAAAAACTCAGAGAAATAAATCGAGAGGGATTGGGAGAAATGGCAACCCTCGATTTTGGCCTTTAAAATTACAGAGAAATCATGTAGCGCATGTAAGTTTTAAGGGAAATCATAGCATCGGAGAAAGCTTATCCCACTAACCCCATCCTTACCCCACTTTTCATCATTATTATTTTCATCGTTCATTTTTTCCTTGACTTTGAGTTATTCAAATGTGTGCTTCTCAATTCAATGATTCCTTTATCTAAACCCTCCCTCATTAAGATCTTATCCTCATCAGGTAATACGAGAATTTTCACGATTTTAATTTAATTAAAAAGCCTTTATTAAATGTAAAGAATAACTATAAGTTTCGTTCTCCTGCCATATCTGGGTTTTACACACAGGATTTTTAATGCCCATAAACGTTCTATATATCAAAAATTGCATATTATAACCAGTTGTAGATATTGCTTATGGATGAAAGCCAATCCGAAGCACAAGTCCCTTGATCATCCTTTAGATGGATTTAAGTTAGCATCTGCATGGCCTTAAGGGCATTCGAAGTAGTTATATATTGACCTTATGATTATGGCCTTACTCTTAATGTCACGTTTTGATGGATCTGGATTACTCGTTTAATTCTATCCCGATCATCCTGACAATTTTAAGGCTAAGTAAAGAGTAAATCTTTTTGAAACAACTTTAAAACTTTATTGACTTGTCTTTATTCCTCCCTTCCCTCCCACTTTCCTGTTTCTTCTTCTGTTTACCTTTTTCTCTACATCGCTCACAGTTCCGGTACTAAAAAAATAGTCTCTGGCTTCAAGTAAAACATAATAATCCATAATAAAAGAATATGTAAAAGTGACTTGTTAAAACGAAACAGGACGATACAACAATACGTGTAAAGACGGTGATACTAAAGAACAAAGTGTATGATTCAAAGTAAAAACTTAACTTTTATACGAAAATGCAATTTCCGAAATGAATCACGGAGAGAGCGCGAAAACACAAAGTGAACCAAGAGGATCATCACCGGTCTCATAATAAAATATAGTATCGTATATATAGAAAAATATACATGTGTGGCATACATATATGTGCCTCTATATATATTGCCATAGATACGAAATGAAATTAAGGAATAATGGGTAAAAAGGCATAGGAGGGGTTTTCCTTCCAACAAGGAGAAGAGCAATAAAAATGAAGTTCCTGTTTGCGGTTAATGTAATAAAGAAATCTTTTAAGAATGTGATGACACTGAAGATATACTAAAGTGTTACCCACTCTGTCATTAAAATACGTTAAAAAGGCATAAGCGAAGGGAACACAAAATAGTACGAAAGTATATTAATATATCGTAGTAACTAGAATTCTCTTGAAACCTAACCGTATTGATGAAAATTTTCTATTTCTTTAAAGTGCTTCCATTTCAGAGGGTTTTATTTTTCAAAAAGTTTTTTATATAACGCTATAAGCATTAATTATCAAAAATGGATAACTAGGATGGCTTTGAATAATCATCAGTCGATTAATTTGTTATATATTGTTTAAATTATGAACATAATGATGATAATCGACGAAGGCTAAAAAGTAATTTAAATTAAAATCTTGAAATTGTGGCTCCTAAAACCAGAAAAATGGGTGTGTGAAAATTGGTTTTATAGAAAGTGTGCAATTTCAATTCTGAAAATGCCGATAAAATTAGCTCAGACTAAAAAAATTTTATTATAAATTCGTTTTATTTCTTTTCCCTAACCTTTTATTTAAAATTCATGCTTGCTTTTTTTGGTTTATCTTATGTTTGGAAAAAATCATTAAGCTATGAAATCAATTTAAATACTTTATTTCAAAAAAAATTGAAAAATTGAAAAATTAAATCCTAATAAACAATTTGATAAAGTTATTCTTTACGCAAAATTTTCCTTTGAATACAACTACTTACAAAAAATGTTGTTGTGCGGCAAATGTTATAACGCTCTATCTAGAGCTCTATCCAGAGATACGGGACCGATACCCAAAGCGCATAATTCATTCAAGGGCGAATACTTCTCCGGCTCCATCACATAGCTTTACCGGAGAAGATCCAAGTAACTTATGGCCCCTTTAAAGGCTGCCCATTACCCACTGTTCCTTGCCAGGTTTAGCCTGGAAACAGACCGCTTTGGGCAATGACCGTCTATTGTGATAAACTAATATTCCTTCTCGTTTTTCGAAATCAGATATTTCAGAAAAGATGACGAGTCACTCATGATAAGCTGTTTTTTTGATATTTCAAGTCTCTCGACATCGGCTTCTATTTAATTAAATAATGCCATATCAACGATATTACTAATATTCTGATCGTCGAGATTACACTTGAACTCGGCTTTCGAATCCTACCTTTTGAATAAATTTCTTCCTTCGTGATTCTTTAAAACACATGTAAACACTTATAAAATATTAATGAATTCGATGTCATTCGATGGAAAAACGAAGAGAAGAGGCGAATAACGCCCTTCAATTATAGTAAAACTTTCAAATCTTATTAAAAAATTTTTAATTCCTTTCATAAATTCATCATAAAATTCCTTTATTTAGCTTTTTCCTTCCTTGGATTTTTTCTTTTCTCTACTTCTTTCTCCCCTTCTTGAATATGTATGCTTCAATTTAATTGCGCTACTTCAATATTTGATTTTTCCCATAAACCTTTTCAAACCAACTGAAAAAAACTCGCTAGAAACGTTTACTAAAGCTTTCGTTTATTTTGTTTAAGTCATCCAGTCAGTTTGTCTATCCCGTACTAATTTTAGCTCGTTATTTATCTACGCGTTGCTTTGCTTTTATTTCTGTTTGTGTTTTTGTGTTATTGTGGTTTTTTAGTCTCGCGTAATTTGCGATATCAATTAATTCATTTCAAAAACCATAACAAAGCGAGGGAGATAGTCATCGCTTTGAATTCGACGGACTATTCTAGTTAAGAAGAGGCTGCGCTAAGGGGGGTAAGAGGTTTACAAGGGGGCAGGGTTGGTTTTTAAAGAGTTAAACTGATGCCGGTACTTAGATAAAACTTATGACTCGCAGACTAGTTAAATGATTAAAAGTTAATTAATGATGCTGATAATGATAGTCAATTAAAGTTAAAATTTAATTTTAATTAAAACAATTTTTGGGATATTGTAACTTTTAAAGCAGAAGATGAGCGTTGAAAACTTTTTTCATCAGCAGTCTGTAATTCATAAATTTGCAACTTTAAAAAATTTATAAAATTATCTCATACTCTAAATTTGAAAAGAATACCGCTTTGTTTTATGACGATCATATCATACGATTGTCATTTTTCGTAAAATTCGGTCACGAAATATTCTTTAGTTTTCGGGAATCTAACAAATTTTCAAAACTGTCACTACTATGAAAATTCTTGAATAAAATATTATAAACGGGAAACAGAGCGAGAAAAGATTTCCTTACGCTTCAAGGAAAACTGTTTTAAAAAATATAACCAAGCTGATAGTAAGGCAAGAAACAAGCAAGAAACAAGCAAACAAACATTTAAAAATCGCATACAAATTAGAAAAACAAGTTGACAAAATCGTAAAATGTGATTGCCAAAGATAAAAATGACGAAGCGTAAAATTTTGGCCCAAAACGCATATACAAACACATTCACACAATCGCATACACATGAAAACAGACACATACGCTCGTATTCATATGTACACAACAAAGTTCAAAGTACAAAGTATGTAAAGCAACAAAGTTCATTTATAGAAAAACTTCAACAATACCCAGCAAGAAATCTATAAAATTTATAACACAAATTTTCAAAACAAACTCGTAATACAATACTAGTTATTTTAATGACTACCCGTTGGTGCTTTATCACTCATAAAATCGGATTTAAGAAATAATCAAAACCTTTAACATGCTCAAACCTCACATTTACATTCTTCGTGTTTCTTTCTTCGTTTGCTACAAATTCGATATAATATCTCATTTCTCTCACCCCTTGCTTTCTTTAAGTTTAACTCGCATTTCCTCTGTCCCTTTATTTTGTCTTAATCATACTCTTGGCAGTCCGTCATAGAGTTCTTATAATCTTTAATAACTCGATCATTTCAGTGGTTTGAGAATGAGTGAGAAGATTACCCGCTCCGTCTTAAAATATTATTTTTGATTTTTAATATATAATCTATAATTAATTTCCCTTCTCTGGCTTTCTTAACGTTACTCGTTATTTTATATTCGTTAGTATTTTCTCTCGATTTGTGTCCATCTTATACAAACCCTTTCAATATTTCTTTAATTATTTTGTCACTTTATGCAATATTTTTTATTTCGATCCCTAATCTCTCATAAATCTCTTCTTAGCAGATCATACCATCTCCCCTTCCTCTTCCAGAATATCTCGTTCTCAACTAGTTTAATTCTGGCCAGGTCTTCGAACTATATCGTAGCGCACATTTCGTGTTTCTTTCCGTGTTATTTTCGTTCTTTACTCGTCGCTTACTAAGAGGTTTTTTGGCATATGTCTCTTAGTTGTCTCTTTGATCTCTCTTCTCCCCTCTTTTTCTTTCTCATTCTCCTTCGTTTTGTTCTTTTTTCACGAAATCGTTTGTTTAAATGATTTCATTGTGGCGTAGGAAGGACGCGGGATTTGTCTCGTCGGATCTATTTTTCTTGATGTTCTTTATTGCTTCAGGGAATCGAGCTTTGAGGTATCTTGCAATAGTGTCGTGCGTATCTTTACGCCTGGTTTTTATGCCCTCATTTTGCATGACTTTCGTTCAATTGTACTTGTTTTGTTTGTACATTCTTCGTGTCTCTTTTTCTTCCCTATCTCTTCGGAATCCTTTATGCGTAAATGATCTGTAGAAATGGCACACGTACGCAAAGAAAAAAATACGCATAATACACACATACTAAAGAAACCGTTACCGCAAAAAATTGAGTGAAACAAGTTTTTTGATTGAAATTTGGATTGGGCGTAACAGTGTTGTCCCCAAATTTTTAAAATGTACAGAATGAAAAAGTAGCGAGGATACAGCGAGAAAAAAGGGAATTGCTTTTCTATGGAATATTGTGTGCAGTAAAACTATTCCTTGCAAAATATTGCATTGTCAAGGCGTCTTCAAAATAAGTGATAACCTGTTGCTTGTTGTTATTGCAATTGTCACTGTTGTTGTTGTTCATGTCATCTCTTTCCAATATAAAGTTCCGGACGTTAGACTCACACACTACTATTTTATCCATTCATTCACTCCATCCGTACATCCAATTGAATTTTCTGGTGTATCCTCGTTATTTGTGTGCTGTTATGGGTCCTATGGTTGTTGTTGTTGTTATGACCATTGTTGCGGCTACGTTGGAGTGCCACAATCGCCGGGGACGATTGATTTAACTAGAACTTAAAAGGGCAGGACTTACCAGAAGTATGTCTAACTTCTGTTCCTCATCTCTCTCTTCTCTTCTTCCACTATCCCATTCTCTTTCTTCATGAAGTTTTACTTAGCCACCAGGGCACAGAAACTTGGTCGAGCCTCTTGACATTTGAATGTTTCTTGAAAGGGTGTTTTGTTTTTTCTATTTGCAGGCTTTTCGTCCTGCATATCCTTCAATCATTACTTCTACAATTCAGTTATCCAACCACTCTATTCAATCAATCAGGCAACATCAAAGAACAAATGAACAGGTTCATAACTATTGTTTAATTAAAGTGTATGTCATCATTGTCCTTCATATTTTTCGCTCCCTCCTTTCTTCTCAAGCTTCGGAAGCAACGTCAATAAAAATTAATATTTTATTAAGTCGCTGCTTGAGTTCATTTGAAATAGAAAATGAAAAAGGGCAAAAACAATGACAACAAACGCAGTAAAACTAAGAAACCGTGCAGTCAATACATAAGCAAAAAATCCAGAAAAGTTAGAAAAAATTTATTTCAACCTTCAGAAAAATACAAAGCGTAATATTGAAACATGAAAATTATTGAAAAATTACAAAATTCTGAAATTCAGTGAAAAATAAATTACAACAATATAATGAGCTTTGTAAAAGAACACAACAAAAACACCGGCAAATCAATCCAATCATAAACCAAAAGAACGAGTGAGAAAGATAATCTACTCGTTCTTTAGATAATCAATTTCAGTTTGTTTTTTTTTTGGTAAATCTTTCCTTGTACTTTTCATAAAATATTTGCATAAATTTATTCAAATCAAAATTGTTTCCCAAAAAAGGATATATAGAGGAAGAAGAAAAACAAGAAATATTCCTCATATAATACTTGCCGTTATTCTCCTTTCTTCGCGGTAACCACTGCTTCCTTTGTAATTTCCTTTATTTCTTCTTTTCTTTCTTTACATTCTTCTTTGCTTACGTCATTCCCTCCCTCTTCTTCCTTCTTCTCTTTTCTCGTCCCTTTATCCGCCTATTTTCTTTTCCGCTATATCTTCACATCCGCCATTCTTTGCCGTCTACTTGCTTCTCTCAAACCTTCCTATTTCTACCTTCTTTTTCGTCCGCTCGTTCCCACCGTCCCCATAATCTTCTACCTCCCTCCTTCCTTCCTTTCCCTGTTTCCCCTTTCTTCATCAACTTTCTGCCTTTGCTACCTTCCTTCCTTTCGGCGTCGACCTTTCCATTTATAACTTTTGGCCTTCCTTCCCCCGCATTCGACTTCCCTTCATTATGAATATCATTCACGAAAAAACTATGTTTTTGTATGTTTTTCCTTTTTTTTTGTTAACAGTACCGTTGATCCTACATTTGTTATTCAGCCTCGCTATCACTATTGGTGTTGTAATCATCAATTTTCATTAATTTTCAATTTGCATTCAATTTTATATACAATTGAGCATTCTAATTTATAGATAATATTGCTTACCTCTCCCTCTCTTTCTCTCGTTTCGCATCCCCCTTCCTTTCCAGCATTATATCTTTAATCACCCTCTCCCAATATTCCTTTCCTATCGCAACACATCTACCCTCGCAACAGTCTTGCTCCACATATCACGATCATCGTATTGCTTTCCTGCGCTCCATTAATGCTCTTTGCAGTGCAGCTACTTCACAAAACAGCCTCATCTAACCATCCCTTACATACCCAAGTACACACACACACATGCACTAACACTAAATTTCAGTATTCCAAGAATCCTCAGCAACCCCAACAACAATACCAATATCTATGCATCATCATCACTATAAGCAGCATCATCACTTTTATTATTATCACCATTATAATTATTTTCACCGTCATTATTGTTACTACTATTATCATTATTGTCATTTCAATTATAGTTATCGTCATCAGGAAACATCGAGTGCAAATAATGTCACTCGATTTTAAATAAATAAAAAGCCGTTTTTAATGAGGTCATCGAATAATACTACCAAATCAATACAGTTTTCCCTGAAGGCGGGATTGGGGTCAGAGAAACCGGCTATAACCAACGTTATAGCAAATAAATTACTGCTGCTAATGTTCGTACTCATGATATACAAGTATCTGTGAATATCTATCAAATACAGCTTTAATTTACTGACAGAAGGTAACACCCAGAGAGTAAGATAGAAAGAGAGAGAAAGATACGTGGAGAACGAATAGAGCAAGATAGAGCGTCAGTGACACAAAAAGCGCGTTCATACATAAACCGGCTTGGATGGAACTGATTTCAATTTAAATAAAATTGATAAGAATTGGTGATAAATCGGAGGATATTAACATTGGGATGGGTCTACATTTTTACAATTTATCACAAGTTATCTCGAATTAATTATCATTAATTTTTATACATATTTACTGTTATATCCCTTTTTCTGTTTTTTTTTTGCAATGGGCAGGAAATTGTAATATTTCCATAAAAGTAAAAAAATTATAAAAAAAGCAAATAAGGCAGGAAGAAAGAACGCAGAGAAGGAAGAGAGTAAATGATGAACTGGTAAAATTATGTCATTTATAATCCACCATTTTCATATTCATTTGCATCCTTTCTACTTTTAAAAATACAAATACGTTCGTTGTCCTTTAACGGATCAAAACGATTTCTGCAAGCGATGCCGAATAGAATAATTTGCCTCATTTTGAAATAAAGCCCTTACTCATGCTGTGTTTTTCATACTTGCATCGGTGCGTTATTTTATGGCATATATTCAACCATTTTAGCCTACCTCGTTACGCCTTGTACCGTTAGTGGTACCTTTGTCAATTTGTTAAAACACTATCTCGGTAGTAATTCTTAACAATTTTCATTTAATTCTAGCACTACCAGCCCTATCTAGAAGACATTGCCAAAATGGCATAGAATAGAATTGTCATATAATTAATATCCTGCTAGAAGACTGGAAATTTTAGCTCAAACATAGAAGCCGGCCTTGGGTTATCCACAAGAAAATCCTTAATTTTCCACAATATCATTAATAATTATACTCATACCCGTTCGCGATTACTGGAGTAATTATCCACCAATGATTGTACTTGTCTATCAATACTTCTTCGTCGCGTTCGCTAATTAGTGGTACATCCATTCATCAGTACAAATGTTTGTCAATGTCAATGGCAAAAATCATCAATAAATTTGTTAATAAAAAGGAACATGTATTCGTCATTAATGATATTTCTTCATCAGTAGCATCACTTGTAAATCAATACCGGCACTTGTTCATTATCAGTGCTCATCAATAGCCATATATGCTAATCAGTGGATTCATTCATTTAGTACTTATACTTGTTCCAGTTTAGTCCACTAACAGTGTCATCTACACAGTGATAGTGATATTTGTTCAGTTATCGATAATATGAACGTGGTCTATCTAAAGAAAGTACTAAAACATGAAAGGTTTATAGCCTTTTTCAAGAGAATGCAACCTATGCAAGTCCTTTTTGTTTAGAGACATATATGTCTAATGGTAGACTGCAATTTAGTAAAGTAACGACCATAAAACACATTTATAAGAGCATAAAGCATTACCATAAAAGTATACTTGTCATATAGAGCATACAATAAAAAACGATTAACATAAAAATTGAGGAGCCACTACTGTCGTTTATTGTTATTTATCGAACCAAATTTGTTCATCTTTTATCCTTAACATCCACGTGCTTCAAAAATATGTTTTCAAAAGAATACGCGAGTCTTAATTTTGTATAATTTGTTATCCTTACTTATTTCGCATAAAGAAAAGTCTCAATACATTTTCTATTCAATTCAATTCAATAAATTTCGACCAATCCTACTTGTTTTGAGAGCAATGTCTAAAAATCTAAGGACTACGACTATAGATATTATTTGAGAGGGAAGAAAAACGAAGTGACAGTGAATGAGTGATAATTAGTTAACAGTTTTTACCATATAAATAATAAAATATAAAAAAACAAAATATTGGTGAAAGTCTTACCGCGTTTTATCTCCATCCAGAGTGAATCTGCTTTTGTCACTTAAATGAAAATTGTGGATAATAAATGGAAAGCAGAGAAGAAGAAGAAAAATAAAAGGAACTATTAGAAAAACGGGATGGACAATCAAATAGGCAGAAGAAAAAATAAGTCGCAGGAGCGTTAAATTTAATCCTAGAAGAGATAAAGCAATTATGCAATTATGCCTGGGGGAAATAAAGGAGAATATTCCGGGAAGGAAACTCATCCAATCCTTTTAGTAGTTTTGGCATAGTTTTTAATTTGAATTACTCAATATGGAAGTTTATATACTCAGATATTTTTCTCATATGCCATCTACCAACATGCAGATCCTAACAAATGCAGTTTAGGAAAATCCAACCATCTTTTAATCATTCCTCCAACCACCATATCATCCATCCATCCATAAACATATTCCCGTCCCCTTTAACCTGTTCATCTTTATCCTCATCAAACCTTCGAATTTATGCTATTTATACATCCATCCATTTATCCGTCTGTGCCCGTCTCATTTTTTTGGCTACCTTTCTCATCCTTTTCCTTGCTTGCTTAACAATCTCTCCCTACCATCACTCCATTCATTCTTTCATCTCATCCATTCTCAAAAGAAAAAATTCGATTCATAAAAAATTATTTAGCATGAAGTATAATATAGAAGCTCGGCCAAATGCTTCTCGTACTGATGCCATACCAGCGAGTACACCGACTATAATAATATTGCACTAATAAATCATATCGTATTTTTAAATTAGGTCTCTTATGATCCAATTACGAAGAGCAAATGGAGAACTACAGAATAAAGTAAGTGAAATCCTAGGGGATACTGTCTTCTCTGTTAGCAATTGTAAAACCAACGTGTGAACAAACAAGATAACAACAAGATAACCAACATGGCAAGCAGCAAACGAGATAACAGGTCGATGAGAAGGGAAATTCGTAGTAGTAGCAGACGGCCTCTGTGTTCTTTCACAACTGATTTATTTATGACAAGCTGTTTAAAATAACAAATTTTGTTCTTGGCACAAGAAAAAGTAAAAGAAGAACAATAGCGGCAGACAGAGCATCAGGGGGGGAGGGAATGATGGCGGCACGAATACCAGCGATGGTGTCGAGGATAATAAAAGCTCCCCAAATGACTTCCCTAAAGCACGGATCCAACCATTCATAGTAGAGCAGTGTAGCACTTTTAATATTAACATATTTATGGCTACAAAAGCAAATTTTAATAATATTAATTCGGTAGTTTTATACCCTTTAATCGAAATAGAGTATATTGCGAATTATCTCCTGACTTATAATCTGGCTCGGAATTGCCTCCGAATTTCCGAGTAAAATTATCCAAGTAATATTCTGCATGTGTGTCTCTCTGTAAAGCATGACTACAAAAAAACGAATAAAGTTACCATAATGAAATTTGACATGGAATCACGATAAGAAAGATATAGACAAACTATTTTAGATTGAAAATAGGAAAAATTGGGTAACAAACAAACCCGTATTTTTTAGTAGATATCAATGAATCGTGTCTATTCGTCAATTTCTCGGATCTTAAGATTATTTTGAAGTTCCGAATAAAGCTGGCTAAAGTTAGATGATATTCATAAAAATGAGAAGTACCACCCCTAGGGTAGATATATAACTTGCCGACCACTGCGTCCCGGCTTGCGGAAACTTTTTGAATCTCGCGCTGCGACCTTTAAAACAATAAAGGCCTCCGGGTCATAAGTTCCTGAAATTCGCGAGCCTTCAGAACATAGATTGCGCGTTCCCATGATTCAACTTCCTGGATCACACGCTGATCGTTATTTCCGTTCTTCGCCTGGAATCTTATCGCGGTACTCAACCTTATCTTTTTATAGTATCTTTGTGCCTACGACTAACGGAGACATCATTTCAACGCCACTTACCGTACACGCGCTAATCGCTGTACGCATTTCATTATTTCAACATCAAGCGCCCATCGCTTTACATCCAGTTTCTTTCAATATCACTAAATGAGCCACACATGTCTTTGAATATGGAATTATGACTGGAATTACAATCTCAAAAATGGCAAGAGCCAACAAACCTTTCTTTTAAGGTGCGTGAAGAGAAAAAAGAGAAAGAGAAAGTAAGAGAGAAAGTGCCAAAGCTGTCAGTAATGCCCTATGGAGTAAGAAAATTCAGTTAAAAATTATGAAAGTATAGGAAGAAATTTTCATGTCTGCTTGCTTTCGACTGCTGTCCTGAATTGGAGCCACTAACTACCCAACGAGAGACAATACTATTATGATTACAAGGGTCAGTAGCTTTTTATGGAAGGATGGAAAGCACGTGTTCGGATCAAAAGTGATGGAGCTGTGTAATTTATCAACGACGTCCGTAGATGTAGATGATTATTCAACGGTGCTCGTACGAATATGTTCTAATAAGCCCGGTCCCAAAGCCCTTCCTTGACGAATTTTATCCTTAATTAGTTAATTTTTTTAATCCTTAATTAAAACGCAAAACCATTTAAATAAATTCAGATTATATTTATTGTATTATAAAAATCACGTACTCTTTTAGGAGATAAAATAAGAAATTCGAATAAAAAACGATTAAACCCATTCAATCCAACCTGAGTCCGCAATATATTTTATGATTTCACGACGGGGCTTACACATCAGTTGCAATAACAATTGCCTACCAAATTAATACTAAAGCAATAAAATTACGGTAACACTAAAGTAAAACGCAAAATAGGCAATGCCGCCATATTATATAAAAACAAAAAAAAACCATAAATACAAACTCATATGCGCTCACATAAAAGTGTTATTGGATTAAATATGGAAATAATATAGAAAAACTACGCTTTCCAGAGCTGGCAGCTAAAAAAAATAACCGAATTATTTAGAAAGAGAGAAAGGGAGAGAAAGAAAGAGAGAGAGAGAGAAAGAAAGGGCGTGGGCGTGAGTTAGGGCACTAGAAGTTATATTCGTTTCTAAAAAATAAACAAAGCTTAAGCGTAAGTGCTGGTAATGAAATGTGTGTTTGGGAATGTAATGCCTTGGAAAGTAAGTGTGTTTATGTGCCAACCGTCACCAATAAAAAACCATGGTGAAAAATACTCTGCTACAGAAAAAATCCAAACAAAATTTTATGTAAATATATTTCTTTTATTTTTATGACAAAAGCAAAAACAATATGCACCGCCAACAAGCCCATAACAACAGCTTATGAGACTAAAAATGATAACAATAAAGTACTAGGTATAAAGACGAGCACTTAAACGGAACCATGAGGGGCATATTATGTGCTATTTTTTAACGTAACTACATTAAAAATAAGGCAAACTTATTTGCTCTAACCAACAGCCTGATTGGTCATACACGATCAAACAAAAGTATATATCATCCCCACAACCTCCTTCTCCCTTTGAGTTAAGCTGTCATAAAATTGGTAAAAAATTACTTGGGGGTACGTATTTCGTAGCTGTTCCTGTTTTTAAAAGCATGAAACATAATACCGTCGCATATTTTCGAATTTTTGTCAAAATGTTGGGGACAAATGTTGGCGCTAATGTAAAATCGCCTAAAAAGTAGAGGAAGGGTTGGTATATGTGTACTATTAGGTCCACGATTTCCTATATATCTGTCCACGATTTCCTATTTTTTCAAAGTCTCATTACCAGAAATTGCTTGGCAAAGGAAGGTCTACCCATTGATTTCAATCAGCGATGAACAAAATATTCCAAGAAAAGCAATCCCGTGACTGTCCAATAACAATACAGAATATACAAAATATAAAGGGAGGCCCTAAATTATCGCGAACTGATATTTATATATCCTACACCAGCGTAATTTAGGTCTATAGTTTTATTCTGATAACCGGTATAATCAATGACACACGCATTGTTTTCAATATCATCAATAAAAAAAGAAATACTCACAGTGTTGCCAAAGCAAACACATCAAGAATATGGAAACAAAATTGCAACAATTTTAAATGATGTAAAAAACACAATAACAGTTTTAGCTTAACCTCCAAACATAGAAAGATTACTATGAAGCAAATTATGTGTTTGAATATGTGCGCGTGTGCATGCGTGTTCCTGCGAGCGTGTGACTGCGGGCGTTCTTTTAATATGTTTGTCTTCGAAATTGAGGTAATACCTCTCGCGGTTTCTATAAACAATTCACATCCATTAGAGAAATGAATAAAGTATTCATCCTTTGTCTCGCGGTGACTCGTTGGATTTTCATAATTTTTTACGCATTATGTTAGCTTTTATTCCACGAAGCACCATTATCATTACCATCGTTATCATCATTACCACTAATACCATCATCATTATTATTATCACGTGAAATTTTTTTGCATCGGGATTATAAATTGAAAAGAACGGAATTTCCCACAAAAAATTGTTTTGTGGAAGGGATTGGGGAGGGGGAAGATTGCGGAAATTTGCGGCGGAGAAAGGACTGAGCACGTGGGCTATATTAGTGTGGCCTATTTTTTCTGACATTGTTATCAATTTTGCGCTTTGAAGTCGATGGTTAAAGCATGTCCCAAACGGTACCATCTCTCTCGGGTGAAAAATCGAAATATTAGCTTCGTAAATGAATTTTATGATCACCTGCAAGCTTTTATCTCTCAACGGATGCAGAAGCATACACGTGCGTGCGTACATGCGCTCTGCTAGATAAATACTTACAATTCATCTATTATCACATGCACGCGCCCAATTATATTTACTAACCTGTGCAGTCATTTTAATCAGCTTTATTTATTTGGAGTATTTCAAAGAAAGCAAACACCAAAAAACGCAATTTTCTTTTTGGAGTTAAAATTTTAATACGTTATAGTTGAAATTTTCCATTTATCTTTCTAAAAAAATTTTTTCTAAAATATAAAAAAGAGAAGGAACAGAGAATGTGGAATGATTATGTGAATGCATTTTAATGATGCGATTTATGAAAGGACTTGCTGTTAATTCTCAAATTAATTAAAACTAAAAATAATTGTAATAATTTTTAAGACTGATAGTTAATACTAGTATTTTATTGTTTTATATCTTAGCAGAGTAACGCTTACCAGGTAGAGCATAGAACTTCAGAGATTTATGGTTTTAAATATTATCGGAATAAGTTTAACGGTAAAGTTATTGGAGTTGGAAGTTTAATGATTTAACAATTAACAGCTTTAAAACTATAAGGGTAAAATTAACGTAAGAAGAAGTGGAGACCTCCGACAGTTTTAGAACTAACAGTTTTAATACTTAACAGAAAATATTCCTGTCCATAACATTTTGATATTGCGAATTTATATGGCTTGTAAATGTACCGTTCAACATCTTTATATTAAATCGTGTAACATTGATTTTGCCACATTAACAGTTTTTACAGTAAATTAACAGTTTACTGTAAATATGACAATTCACTAGAATTCATCGGTTTCATCTGAAGCTGTATTCCTTAGGAAGAGATATTCTTCGGTGATAAATGTATTCGAGACATTAGTGAAATAAATTTACACTTAAGTTTAAATAATTTGCGAATTCTGACAGAGAAATCAGATTGTTGTTAACCCACAACAATCCTAAAAAATTTCTCTCTTATAATTAACATTCGTGAACTTGGAAAGGAATACTAAGAAGGAATATCAAAAAATAATATCTGATATCTTCTGAGGTAATTATTATTTTCTCCCTTGGTGTAGTTAATACTCCTCCTTCCGTCCTTCTCATCTTATTACTTTACTCGCTTGAACTCCAAATTTGTTGTATTTCTAAAAATTGTTACAACTGCAACATTCTATATTAATTTTCAAATTTATTTGGCACCGAAACCTTTTTCAAGTACTGAAAAATCATGGACATCGATAATGATGATGATCATAATGATCACGATGATGACTATGTCATGAGACAATAAATCAAACACAACCCCTGCGCCTAGGACTGCCACTTTTTCTAAAATACGTTTACGTAAAAATGCAAATATTGAAAAACCGAACATCATTGCAAATAACTTCGTATTTTAATGGCTGGTGGAGGGTAGAGGAGGAGCACAGTGACCAAACAAACACAAAAAACACAAAAAAGCCTCAGATAACTGCTGTTTACCAGACGAAAGCAGAAGAGGCTCAAGCGCTAATATGGAGCACGATATATCTATAAGTATATATAAATAACACTGAAACCTTTCTCCTTTTTCCTGGAGTTTCTCACGGTCGAGAATGAAATAATTCCTCGAAAGGATACACATGAGCATACACACAAGTGGACTCATATAGTTCCACATTTGTATGATTTCACAGTATACAATCTGGCACACACGCAATGCGTGTAATGAAAGGATAAAAATATCACATTATTTTTTTGCTTGGTGATTCCCTTTACGGAATTGCAACTATTTTTACTATTTACTTTGTTTTGAGAGCAGGGCATAAGGGGAGGGAAGAAGAGCAAAATATTGTCGGCCGAGGCATTGTTATTAACTTGACACCCGACTGAACGTATATGTATGTATGTTTATGCCATATTGAAAGTTAACCAAATTGACACGATGATGGGGTTCTCTGACAACGTTGATGGCGTTTGAGGTGGTGACGGTGCACGTGGAAATGATTGTAGATGGCGATGGTGTTGTTGGTGACGCTTGGAGGTCAAAGAGTTTCAACTACTAATGGAATTTATAGACGACGTTGTAAGCTCATAGTGGGTTTTCCGGTGGTATTGAGATTACTGATAACTTGCCTCGGATTTATCTGATGTTCCTTTTATTCATTCAAAATTTGCAAATCATAAATACATTTTCAGTATGAGAAAAATCTAAAACTTCTTATGAATTTTATTATCACTTTTACGCGAGCTGAATACTCTCAGAATTTTATTGAAATACAACAAAGTAATTCCGCATCCGCCATATAAATCTTCTTTAAATTAAGCATTTATTATATTCGATTCTGTCGCGGTTGAAAATTAGTTTATCGTGAACTTCACTATATGATTTTACAGATATTATTGCTTTCGATCTCGAAATTGTGCCAATTCGGTCGGTTTTAATGAAAATTTATGATCATGCTCTCACCGGCAAAAGTCGATTATTTCAGCAATATTTCTCATCGGCCAGTTAATTTACGAATATTTCATTTGTCGGCATATCCAGCCAACTTTTTCTGTTATGTCGCGTGCACTTTGTTCAAAATTGGTTTGGAATCGCAAATACAACCACTCAATCGTTATGTGGCTTGCTGTTTTTGTGGTTATTATACCAATTTGTTGTCGTTGTTGTTGCGTGACCCTAAAAACGTATAGAGCCGCGTTTTATGATGATTCGTCGTTCTTTTTTCAATTAAATAAAGATTCATCAATTCTGATAGCTCTTTGGCTGAATTTGTGGTCGGTGAAAAATCACAATTTCCTAATAAAAAATGTTACTTACGAATGAATTAAACTAGAAGTTACAAAATTTATTTCAATATTTAAGTTCTAATCGATAATACTATGCTTACCACTTTCCTCAAGGGCCTGGAGTCCTAGACCCTTGTAATAACTACTTGAAGCTAATCTTCTGAAATTCATTCCTCTATAATTGATCAATTTCCTGAAGTACATCTCCGAAACAAATCATCGATAGATGAACTTATGAAACTGTTCTGAAAGCGAAATCTGAAAGCGATAGAATGGAATTGGTTTCTTTAAACCGATCTCTGTAATACGATCTCCTCATATTGGTTTCTTGATGCCGATTCCAAACCATAGATCTTAATTTTAAAACAATCAATAACAATATCCTTACGATACGTCATATAAGTACCGGGAGATATCATATTGTTTTCAAGCTATCAAACCATTGAAACGAATTTAAAAGTTTTATAAGTTTTGGCTATATTTATAACTCTATTGACCACTCTAATTGATAACCGCTAAGGAGTCAATTTAAGCAAGTTCTAGGAATGGTTTTTCAAGACGACCTTTAAAATCACCTTGGGAGCTATTTTTCACTGAAACCTCAAAATATATTTCCATATTACTTTCATTTATAGTAGAATTTTTTTTCTTTTTTCAAAATCATTACTTTGTCCTTCAGAAAAAAATCATCGAAGCTAAAATATATCCATAATGATAAATATTAAAGAGCAAATTTTCTCTCAGGGGAAAAACTTAAATTGAAGATTTACTTCAAAGGCAATGTCGACCTCTTCGTCGACCCGCCTCAACAAAACCATCGAAACACTTGGAAACAATTTTAAGTGTAGCCGAGTCGGGTGGTTTTCATTGTTTTTATGTGCTGTTGTTGTTGTAGGAGTAAATATATGCCCTTCAGTGCGGTTATCGAATATTTGTTACTATTGCAATTGCTATTACTTTTGTTGTGATTAAAAAAGAGCTAGAGAACTCACAGTTTTGACAAAGATAAAGAGGAAGAGAGAGAGAGACAAAATTGTAATTGTTATTTCGAAATTGTTTACTTACATCGCTGGTTGCTTACAGTAGACCAATTTTATTATATTTTGCTTTTAAATATTTTAGATTTCATTTAAATTATTCAGAGATTTCGACCCTTTTAACTCATTTCTAATATTCCCCTGATCCACCATTTCAATTTTTAATATGAATGTTTCCAAAACGCATTTAAAAAGCAACTCGGAGGTATTTCGATCAGGAGAATTAATGGTTTAAAATTAAGGGTATTAAGCTACTGCATACAAAACAACCGCTGACCGCTACAGCTAGTCTAAATAGACAACTGTGTATAAACTTATAATTTTTAATTAATCAGAATCTTAACTCTCCTGCATGCTTTCACGGATGACTGTGATATTCTCTGATTCTGATTGCCACCATTGACACCAAACTTTGGAGGGCTGACTTTGAAGAGTCGTAAAATGCGCTGAACGTTTGCACTAACACTCATTTCACCAAAAAGGTTTTATCATATGGGTATACTGCTCATGGTGATTTGGCGTCACTGACCGAAAAGAGAAAAAACAGTGGATAGATGTCAGCAAAACAACATGACCGCTACATGCAGCAAATATCGACCCTCTCTAATTGAAACACCATTTAACAAAATTAATTCCTTTCTTTTAAATATTATTTATTTGAATTTATTTAAATTTTAAATATTTATTTGCTTCATTTTAGATAATTCGACCTTGCATATTTAGTGTTTTGCTTATCTAATTAAAAAATTTCGAATATTTAATTTATTCTGAAATTTACGTTTTTTCCATTATTCACCTCTTTCATTTGTTCTTATTTAGAATGTTTTTTTTTATTATTTTAGTGTGTATGGATCTTTACTACGAGTTGCTTTTCTAACATAAAATTTAATAACTTCAATTCGTTGATTCAATTGAGGTAAAAACTTCTGTATCTTTATGAAAACGAAAATAGTTTAAACTCAATAAATACTTCATTTACCTTTTTATCGTCTTCGATCATTCAGTCTCGGTTGGCTAAAGAAATTGCCCAAAGAAGAGTCATTAAAGGTAATCCCCTCGGAAAACAATATACTTCTTTACAATGCGTATGCCTGCGAATATCTTTTAAAGAGATTGTAAAAAGTTTAGTACAGTTTATTTTTAAGGACACACTAATTCTATCTTCACTCTTACTGCGAGTCTCAGTACTGTACTGTACTCTGCGAGTCTCTGTATAGTTTATGTTTATCTCCCTCCTTTTCTCTCCATCCCTGGTTTTGATAACTCTATCTTCCGAACAAACTTAATTAAAACTTCATTTTTAACGCCAAGGAAAACAGTAAGCAGCAATGAAAACAACAATGAAAACACAACCAATCGCAACAACAACATCATGCATTCCACCTCCGATTACATTCAAAATCTTTCAACTCTGCGCTGATACCTCGAAAACTTTGTTGATTTTATAATTTTAAAGAAAATAAAAGTGAAAGAAAGTAAAGGATGAGCTATAAACATACATGACTATAAACAACATGAAAAACAGGGCGGAAAGAGGGCGTGAAGAAGGATAAGATTGGAAAACAAACGAAAGTTAGCCAAACAAACAATAACAACAATAACAACAATAACACAAGGCAAAGGGCAAACATAAAACAAAGCTGAGGATTTAACAAACCACTGCAGGTTGTTGAAATGGCAAAAACAACAACAATCAAAATTGTTACAACAAATTAAATAGTAAGAATCATTAGAATTAAGCAAAATATTGAGCAGTAAAAAAGGTAGGCGTGGTTCAGCCAAATTTTCAAATGCGCAACTATAGCCGCAGATCCATGAATATATGTGTACGTGTGTGATTTTATACACAAAAAGATGTAGATGTAAGTATTTCCACCTCCTTTTGCTGCGAATAAGCTTTGGAATTATTAAATTCTTCATCCACGTTGATGCTGCTCGTCAACCCCTCGCCTCGTTGGATGACGATTCGGGGCTACAGATTGCAATTTTTTGCATATTTTAAGGCGCAGAAAAAAATTTACGTAGAGCAAAAGCTTAGGTAAACTTTTTCTCTCATTGTTGTTGTTTTCGCTGTTTGAGCGGATGATTTTTAGCAGTTAAAAAAACAAGAAAGCAAGAGAATTCATAAAAAATGGGAACACATACAAATATTAAATGAAAATGGAATCTAAAAGATGTAGCAATAAAAAGAAAAATGTAAAAGAAAAATGTAAAAAATGTAAAAAAGAAAAATGTAAATGTAAATGTAAAAGAGAGAAGGATGAAAAGTAAGGAAGAAACAGAAGAAAAAGACAAAATGGGGGCAGACCAAAGGGAAAGAAGCGTAAAGTTAAAAGAGGAAGGAGTAGAGGAAATGGAAGAAGACCATTCAGAAAGAGTAAATACTTAAAAAAGGAGGAAAAGAAAAACGAAATTAAGAAGTAGAGGTAGAAGTAGAAAAAGTTTAAGAGAAAAAGGTGTAGGAGATTACGGAGAAGTAAAACGAGTATTCAATTAAAGGAAGAAAATTCAGACATTTTTTAAAAGCATTAAGTGATCCTCAAATATCAAGCGCTTTTAAAAAATATGGAAATAACAAAATTAGCGTTTATAATTAATGACGCCACACCAACAACAACGACGACAACGGAAGACGACTGACGAACATTCTAACCACAACAAAAATAATCAGCAGCCGCGTAAAATTAGAAGAGCGCTAGCTCTGTTCTCGTTTTTTAATTTCAATTGAAACGGACAAAGAAAAAAGAAGACCGTTGAGCGAGCACAAGAACAGGTGCAGCTGCCTGTAAAATAATGACAAATAATCACAAGGAGAGAGAGGCACTGTAAAATAATGACAATAACAATGACAATGACAACAGCCATAATGACAACAAAATCGCCAGTCCAAATTATTGGAAATTATCACTTACCTCGAATAGGATGGAACAAAACAGTATGGCAAAATCTGAAGGACAAACAGAAATAGAAAATGGCGAGCTAAAGAAGAATTAAGAGAGACTGAAGTGATAATAATTATAATGAACGCTCCAGGAACTCGCGCCAATAGGAAGGATTTTTTTGTTTGAAAATACATTGCGATGAAATTTGCTGTAAGACTTGTTTTCCGCGCTCGTTAATTCACGTTTCAAATAATTCTACCTTTTGCTTGTTCGCTAATAAAAAAAATACAAAACCAGGAGAAGCAACAATAGTGTAATAAAAAATACATTTACTGCACCCGAATGTTAATTTTTGAATACACCGAACAAAAAAACGACCTTCCTTCCACAAAAAATTAGTCCAAGGCAGCAAGAGCTCCACATTGTCGCCAAATACTTTTGGGTTCCGAAACAACGTGATCGTGTCCTTATATTTCTTTGAAGAGGATCCTCTGTATGCATATATGATAACAAAATATTTTGATGGACACTGTGATGGTGGAAGTTTATTATAACGCCCAATTAGTTAAGAAAAATGAAAATTATGAAACCCCCAAAATAATTCGAATTGTTTGGAATCTAAAAAAATAATATTTTCTTTGAACACAGGAATTATTTAATTTTTTCGAAACCAACTTCACTTTTCAGGTTTATCGATATCACGAGGCATTGTATTTGAGACAAAATGTTCCTTTTACAATTAATTTTATTCTTGTAATTTTTATCTCAATTCTCATTTATTAAAACGTTGCTTAAAGCAATTTTGTATAATTTTTTATATATTTTTATCAATAAAAATTGTAAACATTTCGATAACAAAGAGATACATTTTCTTCAGACAGTCGTTGCAGATAGACTCTTTTGTGCGTAACTATCAGCCTTTTTAATATAAAATAAGAAATGTTTTTTAAGCATTATTTACAAACAACTTATGCCATGTCCCCAGCTTCTACTAGCCCCTACACACGCGCACACGCACACATGCACACATACATACACATAAACACATGTACCTAGTTCCTCATATCCCCTACTTGTTTAACCCTTTGGTATCACAAACGCATAGTGGATTCCGGAATGCGTGCCACATTCACGTTATCTTGCGTTATCTCATGGTTGGTTCCGCACACAACTATATTGTTCAATTAAATTTTTCTTTGTGGTGCATCCAGAAAACATAAAATATGAAGAACATGAATTACACATATCCATGCACAGAAGTACACATATGCGGCTACACACTCGCTCAAACAAACCTATAGCTTCGACGGGGATTTTTTCATTAATATTTTAACTAAAAACTTAGATTTCTTCCTTTATTATCGTCTCAAGCGCGATGTTGCATTATTTTGCCTTATTCTCTCACCATCCTCCGCCAATGTCCCCAACACCGCTTCCTTGATGTTCTGCTGTTTCTATTGCTATGTGTTGTGTCTACTGTTCTGGACCTACAGAGTTCCGGTGAGCTTTTTCCTTAGGATCACATAACGTTCGCATGCTTATACCCTATTCTCCTCGCTCTTCTTCTTGTTTATTTCAACTTCTTCTCTCACTTTCTTCTTCACCTCTTTCTTTCTCTTTTCTTTCTTTTAAATGTCATTTATGAATCCATGCTTTTGTGGGTGTACGTGCTCGCTGTAGATTAAACCTTGCCCTTCACTTTCTTCTATTCTTTGCGTGGTTGTGACATTTCAATTGACAATTTTTTTCTTATTTCAAATTAAAAGAAATTGCTTTTTTAATAAATATTTGTTGGCATTCTAGTAATCCGTATTGTAATCTCGTAATATCCGTAGTAATCTCGTGTTTTGTGGTTATCATTGATATTTCCAAACCCTTTTAGCATCCCTTTTTGAGAAAAAATTCATCGTTACAAAGTATTTATCAGATATTTAATTTCAAAGGAAATTATTAAAATATCTGGAATTTTTAGTATTTGTTCGAATCCAAAAATATACAGCTTGCTTTGATTTTTCTTTCGCCTAAGTTTGTTTAAACTTTTCTTGTATTGCATGAACAAGCTGTTCATATTTACAAAGAAAAGCAGATTTCTTTTCTTTAAAAAAACTCACCATAAAGGCGTTAAAATCGGTTTCAAAACAACTCACCCTGATGTCGAAGGGAATGTTTACACCTTATCTACCTCTCTTTCCATGTCTCTCTTTTTCTCGTTTGCTGCTATAACTTCACAAAGTCCAAACGCTCGAAAGGATCCAGCACAAATTATCCTTGCGAAAATATTGCATATTTTACGGGACATAAATTTCTGATCTCATTACGCCTCCAAACTGTTCAGAATAATGATGAATGAAACAAAGCAAAAAGCAAACGCCACCTTTCCTATATCATATCTTGCATATAAGCTTTCCCATTAATCTTACAAAATTAAGTAAATCAAACCATTAATAATCAGCAATCGAAATGAGTTCAAAAGACAACTAAAATTAAGTCATCCTATTCCACTATTTGAGGTGCCCTTTGAACTAATTTCGATTGCTGACTATCAATGTTATTTATTTACTTAGAAAAGTGAAAAAGTGTAATTATACTCATCCACAAAAAACTTGATGGACCGAAAAAACACAAAGAAGAAACATTTGTGGGGCTGGAAAATCATAAAGAATTTCAAATGAAACGTCGATAAATTACTGAAACTACTCAGTAATTTTTAGCGTTATGAAAGGAAAGAAATTAAGACTAAAGTGAAAAAATAGAAGAAAGAAATGAAAAAACAGAAGCAGTACAAAACAGGTTAGATCACACCAAGACGTCGGGAAAATTTCTTTACAAAGGAATTTCTAAAAAAATGTACCCTGCACGTTCCTCGCACCTTCACGGAATAGTAGAATGTTTTGTTAATGAAACTTGCGACGACTTTATCACTTGAATATCAAACATAATTGGGTGGAAGTCAATTATAAGAAAAGAAAGAGCCAACCGTTGCAATTAGGGCATCCCTACTTCGTTTTAACAATGTCTGATAAAACATACGTGTAATTTTTGTTTGAAGAATTCCCCAAGTTGGTCTTAATTTTATCTGATATTAGCTTTTTCTTACACAATTACAATATTAATATTTTTACCACTTAATTTTTAGAAGCTTTCTCATTAAACCTTATTGAGAATAGATTAAGTTTGTTTGTAACGCATTAAAGCAGTCATTGCATGTATGGAAGGATGTATACATTCTGTCTCAAAATCAGCACATGAGTCTGTTTAGCGAACTGTCTGTCTTTCATCTGTCTACCAGTTCGTCTACCTAAACGGTCTTCTTGCGTTTGAAAAAATTATTTCGATTTTATTATTTCTATTGCATTAATTCATACATTTTTGTTTATAATTTTAACGTTATTTTTATTACTATCATTATATTGCCAATTATATTTTTGTATATTTGAAATTTTTATAAGCACAATTTTTAATTGTAATTTATAATTTCAATTATAATTTAAATTTTTCTATAATTTTTTATAATTTCAAAATATTCAAATACGATAATTTTTATTCTTATATTTTATTATAATATTTAATTTTCGTTAAATTTTCTTACGTAGTGCTTAAATGTATATATATTTATTTCAATTTATAATAATTTAATTTTAAAATTATATTAATAATTATTTTCCCAAAACGTTTAAGGATTTGGAAAGACTTTTATAAAGTTTAAAAAAGTTATTTTATGAATCAAACACGAAAGTTATTTGGCAAAATGTTAAAGCCATTAAAGAAGCAAAGAAGAAATTGCTTCAGTCAATTTATGCCTTTGTGCGCTTAAGCAACAACTTAACAAACAACTTGAGAAAAAATTAATGAACGCATGTAAGGAATTCAAGTTTTATGAGAAATTCACTCATAAAACTTTGATACTCCTTCAAGAGAATACGTAAACAGTTATTTTATTGCGTCTTATTGTTATGTTCTTATCCAGTTAACAATATAGATTTCCACATAAGTAAGGCGTTGAATTGGTGTGCTGTTAAAATGTTACAATATTAATAGCTCGACCAGTATACAGTTGCAGCACTACCACGCCCTTTCCTTTTTCTTTTGCCCTCCATAAATTAGCCATATATGAAATACTGAATTGGTCGTTTTGGGGACTTTTATGTAAGTGCATTATTACAATATTAGCAATTGTCATTCCTATTCGACCAAAACAAAGATTTGCGAATTTATTTGTAAACTTTTTTTTTTTTTTGAAAAAAGGCAAAAGGAAAGTAATTAATTTTATTTTGGGTGACAGCCAACTAAGAAAAGAAACCATTTGAATGCCAAGGACCTGGTCCCTGACAAGATTGACTGATCTATAATGTATGCACCTTTATTGCCGATAACTCATTCAGCCTTTTTGTCGGATTTTGTAACATTCACAGAGATATAACGAAATATATTTTAATTTTTTATTTTTCCGTCGAAAACTTTTCACTTTTCTCCAAAATGGATACATCTGAAAGTATCAAATTAATATTGCTTTTGGGAAGCTTTTTACTTTCCCTTTGAAACAGTATATACTTTTAATACCTTAATTCATGTGACTTTGGTATAAAATAAAAACAAGTGTATGGAATACGATTCGGAATCTGATTGCGACTACGAAATACTTAATGAACCACAACAAGGGTATTGTTAACATAGATTTTTTTGCATTTAGATTTTTACGCAGTGATAGCAGTATTTGCTCATTTGCATGTACAGAATCGTTTAACTCTTGCAATCTTCGTCCACTGCATAGGTCACAACCCTCATCCAGCCGAAGACTAACGGTAAAAAATTGAGAACAAAATTTCCATTCTCCTATTCCAAATGTATGACGAAGTTTCTTATGCTGTGACCATGTAAGCCTCTTTTCCAAAGTCACACAATCGCACAATTTTAGGCAAAATCATTTAAATTCCTCCAATGTCGAGAACACACACAATCATACCTCCAAGAACGTTAGGCCTACCAAAAGAAATGCACCTCCCAGCAAGAACACTAACTAGCAATTCACGAAACTCCACACCACGAAAATTACTTCCTCTCGAACAAATTTGTAAGTGGTCGGATACCCTGCGCCATTTACGTCCGTACTAAATTTGATTCCGAAATATAAAGCCCTTCTGAGTTAAAATGTTCATATATTCGAAGCGTCTGCAACGATATATCGAACGGATTTCCACAACATAATTTTGCCGTGTCGAACGCGTTTGCGAAAAAGTATTTGCTTTTTGTTGCCTTTTCTTCTTTGTGTGGCAAATTGAGGAAAAGGATTTCAGACGGATTCATAAGCGAAACGAAATGTGAAATCGAGAAAGTCAATACGATAAAGTCCATAAAATTAAACTCATGGGAATGCAGTGGAACGAAGTCCGATGTAACGCAACACAAATCAATGCAAAACAACTAAAACAGAGCAGCATGATTCAAGGCAACACATGGGAAAAGTAGCCGTAGCAGTAAACAAGAAGGGTTTCTGCAATCAAACGAGCCGATAAAAGAATTCGGGCCTTTTTATTCGTGTTGAGCTATTGCGGCGTGTGTACTACAGGCTTTCAAACACAATGGACCATGTACTCAAATCCACACGCAGAACCAGAAACTCGAAGGCGATTACGTACGTATGTCTTCATGAAAGCAATAGCTTCGGGTCAAAATCACAGAGTGGTTTAAGATAACAGGAACGGTTGAATGGCTGGATGGTTGAAAAGAAAGTGCTTGAATATACAAAACCGGGTGTAGATTAGTCATGAGGTAGATTAGTGTGCGATTCGAACAAAATCAAATTGTTTGTAGACGTGATTTTCATTATCAATATCCGTTCTTCCAACTTAACCCTCATTTGATTTTCGACCATTGCTTTTCAAGTTTTTAGTGGCTTTTGTGATTTAAAAACACTGCGGAAGCAACCGGAAGGAACGAATATGCACTGTTAGTATCTTGTGGTGAAAATTTTGCGATTCTGGCAATTATCCAATGTAAGCAACAACAGCAATAGCAAAACTTCGCATGCACCAGGGGACAGAAAAATGTTAGTATTTATTGGCAATAATAAAAAGAAAGGGTAATGGCATTAAGGGGAGGGGAGAGAGAGAAAGAGACGATTTATTAAAAAAAGAAAGAATAATAATTGGAAGTTAGAAAAAGGTTTTGCCGACATGCATTCGTATCATCGTTGCAAATGTTTCTGACAAAAATCATCAGCAACAGCAATAGTAAAACAGCAACGACAATAACTACAAGCAAAACTTTTATTATTACCACTACCGTTACTACTGCATCTTATACTTTTATTGCTACTTTTTCTATTATTTCTACTACTATTGTGGTAATAATAGCCACCACTACAACTACTGCCACTACCACTATTACTAGTACTATTACTAGTACTAGTACCCAATACCACTGCTACTACTATAGATACTAATGCCCCTACTATTACAGCTAAATAAACATACCAGTAATTTGCAATCTCGAAAATTTAAGGAAAACATTTTGGTTTTCGCTTACCAAGTATTCGTTAATTACAAAATAGCAAACCAATAATGATTTCCTCTGCAAACCCTTTTATTTGCGTCTCTTTCATAATTTGCACCTGTCTTGCTCGCTTTTGTGACAAAAATATATCTCTTTAACGAAAAACCGAGGAATTTTGCAATGCTAGAAGAATAAGAATTTTCGTTTCAAATTTTGAGATTATTGTTACCAGCAAAACTCTGTGGGGCCTTTGTGCCTTCCTGCTCACGTAAATTCGAAATGGGCGATCGAATGCTTATTTCAGACAAAGAAATTGATTTCCGTCCGAAAAAAATATTGTTTCGATCTAACTTAATAACCAAAATGAAAGTGAAGACAGCTCCTTTCATTCACACCCCACACCTCTTTCATCCTCTGAAAAATAAGGAATCGAAAGTAAAATGTGGAAGGTTTGTAGAATATAAAGCAAGCCCTAAACAACAACAGCAGCACGTACCTTGCAAATAGCAAATTAGTAATCCTCAAAGCTAGTAATCTCGCATTATTTTGGTGCCTTCTTGATCTATGAGATCTTAAAGAATTTCTGTTTTCACATTTAGCCATTTTTTGTTAGAGAAACAAAATGTAGATACGGTGTGCCTGTGCCTGGGAATGCCTGTGTAGGTTCCTACTTTGCCTGTATATCTACTTTATTTCTTTGTCTCTCTCATTTGAAAAAGAATCATTATTCATATTTTTGAGAAAAACGTAGCCTTTAATTTCAGGGTTTGATTTCAACCTCGTGAAAAAGGATATTTAGTTTCGCCCCTTTTTTTAGCATTTATTCACTTTCCTTTAATTTATTATTTTTACTGGTTAAACATCTTTTTTATTTTCATAAATTTGTATTTACGTTTTTTTTTTTGTGTCTCCATAATTCGCGACTTGAGTGACTCGTCAAATATCTCTATTTCTCATTTAATGCTAAAACAACTCCCCACCAAGTACCAGAGCACAGAAACAACAACAAAAACAACTGAGAATAAAGGGCACCCTCGAGAACTTCATAAAAGACCAACTAATGCTTAAAATAATTTAGCGTCTCATTTTGTGTCAGCGCTTTCTCATCCAACCGTTAAGAATTTTGCAACACCCCAACGCCCTTGCACACACAGACATGTGGCGACCGGAACGCGCACATACGCACATACCTATTCAAACAACGAGTACCCCTGTGAGAAATTCAGTTGAGTTCAGCAGAATTATGCAAGCCTACAAATCGACAATTCAGTTCATTTCAGTTGTCTGAGCTGAACTAAATTCATGAAGTCATGAACACCTCTGGAAGAAGGTAGAGAAACCTTAGTATTTAAACCCAAACTAAATTCGAATTATTAGTATCCCCGCAGTAGAATTCTTATTAGAATATATTTATTTAAAAATAGATTCAGTTTAATTTATTTAAATCATATAGATTTTGAATAAGGTGCACCACCATAAGAAATTGAGCTGAATTGAATCTAAGCCAGTCTAAATTTAAATAATGAAATCTTTCCAGGGAATGGAATTCTAAGTTTAGTGTCTTTTAGGCCGATCTAGATTTAAGTTACTGACGGTTATGCCGAATTGAATCGTCTTAACTGCCCTTAATTTAATGTTTTTGTGTGAAAGAAATAACTTATTGCGTGGCAAATTTCCTACAAGAGTGGCGGATAAAAAGCAACCAACTCCATACAAATACACATTTGCATACATTTACACACACACTATCGCGCGCTTACGACGCTTAAGTCCTATCGCTTAGGAACTCATGAATATCTTTTTCAAACGAGCGAGGTATTTTCTTCTACAAAAATGAATGCATTACAATCTTTCGCATTAAAATATTTTCAACTTTCTTGCATACTTAGTTCCTTGAGAAAGCACTTGCCGAAAGGATTTATAGTCACTTCAAAATATTCTTATGTACATATTTTAAACAAGCAGTTTAGTTTGTTTTTTTAAATACAAAGATAAAATTAAAAAATTAATTAACCTTTTAATAATTCAAATTGAATTGGGCTTTTTTTTAAATCGATCCTATTTAAATATTTTGGATACAAGGCCATGGAAACTATTTGCTTGCAGTCGCTGATTCCAAAACAATAAATGTGTACCATGTTTTTAGAGCTTTTCTTCATTCTCTTCATCCTTTTTCATTTCTCGCATAAAAAAGTGAAGATCAGAAAAAACTTCAATCCATCACATTCCTATAATTTTTATACCTTACGCCCATTTGAAACGCCTTAAAGGAGGCGAGGTAGATATAGCAAAGTATATATATTTCTGCCCAGAATCACCTCCTGAGTCGATGTAGTTATGTCCGTCCATTTATTTGTCTGCCTGTTTGTCTCTCTGTCTAGGGAAACTATGATTTTTGACGAACCAGAAAGATTTCCATTATATCGACTTGAAATTCGGCGTGAGTATTCTTTACCATGTAGCCTCGGGATTGATGTCACAATCGGTCCAGTTCCGCGCCTATTTTTTATAAAATCAAATAGTCAGTCAAATTTTTTCAGTTTGAAAAACCTTTTTTTCAATTAATTAATTCTCAAAAAACTGGACTTTTTGAGAAAAGTTTTGTTAAAGATGTTTAATAGATATAAATTAATCAATAAGGGAGAAATGTATTAAAAAAAGTAGCATGCTTTTCCCGCTGATTAACGGATTTAAATCAAGAAATTGCATTAGGAATATAGAGTATGTGAGCTTCGGGCAGACCGAAATTAATACTCTTATTTTATTGTTTTATCATTTCACCGAGAGTATTGAATTTACTACTTCTGAACCCCGCCCCGTCATCGCCGCTCATTGCCGTAATATTATTTACTTTGTCATTTCAAAAAATTAAGGCAGGATGGGAGCTGAAAAAACAACAGCAACAATAGCAACAAAAACAATTAGAAGGATTACGGGCCTCGAACTAGTTGGCAACAATATTTTGCTGATTAAAAGAATGAAAATAGTCGCGATAATTACATTTTAAGGTGACTTAAGCCAGGAAGTTGCTTCAAATTAATAATAAAAATTATTGAATTAAAAATTAATTTTGTATTTTTTGTATTTTTGTATTTTGTATTGTATTGATTATTGTATTTAATAAATTAGAGTTGTATTATTATAATTTAATTATATGTTAATTATTATTTATTTTCTTATATATATTATATCTGATAGATTTGTGTTTACTTGAACTTTTTTATTTATTGTTTATTCACGAATGTAAAATTTTGAATTATTTTTTAATGAAATTATTTAATTTTTTGTGTCTCAATTTTATTGTACCTTAATTATTAATTAATTAATTAATTATTAAATTTTAATTTTTTTGAAATTGCCGACCTTTGCCAAGAACAATAAATACCTCAATTGCCATGAATGAACAACCGGAACAACAACAAAAACAATTGTAATAATACTTAAATTTTAATTATATATTTTATGCAAATGATGTTCATGAAACAGAAATAAACTTACAATAGGAAAAAGAACATAAAAAAGATATTTAAAAATGTGCATGTCGGCGAATTAATTCTCACAGGATGAAAAAGCCATATAAATTGTTATTACATTACATTGTTTATAATTTTCTTTTTTTGCTACATCAATAATAATGACTTTTTGCAACGAAGGGAACACTTTGAAACAAGTTTTTAAAAAGTGATCTCTTTCCTTAGGACTTAAAAGAGCTTTATCTATTAAACAAAATTATATTTTTTAATCAACACAATTTTTAAAATTTTAAATTTAATACAAATTTGTGGAAATTTAATGTTAAAATTAATCTTACATTAAACATATTCTATATGTAAATCTTGGATAAATCTATTATCATTTAGCCCTCATATTTAATTTAATTGATCCAAAAAATTGATTTAAGGGCTTCCAAATTAAGAGGTGCACTTAGGACATGCAAGCAATAATCCAACATAACGTTAGCAGAATTATATGGGAAAAGTTCTAACCCTCCGAATGAGCAATGCTAGTAATCCCTAAATAACTGGATTTTTCGCCTTCACAAGCCAACACACTCGCTATAGAAATTCACCACAGAACATCATATTTCCAGATTGAAATCAACTGATTCTTTTATATACATTTACAGATATCGGTTCTGAAGTCTCACTGACGAGAAACCTCGAAAGTGATCGACAGTCAAAGTAAAATTGTGAAAGCCTCAAAATTGCAATAGTAGTTTTTATTGGATATTTTTTTGAATTTTCTTGTAAGCAGGCTGAATCCGTTTAAAACTGTCGATCTCGGCTGATACTCGAGTATTATCAGCTTATACAAAATTCACAAACGCATTCTCGAATTGGGGCAAACAATTATTATGTGCTTATAGAAACACCCAAAATGTAAGACTGTAATGTAGATTAAGGGCTGTGATGCAGCAAGTAAAAGCTTTTCTTATGACTAACTACGTGAGCTTTCGTTAGAACCAAATGGTTCTGCACTAAAAATAGAAAGCTTTTTAATTACCAATTCGTGAAATATGCTCAATTTAATTCAAAAAATAAAAGTTTTCTCTAGATATTTCAGGTAATGCTATTAAAAGGATATTTGAAGGATTACCTTTTAACAATGTCATCTGCTCAGAAATGTGAGAATCACATAAATTTTCCCACGCTTTTCTCTCTTCCATTCCTGCTCCTCGCTTTTTTCTCCCCTGCCCCTCCAAATCTGTTTTACCCTGATTTTGCTCTTTCCTCTTCCTTTTTTCTGATTTCTTTATTATTTTTTCTTTCTGATTCTTTTCTTTATTATTTACCTCCATTTGGTTTTCAACGTTAAATTTTGTGATGTTATATTTTACGATACGTTTTAACGTTACAACAGACATTATCCTTAATATATCCGGAAAGAGTCCTGAGCTGAACTGCTATTAAATAACGATGGTCTCAATATTCATCAATAATACCGTCGTAAAGCAATCTTTTATTAATAAAAAAGCAAGAAAAGTAGCTGTTAAGTGACAGCGATATAACTATCATGAGCTGCAACAGCAATAACAAGAGCGCTATCATTATTGCTTAAATAAACCGTGTAATCCATAAGAGGGCACCAGTATTAAATGTGGAAACGTGAGAGAGAGACAGAGGAAAAGACAGCTACATGAACAACCAATAACGAAGAAATGAACGATCTGTGCTCATCATCGTTAATTTCTTCATTGTCAACTTCATTCGTGTCATCATAATCACTTTCATCATCATCATCATCAACCTATTCTTACATTCGTCCATACCTTCACACTCGTTCATCACCGGATCCTGTCTCCGCAATTATTTGCAAATAAACGGATAAATGGAAAACACAAAATTCATGACAATTTAATTGACAAAATAAACAAAAAGCTATTTTTTTGTCAGTAAACAAAAACGAAAGATTCTTGAACTCAGTATTTGTAGTGGATTTAGCTATGTGCCTGGTTATCGTTGCGGTGGCGTTGATGGTGACACTAATGGTGACACTGATACTGGAAATGACGTGAATACGAACGCAGGAATTTATACTTATAAAAAAATTTATGAATTAAAAACAAATTTTCTATATAAATTCTGGTCATATGAGTGATGCAACATAAAAGAAGAATAAGAAATAAAACGAATAAATAAGGATTTTTTAGAGCGAAAATGTATATTTGAAAAAGACGTTTAACGAAAAAATCTATAAAAGTCTTTTATAAACGTGAGTTTAAAAAGATTTTGAAACTTACAAAGAAAACAAAAAAGAGTACATAAAGTGGATGGAAGAAACGTAGAAGGATAAACCGGAAAAGAATAAAAACACAATTAGTGGGAAGGAATTCAATTTTCAAAGAGAAACCAATAGCAAAAAAAGACGAAAAGCATAAAAACAAGAGGCAAAGAGCGCTTTCTCGCTTTAAAAAAATCGTAGCACGTAGAAAGGAAAAAATATTTCAAAATATCTAAAAATGAAAACTAAAACAGAAAATATTGAAAGCTATTGAAAAAATGTAATTTTCTATTACAAGAATTTAACATAAATAAATGTCACCAAGAGGTCCAGAAAAACACTGGAAAACTTAAAAATGTCTAGAACGAGAAGCAGGTCATATTAAAAGCTGAGCTAAAAGCCGTATTTTCTGTTGTTGACAAAAAAATGTGACAAATCGAATTTTCCAGCTGAGGTCAACGTGACGTGAAAGAATCCGACGCGGCCATAACGATGAGTATCGTCAGTGAGAAAAGCATGTGCGAGTGTGTGTGTCTGTGTACGTGTGTCATAATATAAGTAAGCAAAAGGGTAATAGTTTCGCTGGTATGCCCTGACACTCATACATACTTCCTCCTATATAATCAAATACATACTACCGTGCACATACGCTCCCTGTATGTGTTTCTTCCTGTCCTGTGTCTGCGTGTGCGTGTTTGTATATGGAATTGTCACTTTTCACTGAAGAAATTACGATCTATACGAGCACACAAATACAGAAAATGCATGAAATGCATTTTTAAGCTCACCATCGATACAATAATAAAACTGTCGCGCACAAACAAACACAGTCACACGCGCACGCAAACCATGATATTCAGACAATAAAATCAATGAAAGAAATGAGGAGGGAAAGCGTTTGTAACACAAGCTTAAGCTCAGCAGCATGAATTGAAAAGGATTTCATGAACCAGAAGCAGAAGCAATAACACGATGCAACAGAATAAACAACAACACATGCTACACTCCCAGACCCTAAGGGATGCGGTATATTTCTTTGTGCTTCCATTTGTAACGCATTGCAGCAGGCGTGGCAGGCATAGAAAAGTATATATATCAAAAAAGTATATATATAAAAGTATATATATCCGTCTGTCATGTCCGTCCGTCAGTCTATTGGTAAATATTATCACTCCACACAAATGCTAAACAACTGAAACTAAAGAAAAAAGCATTAAAGAAGAAGCTTCGCAATTATACTAACACGACTAATATTAATACCTAATTAACTAATACGACATTTATACAGAAACGAATAAGGGGTTAGCAAGTTTCGAGAAAGAGGTGTTAAAGAAACTGAAGCATTTAGGAACGAGTACACAGAACGGTGCCCTAAAGGCACAAAGGTAGACAGAGGGATAGACTGATACAAGTACTCGACAACTATTACTAACGTTAATAAAAAATGTCACAATGGCAACACTAACGATAGCAGCCGTCTTTGTGAAAGTCACTACAACCACATTGATAACATTATGTTTCCGATTAAAAAATTTCCGGCGGACATGCGTTGAATGCGCTCGCGAAACACTTTTTTGTGATCGCTTTAATATTTTATATATTCTGTCAGCCGCCGTTAAACATTCTTTTATAAAACATACGCAAGTCACTGAATGCAAGTACACTAATTAAAGCACACGCACGAACAAGCCCCTCTAACACACATGCATAGTCACAATGTCGTGCGAATGCATTCAAAAATATCACGGGCGCACATACATAACCATCTTCGGTCACTAATATACATAAGCACACATAATCGCACACATACTTACATAAATGCATTCGCTTTTAAAGGGACACGCACGCATTACACTCGCAATATTTCCACTTAATGCAGTTACTGGATTAGGTTTACACAATCACACGTAGCTTGGTGTGCTCGTGTCAGACTTTTTCAAACAGTACGTATACACACCCACACATACTGTGGTGCAAACCCTAATAATGCATTTCCGCTTGACGCCTCTACTGCAATTAAATCAGTGAACGAATGAAAAAACGAATTTATTGAATGAAAAGAGTCGTGACTATGTTGTTACTTTATTGCTTTATTTGCTGTCAGCTTGATCTAGAAAATAGCACGGTTTTAATTTAAAAAACCGTAGTTATTCCCGCGATTAAAATCAGAGATATTTAAACGGCAATTTATAGAAGAGCTAATTTATGTACAATTTATAGGATTGGTGATGGAGACAGAGACGAATTGTATATTTCCAAAAACACGTGAAACGTTTCATTTATAAAAAGTATTCAAAAACAAAAGAAAAACAGGAAGAGAAAGAGGAATAGAGAACGCATGAGAGTTACAGGGAAAGGAAGAGGTAAAGAGTGAAGGGATAATAATATATAAAGCTAATATTCACAAATTTTATTGTAAAGTCATCATAAATACCTTAACTTTGCAAAGAAATCATCTCTAGAATCATGAAGTTAAATCTCAATTATTTTTAACACATTTCTAAAAGACTATGAATTTTATTTAATTTAAAAAATTATTAAGCAGATAATAAACAAAGCCATTTATCTATCTAAAGTAATTTTTAATAAAATTAGGAACGTAAGTCTTAAATTTATTTACAATTCTTACTAAATTAAAAAAAGTAGCGAAAATTAAAAGAATTCAAAATTCACGAATTAATAGCTTTGCTAAAAGAAATAAAATTTTGTTTTACTTAAAGTTATGTTTTTAATAAAATTGCAATTATACTAAAATCTATATCGAATTAATATTAAAATAAATCAAATAAGAAATCGAAAAAATAAAATTTTTAAAAATATTATAACTTCAAATTAATAAATTTATTGAACGGAATTTAAATTTAAATTTATTTAAGAATAATTGACTTGAAAACTATTATAGTCTATTAAACTGATTTGAATTTAACGCAATTGAAAAAAATATTTATTGAAATTGATTGATTGTTTACAGTAAAAGGGCAACGAAAAATCCGTTGTCAGTTTTAAATAAACACTAATTAATTGATGGTAGTCACAGTCTCTGTGTTTAGGAAAACGTCGAAAAAACTGACGAAATAATTAGAAAATATACACTCCTTTATCATTCTATTACAATTAAAGAATGCGTGGTTATTTTATTTTAATTGTGTGATTATTTTCACACCTCCTCTTTTTCACTTACACTCTATTTTACTGGCTAATTGCTTTCCATCTAAAATGATATAAAGCCCACTCTCTCCACGTCTTTCTTCTACCACACCACATCACCTCCTTCCTAAACTGGCCGTCCGCCCTCATTTTCCGTTTCCAACTCTCTTCTTTTCTTTTCAAACAATATTGATTGTTCGTTAGCATGAACTACTACTATAGAAAAGTTAACACATTGCCACACTTTAGTAGATCCACAATCCATTAGTAGAGCCACTTTTCTTTCAGCACCGCCGTCAGCATACCGTGTGAGCGGCTCCATCACAAAATTGGATTTTCCATCACAAGCGTTTGGAAAACATCGAATAGGCAAACGTACTGTCCGTTACTGCGATAATCACACGTCGTTTGCAACAAATTCACGAGACGAAAACAAAAGTTTCTAGAAGGAATAGATGCTAAAAAGCAAGAGAAGATACGCGACAAGTGTAACCCGTTGCAAATGCAAATTTCGGTAGGAGTAAAAATAGACTACCATAAAGTTCGTACGGTCATGAGAAGTATTTGTCGTATTAGTTCTAGAAACGTTAACGCTATTGTTGTTATTATTGTTATTTGTTTTTATTTTGCCTTTTTTATGTTTTGATAGAATGTGTTTTTGTTCCGAATGTTATTTTAATTTTTGTTTTTCACATTTTTTTGGCAGAATTGTGTGTAAACTTCGATCAGTTCGGCGCCACGAAAAACACTATAACACTTTCTGTTAAAAGAGTTCAATTTTTTTTTAATTTTTATTTTTCTGTTATTTCCCTACACAAAAGGCTGGCAACACATTTAAACTGAACTGTTCGTTCGAGTGATTTAGAATGAGGTTAGCCAAATTCACATAAACTAACAAATACAAATGTTTTTTCTACATCGCCCTCCCGCGGGAGTGGGTAGGATGGGGAAGGGCGCACACATATCAAGGAAGAGCACTTATAATATTTTATTGAGACTTGGATAAATTTATTTCGTTGGACAAAAACAGAGCCACCTTCTGACCCAAAATCCAGCTTAAGTGAAACTATGAAGTCTTAAAACTTGCCAAAGCGATTTTCTATACTATTGTTTGTTCTCTATGAGTTCGTAATGCATTAAAGGAGGCGTAGTAGGTATAGAAAAGTGTATACATTCTTGCCCGGGATCAACTCCTAAGCCGCTTTAGCCATCCAACTGCCTGTGTCTCTTTATCTGTCTGCAAATATCACAATCACAGGAAAACGGATAGAGATATCGTTGTAAAATCTAGGGTGAATATTTCCTGGATAGCTAAAGAAGCCGCCCGCAAACGAGAATGTGAACTACGTCCTATGAAAATGACTAATTAATAGCGGAAAGGCTTGGGTTAAGCGCAATTAATTTTCAACTAAATTTACCTATTATCCGAACCATATGATAAAATAATAAAATAAGATTATAATTTTATATTCCATAATGAAACCATAATGGCATTTGGGATAAGATTCGATTTATCGAATACTTTGGCCCTCGTCGGTATCTGGTATTATTTTGCTAGATATTAACAACATCGGTACACATAAATCTAAAATTGAACCACTTAGTGACGAACCCTTACAACTCAACAATTACAAAATAGTCGGTGGTGTAAACGACATTTTATCTGAACTTCAATTCTCAACTATAACTGTAAATATTTATTTTCTACATGGTTTTGGATTTCTTGTTCTTCTACCTTCTCTTTAAATGTAATCAATTCAAGATTTCCTCAGCTCTCCTTTATTGAAAATCGCTATGGAAACCCACTAGCGCTCTATCAACGCTATGCGAAAAGGATTTGTAATATTCCTATTGCGTCAATTTCAGAATGATAGCTATAAAATTTTTCGAATGCATCAAATAATTGTGCTCCATTCTATAGACATCTAAAGCATTTTTGGACTCTCTAAATAGACCGGATATGAAATGCAGCAAAGGAATGACTTTCATTTCACTTCTCTACGTATTCGTAGAGAATGCAAATTTACGTGTGTATGAATATGTAGGTACATATGCATGTGTTTGAAGATTGGCTTGAATACTTTTACGAATTTCTGATATCCCAGGATAAGGTTTCCATTTGTATGATTGTACTAAGAAGCATTGCATTGTTGGCACCACTCCATTATGTCCGGAATTTCATTGAGTTCTCTCATTCTCCTTCTAGCATCAGTCCCTTTTACTCCTTCACATTCTTGCTCTCCATTAAATTCGGTTTAATTCACTCAAGAGCTCTTTAAATTTCATAAAAATTAATAAACTAATTAAAAATCCTTCTACGACAAATCTCTCGACAGCAATGCTCCATTTCCCTTCCCTCCCTTTCCTTCTCTTTCTTAACAATGAGGATTGGTATTGCTCCTGCTTCTGCTCCTCCGAAGTTGAAATGATTCTTCGTGTAAGCTTCCGTCTTTGAGGTACACTGCTTGATACGGATCAGAGAATGCAGGCGCAAATCAGAAGCCACCATTCGACCCTTGTGGTGCATCCACATGAACTGCTTCTTAATAACCCTAACAAATTGAGCAGTTGGGAAATTAATGAATAAATTGAGTGGTGTTTAGTTATGGCTCTAGGAGATTAATTAGGTGCCAGATGGATCTGAGTGCACATGTATTGAAAAAAGGATAAGGGAATGAATGGGAAATAGAAAAGACTTGGAAAGAATCGGAATCTGACAGAAAAGCACATACTGAAAAAATTATTCATCGAAAATTCCTTTCAGATTCCTTAAAGACATCCCCTACCTTTTCATCAGAAATTGGTTTTTAAAAAGGTTTAAGTGAACATGCATTAGTGTGGCGTTGGCATACCCTAATTATCTTCTCACTTCGCTGTTAGAATCGACGATTTTAGCATTGCGTCCTTATACGGGCTTACGGTTTTAAGAGTCTTTTGAGTATTCGTACCAGAACATTGTTGCCGATTAAATTCGACAATAAATTCAACTTTTTTTGTTCATTATTAAAAACACTTGATGAATCTCTGTGCGTAAAATTGAAACTACCTCCAAGTTATCAGCTTACTGTACTTTTGAAACTACTCACAAAAATTTTGCTCACTTTTGTTTTGTAATTTCAAAGGCTTCATAAATATTTACTAAGTCGTACCTAAAAACTCTTGAGTTAAATCATTTAATTACAGGTAGTATTATTTAAATTGTGACATAAAAAATACTCAATTCCGCAGTGACGACTGCGGCACTCGTTTCCACCAACACGTCAAATTTATAAATAATTTTCACATTTACCTTAAATAAGATCGGTCTGGCTACGACCTGGAAAATATGTTCGGGTATAATCCTTAGCCAACCAAGTAAAAGTGTCGTACAAATTTTTTGGTGGTCAGCTCCAGAATATGAAATGTAACCCATTGAATGGCAAAACTCTGGATACCAAATCTTTAAAAAGGTTCAAAGAATTGACCTAATATTGGACCATTGGACCAACAATCATTCAATGTTCTTTGCACGCTTTTCTTCATGAGTTCAGTTTATGACAGTGTTGTCGAGTTTCCTTGTGTTTTGTCTATGCCTTTCATAATTTACGATCCATCTCTCTCTCCTTCTTCCTCGACATACCTTTATACATGATATAGTTACAACCCTAATTAACAATAATATGTTTTCGTTAAACTATTTTTTGTTCTTTTATCTAGGAATTAAATCAAATGCATTTAATAATTGATAAAAGTAGCTGGCTGTTCAACAGATACCACTTACCAGATTTCAGGTGGCTTGGAATGTAAAAAAACCACTATAATCAGATACAAAAATTATTAAGAGGAATTATGGACTTTATGTGTCTCACGTAAATCGTACTGAATAATAATGGAATTTTATTGCATAATTTTAGTTTATTTATATAAAATATGCTAATATGTTTACATTAATAAAAGTGCGTGGCACAAGGTATCGTTGCAAAAAATGACACAATATTCATTAGCATTCAAATTGAGAAATTCAATTCAGCATCATGAACTTATCGTAGAGTTAACTGCATAGGAAACAGCCACCGCATTGGCAGTGTCGTCACGTTACTGTCATGAGCGTCGACGGCATGGAGTTCATAAACGCTTTTTCAAACAACAAAACAAAAAATTTACCAAATAAATCTAGCAGTTTGCTGCAGAGGATACGGACAATGCATCGGAAAGTGACATGATTGAATGTTTATTTTAATGCTATTTTAAATTTAATTGTAAATCATGCTAAATTTAATTTATTAATAGATGTTATTTTAATTGTAAAAATTTTTGAATTTAAACATCAATATTGAACTGCAATTTAATAATATCGGGTTAGATAAACATTTCAATAGACATATTTGGTGTAATTAAACGAAAAAAAACTGTAACTACATTAGTTCAATAAAATGTGTGACCTCATTAGAGTGATCACAATCCGCAGAAATGTACTTCGGAGTACTAAAAGTGTAGACATAATAAGTAGTGTAGTTCAAGCTGAAGCAATTCGGTCATTTCCATTGATTAAGCCCATGATCTTTAAACACTATGAAAGGTCCTATCATGTCTAAGGTTTATCAGAGTATCAAACTGTCGTACTAACCAACAGAGCGTACGGGATTTTTGCTTATTGATCAAACTTTTAAAAGCTAAGGAAAATAAGTCGCTTTTATTTTACCCAATCTTTATCAATTTATTAATACAAAATAATTAAAAATTAATTGCAATTACTTCTTCTCTTCATTATAAGGTTCTCAATTCCCAAACATTTCACCGGAAACCACTAACATCGGAATATGAAGGGATTTCGCCTATTCAAAGTTCGCGGAATGCTTAATCAATTTAAAAGCATTTATGCAATCGCGAGCTTTTCTTAAAGCAAAAGCTAAACCTTGTGCCGCAGCCCACTCCCGCAACAAAGATCATAACCAATAATTGATATGAAGGCAGCAGCAGCAACATTGGCAAACGTTGCCCGCAGTTTTGCCACGATCTAAAGCCAATTTTTCAAATTCAAGACAGTGAAATCAATATCGGTGAAAACAGCAACAACAATAAGAAATTAAGCAAAAGTAAACGCTGTATAAATGCCAGTCACAGTCATAATCACCAACACCAAAACCACGAATAACAAAAACACGTGCAAAAGGAATAGTATATTCATCTACCAGCCGCCAACAATACTTGGCTATAGCTGAAGAACTATCAGCATTGCGGAGATACCGAAGTAACAACGATCAGCAATACCTACGAGAGTACCGCTACCAGCAACAGCAACATATGTGGCAATCGACCTAATGCCGCATCCGCACCACAATTTAAACGCATCGATAGGAACGCTGCCAATAGCAACAACAACAACACCATCAGCAATACAAAGACCAATAATAGCAAAAGCAAGTTCATTTAAAGCGACGCAGCTCTTACCAATGCCGACGCTAGATGATATTGAATGCGGCGCCAGCAGCAACAGTATTGGCGTTAGCGATGACGGTGCATGTAATGTGGGTAGTTTGGCTGGCATACTGACAGTTAAAAAACCACCTTTACCGCCACCAGGTATACTTAAACATTCCTCGAAAACACCTGCTTACGCGACATCAATAACAACAACGACAACAATAGCGGCACCATTAATTACCAACACACCAGCAATGCCAATGTCGCTACCTGGTACATCATTTCTAAGAACAACATCATCCTCATCCGTACCTGGGACAACCGCATTGACATCAATATCGACATCCGCTTCGTCTCCATCAGAAATACCAACACCAACAATATCAACGACGCTGCCACAAGTCGTAACAACAACAGCCACTTGCGGTTCGCTAAAAAACAATAATCAATTGCTCGCGGCCTTAAGTGGGACACAGCAATTCCAGCAGCAACAGCATCACCACCAACAGCACGAGCAATTCCAGCAACAAACGCAACCATCATCACTGCCACTGCCACAGCCGTTGCGATATGGGCAAACATCATCGGGCTTTTTGACCACCTCGAGCACAATTACAAGCAATCTGGCGACTGGCGGTAGCAACAGTAACTATTGCAGTACGACAGCAATTAACAAAGCGATTGGCAGCAGTGGCAGCATAGGAATCAGAAGCGGCGTTGCCAGCTCAAGTAACAAACGTCATAAAAGTGGACGAAAATGTTGCGCTTGTTTTTTTGGTGCTACCGCGAGTAGACGAGAACAAGAAGAAGCAGTCGCGATGGGAGAAAATGGCGTTAGTTCTCAAAAGTATGCAAACACTAAAAAGAAAGCCAGAAAAACGCAAACTCTTTGGGCGGGCTTGTTAACAAATTTGGGCATATGGGCTTTGTTGTTGGCTTATACGTTGCTGGGTAAGTAATTCTTTGATGTAGCAATATAAAATAAAAGAAAAAATACAGAGAAAAGAAACCAAGGACAAAAAGGGAGAGAGGAAACGCGTAGATTTCAAAAATTTGAAAAGATGAGAAAAATAAAAACAAAAATAGAAAGAAATAGAGCGAATAGAAAGGAACAATAAAAATAATAAGAGAAAGAAGCAAAATAAGTTAAACAAAGTAAGCAAAATAAGCAGAATGAATTAAGCTTCGACGATATTAAAAACAATCATAAATGAACGAATAACGTAGTGATGCTTTGACCTAAATAACAGAAAGATTTCAACGCCGCAATGACAACAACGACGACAAACGAACTAGAATTCTCGACGACATTATCGTTCATCGTTTCACGCTTGTCGTGACCTCGATGAACGTAAATGGCTTACAAAAGTGGTTACACCTATTGTTTGGTCTAAAACAAAAGCCAAAATTTTAAGCTTAATAAATGACAACCAACAGCTGTTAAGGGAAAAACTATTGTGACAACTAAAATGATGATTGCAATAACAACAACAACAGGAACGAAATTCTCTTCGAGAACGCCGTGACCGATACATACCGAATATTTTGCGTCACTTTTCTGTTCATTTCTTCAATTGTTTATGCTTCCTCGACGTTTTCCTTCTTCTGATTTTTGTATCATTTTATTTTAGTTTTAATTACGACCTGAACCGAATTGGTGACAATGTTTTTGCCCTAGAAACCAAAAATCAAAGCAAAAAATATTTTTGTTTTAAAAACAAAAAAAGATGGAACAAAACTTCTTTCTGAACTTAGGCGACCTGGGTCTCAAGAATTCCCCGTAACTGGTCTTCTTCTTAAGAATTCTCGTTTGTCTAATGTTGAGAAAGTTGAGGAAATTTTCGATTTCCTTTTTATGCTTTGTTACTTTTTATGTGGTCAGGATTCTCATTGATTTTTAATTATTTATTTCTTGTATTCAGTTATCCATATTTTTTCTCATTCGTATTTTGGCTTCTTTTTATTTTAATTACGTGAGTAATAATTAAAGTAAAACCATTTCATTGAGAAGAATTTCAACTAATGAAAATCTAAGGAAAATGTATCATTTTGTATCATTTTTTCCAATGTATCCTTCAGTTTTATGTAAATAAATTACATGATAAATAAAAACCGAAAATATAGGAAAAGTAAAATCTGAACGATCGAAAAAATTTAAATGGTCTTAAAGATTTAAAAAAACAGGAATCGAAAAATACAATAAATTCTAAAACCCAAGGAAGTTTAAAATTGGCAATATTTTAAATATGTCATCAAATAATAAATTAAAAAATCCTGAAAAGTTTAAAAACAAAATATTATGATTCAAAAACATTATAGAATTAAAAATTGTAAAAGTTTTCAAAATATAAAAATCTAGAAAATTTAAGAGTTATAAGTTAAAATAAAAACTAAAAAGGGTGAAACCTCAAAAAGACAGAATCCAAAAAATTCAAAAACTCTAAACAATAAAAAAATTAAAGCCTGAAATTTCTAATTGAAATATTGTTATATTTGAAAAAATTGTCAAATTTCTTCAAAATTTTCATAAAAAGAGAATTGTCTGAAATCTATGAGATAAACTGACTTTAGAATAAATTAGACATAAACCACAATCGAAATAAATCACATACGGGCTATTTATTTTGCTTTTATAAAGATTTACATGCTTTGTTTGGATTTATCTTCAATTTTATTAATTGAATATTTTGACACATCCTGATTTAGAGAAATTTATTGAATTTTCTTCATTTTAATTAAAAGGTTTAGTAATTTCAGCAAACAGCTTTTAGGATTACTCTCAATCATCAACATTCTTTATCTTTCTTCTTAATTTTATGCTTTGCATTTTCTTTCTTATCAAACAAAAACATAACAATGTATGGCTCAATGTATGGTTCGTCTCATCCTTCGCCTTGGTCGAATAAACTCATTCAGTTTTCTCAAAAGACTGACACTAGTATTAAAATGATTGTTCTTTATTTGATGAAATTATATACAAATTTGGAATATTTGTTTTTAAATCAATAACAATTTCAGAAGGTCTTCCCAGCTTGTTATCCCTTTCTTTCTTTCTTTCTCTTTGTCTACCGACAAAACAAGTAGCCAAATATTTTATTTCCATTATCGTTGTAAACATTTTGTTGTTGCCACAGTTAGTCTTGCATCTGTTGCCGTTCATGTTCTTGTTTTTTGGTAAATTGACTATGACAAATATTTGTGCGGATTGCTAGGAAATTATTCTTTCGAATTTGTAAACGATAGAAATATAAATAAATTGCTTATTTTTACTTATCGTTAACTTTTCCAGTTCATTCATTCGTTTCGAGAAATATCCTGTCATCGCAGAATCTGAGAAAACGTTTAGGCCTTTTATTCTTTAAATTTATAAAACTACGTTTATAGTTTGTCAAGATTTGTATCCTGAATGCAAGCCCAGATGAATCTAATTTTTTTTCAATTGATTTCCACAAATTTAAATTTTCGTTGTAATCAATTTCTACAATTTTGGATTCCTCAGTTTTACTATTGTTTATTTTAAAAATTTTTATTTTTATTTTTTATTTTGTGATTTGGTTAAGGCTCCGAATGTTGGGTGGATGCAGTTAGAAATATAGATGCTTTCTTATTCCGTTGTTTCAAAGAGAGAGGGAGACATGGAGCACCGGGAGAAATAGAAGTTTTCTGCTGGTTTCTTCACCTTTCCCGCTGCATTTTCTTGGTTTTTCGCACAAAATGTTTGAAACAAATTTAATGTTGTCAAAATGCAAAAACTTTGTTCAATTCCTGTCGGAATTGATGCGTTCGGTTTGAATGTAATTGGTTGAGGTTAGCAAACGCTGTAAAATTAGAGGATAACCACAATCTTGTGGTTACATATAAGAGAAAAACAGAAACTAAAAACTGTTATAAAACTGTTTTTTAAAAGATTTACAGCTTAGAAACTTCGAATAATTAAGGTTGATAATGATGATAAAGAAAGTTTTTAAATGGATTTTGGAATGATTTTGGAAACATTTTAAAGTAAATACTGCACAAAATTTCGAAGAAAATAGACCTTAAATTAGTTGATACAGCCCGGAATTAAAGACTTTATATAGGATTGATAACAGAATTATATTTCTACAAAACTCCCTTCACAATTTGCAATTAAAATTAAAATTTTAATGATACGCTTTTGGGAAAGACTGACAAATTTTGTAATAATTCCACAAAGTTTATTCCTTCTTGGACAAGAAAAATCACAAAAAATACCGTATCTAAATATCAAAGACACCTGTATCCGGATTCTAAGATTTGCTTAGCTAAAGCTAAATCTCCATCGCTAAAATGCTAAAAATGAACTGACCGAAAAATAATAGCGATGTCGCTAAATCTTTCGTCGCTTACATACAAATTTAATGTCCTCCACTCGCCACCGTGGCGCTGTTTTTAGCGACTTGTACTATCTAATTTTTCGGTAATATTAATTTTGGCTGTCATAAGCAAAATTGCTGTTTTAAGCGAAAGTGAGTTTAAGCGAGAGATAAACAAAAAGTAATGAGTTCCGGAGTCCAATACATTTTCTTAACAGAAAACAATGAAAATTATGATAACAGCATAAATACGCTGAGGAAAACGAGACGTCATTTAAGGAATTCCACTGACGTCCTTTGATTATCGGAAAGCAACTTTATTGAGATTTTCAAAGTACCGAAAAGTATATGTCGCGGAATAATTTCTGAGGTGGTTCCCTTCATGGCAGAGAGGAAAATAAGTACAAGGCTATCGCCAAAACTCATGTTCTTAGTGGCCTTAACGAAGCCTGAAGCACTCGTAAATCTATTTAATTTAAGTTATTTTCATAGGTTTTCGCAAAAATCGGTACCTTTTAAATTTAGCTCCGGAATTTCTAACGTAGATCTCCTAAAATTTGCTATATCGAGCGACAGAATCGCAATTCTAGCAAAAATTATCTATTTTAGGAGATGATAATGTCAGATAAAATTCTCTAAAATTTTTAGCTTCAGCGAAGCAAAATTCGAGATCTTGAGAACTGAGAATCGCAATTGTAGCCCTAAATTGCTAAAAATAGTTTAAAGTCTTTTGGGGATGGAGATTAAGCGTTAGCGAGTCTTAAAATCTGCCTGCTGATCCACTGAAAATATTTTAGATAGGTGTGAGAGTTAGATTTAGTATAGAAAAGGCAAATCATCATTGAACGTCACAAGGAAATATAAAAAATACATATCGAAATATCTCCAGCAATATCGAAAAAAATATCAAGAAAGGCCAAAGAAATAATTCCTAAATTTCGTTTTCCATCCAACTTGGTATTTTTTACATTTCATACTTACGACCTTTATGATATTAAAGGATGATCATATCGAATATTTCCGTATAGTCATTAGTAGTACCCTGTATATTTATATGAGTACATCGCATGTTCGTTAAAAATGAAATGCATTCTATAAATAAAGTCATTCATTACGTCGATTTCGGTAAATATACCGCTCATGAATAGAATCAAACACAAACTGTATAGCCCCTACAAAAACAACAACAGTAACAACAACAACAACAACATGTTTAAGGACATGTTTACTTAATATTGTTTCTCTCGTATTTATACACTACTTATAGAGCCTGCTCTAATTCCGTCCATTTTTACCATTATTACTACTGCCATCCTCATCATTATCATAACGACCATTATCATCAGTAACTTTTAACTGTTTCAACTAAAAGACACGTTCCTCAAACTTTGGTTTTCCTTAGAATGTTTTCAAGATATTATTGTAGCTCTTGTTGTTGGTGCTTTTGTTGTAATCGTTGTTGTAATTGTTGTTATTAATATTGTTCCCCTCATTGCCGACAATGCTATTATTGTAGTCATTTCCGTATAAAATCGTTTTCCTGCCTTTGTTCTGTTAAAATAACACTGTAAGAACTACAACCAGTTCTTACTTAAAAAATGACAAGTTACAAAAAACTAAAAGTGGAGGAAAGGAATATCATAACAATCAACATGAAAATTACTATAAGATATTGGTAGAAAATGTATAAAAATTTAGAAAAAATGTGAAAAAATTAAATAAACTACATTGCTTTAAGTCAAATTAATTTTTAGTTTTAAAAAAAATATAATTACAACTTCAGTGTAATCTTACGTTAAATTAAATTTATTAACTGTTTTTGACACAATCAGAATTAGTTTCTTTCGTTCCATAATTATCAATGGGGTCACCTAGACTTACGGTAATATCCGGAAACTTGCTTGGTAATTTTACACACAGACCCACGCACACCCCTATTCATACACTCACGTATACTCACACTCACTTACTCATTTAGTCCTATATACAAATACTAAGTCAGCATGTTCGAAGAGATTATAAATTAAGCAAGCAACACTTATTTGAAAATGCATACCATTCGTCACGCCATCTTTCAACAGCTCCACTCGTCAGCTTGTCTTCTTTTACGACTTGTATGTACGCCTCTCTTCGGGGCCTATGTGTCTTACTGTTTGTCTAGCCAGATTTGCTGTTTTCTTTAGCATGACACGTACTGAACATGTTTTCATATTTCGTTACGACGAATAAAACAGAAAAAATGAGAAGAGGAAAGAAGAAAAGATGGAGCATAAGAAGTTACAATGGCATATGCAAACATTTCACATTCAACAACAACAACAATTCACATTTGTGAAAATTGTCTTGATGTGTAATGAAGGCGAAAGTTTAATTTGCCTCATATTTCCTATTCTTTAACATCCATTTGCCGTATCTTACTCTCTTTCTCTGTTTCTCTATTCATCTACCGCCTCCTTCTCTTTATCTATCTGTTTACTGTTTCCTCATTCTCTTACATTTGTCTACCACATCCATCTCATTTCAGAAATTGTTTGGTCTCGAATTTTGAGTCGTTTCTAGATGGATGTGTGTAGGGTGTAATTTCTAGCCTCTTATTGTTGTTGCTGTTGTTGGGACCCATATGAGTAGAATGGTTGACCAAATTAAATAATATTCGAGTTCACTTTCCTCTTTTTTGAAAACATTTTAGTTTTTATGTACAAATAAAATTTGTCGTCGTGACTCCATCCAACAATAATTTCTTCATTGAAAGAAAATTCATATGTTATGAAATATATTTGTCAAAACTTTTATGAAGCAAAAAAACTCGTAAACTAATATACTTCCATTTAAGTCACTCACTTTTGTCATTATGTCACTACGTGTCAAAAATAGATAATCGATTGAATCGAGGATGGAAAAAAATTCAAGCAGGTTTGGGAAATCAGGAATTCAAGGATATAAGAAAAAATACTTTATTATTATTTTATTATAATATTTTTCTTCTGTTAGATGCTATTTCCCAAAAATAATTTATAAGCCATCTGTTCTGCTTCTGATTCTTTTAATGCTTACAATACAAAAACAAACAAATATAGACAAAAACCAGCTAGAGCAACAAAAAACCCCATTAGGTTCTTTGCAAAGTTGACATATATTTCGTACCCTCTTTCCTTAATATCGCAAAGTGGCGTTTGTCCAAAAGGAGCAATAAGATAACGCAGGAGAAGAACGGATGGAAAAAAATGAATTGGTCTTTGAAGAAGACTTTGAAGAGAAAGTAAAATCATACGTGCTTTTGGAACAAATTTCCAAATAAAGAAAAAACTACCAAGGAAAATAACGTTTTATTAATTATTAAGAAATGTTCGAAAATCTTGAGAAAACGTTGGATAACATTGCGAAACTTAGTCAGCAACATTTTTACTAATCAATAAATTATACATTTACCTCCTCTCCCTCCCCTAAAAAGCGCCTTTGAACTATCCAATTCTGCACCTTTTGGACCGAGTCCTCTTATTGGGTGTCCTTTAACAGGATAATTGACTTCGTTCATCAGACTTTATTTTATGTTCAATAATCACACCCTCTACCCCATTAGTAGTAAAAAACCCTCTACCCCATTAGTTGATAGTAGACTCTCAAGCTAAAACGAACCTTTAACGATATTCTCGATGCTGGTTAAGTTTCCGGTAGGCTAAATCGATAAAGTTATCCGGAAAAGATTAACGTTATTCTTGATCAAGTATAATATTAACAACCACCGGTTTCGGCGACGTTTCTTAAATGACTTGTCTGAGATTCTATCCGATATTACTCTCAGAGATTGAAAAAAGATATTGAACATTTTTTGATGTCACATTAATTTTTGATGTCACATTTAGATGTCACGTTCGCGAAATCTACGTGTCACCTTAATGAATCGACCAAAAGATGGCCCGAATTTTTTCGGCCATATTTCGATGGAATACCTTCATTGATATCTATAAGTTCATTATAATTCTAAAGATATATTCTAAATATAATTCATATAAATTCTTGTGATCTTTTATCGAAATTTAATTGAAGCTTATGTTATTTGCAAGAATAGTTGATTGGCAAATATGTCCGTGTGAATTTTTATTACAAAAAATTTGTATAATTCAATTTCATTCACATTTATTTAAGTAAAATATTTCTTTCAAAAACAAAATATATACGAATTAATTTATCCTTTCGCATTAAATTTGCTTTAATTTGAAATAGAGAAATTTTTCATTTAGAAAATGCAACAATTTAAAAGATTTAAATAAAAATTTTGGAATATATTTTTTTTACTTTTCATTAATCCTTAATCCTGTAACGCTTGCTGTTGTTGATGTTTTTATGCTTTTACTAAATTGTGTGTATTGTTACACTTTTTCAGTTGTTTTGATAGTAATTATTCATGATGTTTACATGCATAGAATTTTTTTATGATTGGTTTATTTTCTAAGTTCATTATGTTTTTGCTTTAATCACAAGTAAAACAAACAGTCAAAAAACAACAACTACTACAGGAAAAAAGTGTAAGAATGGCGTGTTGAAACAAAAAAAATTAATTTCAATAATAATTAAAAAAGGCAAAATGAAACAGAATACAATATCGAAATAATGCAATTAAAAGCAACAAAGTGCGGATATTATGGACTTGTAAAGAGAAATCACACATAAATCTTAATTAAAAATTCTATATATCGAAAAAAACCAAAACAATATGACTAACAAAAATAACAAAAAAATTAGCATTATTATCAACATCATCAATATCAAAAAAGCAATAAAATCTAAGTCAAATCAAATAATACTCTCATCGATGAATATATTAAAATAAATAATAAATAATAAACATTTTAAAGAAATACAAAATTCAAACAGACATTTATATTAGAAGCAAGCACACATGCATGCATGCAAACAAACATACAAAATTTTCAAAAAGGGGCACCTATGGAAATTTAAAAATTATATGAAAATTAAATTAATCAAAATCGAAATTTAAGAATTCAAAACAAATTCGTAATAAATAATGTTTTTATTTTAACACAGAATTAAATATATTTATCTTTTGATTAGGAATTATCTATTAATCATTAAAATATTAATCATTAATCTGAACACTTGTTCAACTATTGTTCATAATTTAATTTCAATTAATGAAATGAATATTCTTTCAAAACCTTCCATTCTTCATATTATTACTACTACTACTACTAAATTCATGCTGATAAAGAAATGAAATGAGCAGAAAATTAATATAAAATCCAATAAAATAGACTGCGAAAAAGATAAAAATAACCACCAATGCCATTTGCATGCTCTTGCGCCTTTAAGCAAGTTTTGATTTTTAAATAAATTACCGACAACTACCGGAGTTCGATATACTCGCCCCTTGGGCTCTTATATTATGGAAATTAAGATTGTACCAATTTTCTCATTTATTGTTTGTGTAATATCCCATACTATCCCCGAAGACTACAGTTATAAATATTAAATATGTCGTGCATGCAAATTCCAATATTTATTAAAATAAAAAATTGTTATAACATAAAGTAATGATGACTTATACTATTTCTACTTACACTACTATATAAATTATTTATTACTTCCTAACTATATATAAGTAATAAATACTATATATTTACACATTTGTTTCTTTTATTGGTTTATTTTTTTATTCTATGAAGCAGAAAAATCGATAGCGAGCATGAAAAATCAAAAAATCTTACAAAACGAACATTCACTCGCACCAATAATTCTCAATTGGGCATAAATAACTTTTTTATTAAGCCTTTAATAATATTTATTAAAAACATAAAATATTCACAAACATACGATGCAACGTTAATGCAGACATTTATTCAAACATTCAAAGGAATGAAAGAAAATTAATTGGAATTATCCTCCAATTGCAATTCATTCACACGGTATAACCTCCTAGACATTTGCTGCAATGAACACTTTCGAAAATTTTTTAAACGTTTATTGAAAAATTTTAAAAAATTTTACGCTTAATTGGCAGCCAGCACAAAATTACTTAAAGCCAACAAATTTGCCGGATAGAGATTATTAAATTTCTCTTTCAAAGGAATTATTTATTTCAGTTTTTCGAGATATTTCGCTGGTTATTAATGTATTCTTCAATAGATTCATAACATAACTTAATCGAACAAATTTCGGCGTTTGGAAAGATCAAAAGAGATTTTTCGTCTTTGAAAACCCGAATTCTAAAAATCTATTCCGAATTTTTTATTTAAAATTCTCTACCATTCTCCAAATTATTTTCGAAGCGGCTTGAAATCAAATTAATCGTCTTGTCTGAAACTGAAACTCTCACGGCTGTCATACTTTAAATACTTTGAATTAAGCATTGTCTCACAAGCAACAAAACAAATATCGTAACCCGAATTTATCCGCTATAGCAGCGTTTTCTAACATTTTTGATGTTTCGACCCGAAAAAATAAAATACAAATTTTCTTCTCTCACAACATTTACCATATTTACACATTTACAACATTGATTTTGTCTAAACCCAATAACTTTCAAAATTAATAAATACATGAAAAATATTTTAAATAATTAACAAAATCAGTTGATCAGTTGACAAGTGGTTTATTAATATGGAAAGCATTTTTAATGAGAATTGTAATGAAGTACATATTAATGGCTTACTTGCTGCCGACATCCATTTACTAATTTATCAAGTCTTCCATCAATCGAATTACTCAAGGATATTCTTAATGCACCTTCTACATCTTCAAGTTTATTGCTCTATTAATTATTATTAGAAATAGAGTCTATTTTGTTTTTGTACCGACTTAAACCAAAAATCCAGTTGCTGCTAAGAAAGTCGTTAAAGGAGATAAAGGAAAGAAGAAGGAAGGTTTCGATTTCTTTTGTTATTTGTTCTTTTATTATTAGGGATTCTCGTCTTATTTCAGTTCGAAATTTATTCAATTTATTTTGGTTATTGAATTGTAATTCCAAACACAAGACATTTCAATTATTTCAATTAGTTTCTTTTCTTCCAATGACTCAACTGATTTCTTGTCGTGCGGCTTAAATCTGAAATTCTTATTCAGTGAATGTTATCTCTGCAAAAATATGGTAGTGACGTTGTTGCACCAAATTTTAAGCTAAATTCGTTGGGTAAGCAGGGTTTGAGGACCCCATACATATTTTCTTCACCAGCTTGCGCTTTTGTGCAAACTTTGTCTTTGTTTTGTACATACAAAGCACACCCACTGTCTGACTACACATGGTTGGAAAAAGAATTGTTTGCAATTTTTCAGGAGAAGAAAACATTTCTACGTTCTACGTTTCTAATTCACGACCTAATTATAAACCATAGTCGCGACCTATGGTTTTTCGGTCGCAAAATTCTGCGTCGAAGCATGCACGGAGAATCTGTGAAGTTTGTTTCTCTATTAAAGTGCAATAGTGTGCATTAGGAAACCCAATTAAATATTTACTTTGTAGGTTATTTTCCTTTATTAAAGATCAGGAACCAAAAATACGGTTTCTGAACACTTCGATGGAGAAACTAAACAAATAAATCGAACTGGGATGTCAAACGATTTGACAAAGCATGACAAACGTTTAGGTGTAAGGGCTCACAAAATTATCTGCAAATAAAATCATTTTTAAATTCTAAGGTTTAAATTAATTTTAGTGTAAGTTAATATTAAGCTTATTATTAAATTAATACAAATTTCAGGAATTAACAAAAGTAAAAATCCATTTATGGCCTAAAAATGAAATCCATTAATTACCTCAATCCATTACGAAACACAGAAGTGAAAAGGAATCAAAGAAACAACAGAAAGAAGTAAAAAAAATATTCTAAAACAGAAGAAACCACTTTTTTGTTTCGGTTGATATTCATTGTTCGCTTTCAAGCAAACGCAAATTTATGGAAAAATCCTTTGCAAAACAAAAAACTAAAAGAAGTCATTAAGGAATACACTCGACGTGTTAATAGAAACGAGAACGCAGAAACAAAACCTAAATCAAAGTTCAAAAGAGATCAGAAAAGTCTATAAGTCTGCAAAGTGAACTTTCAGGAGAATATGAATAGAAAACAGATGACGAAAAAGAGAAATGACCGACTCTAAGCCAAAACAATTTTCTGTGCTTCTAATCCTTAACAAGATAAGAAAATAATGAATGGTTGAGTAAATGGTGGAGGTGAATGGAAAACACAAAAAGAAAAGAACATGGAAAACAAATTAAAATGTCGCCACCATTTGTGGCCTGTACTGGAAGGATAAGAACTAAATAAACAAATAAAACAAAAGACGGAAAAATTAAGAAAAGGGAAATGGAAAAATACAAGTCCCAAAGACACACAAAGGCTATAAAAAGCAAACCACGCCAAACCAAACAAAATGTTAAACAATATAAATTATATAAAACATTTTAAAAAGCAAGAAAATAAGAACAAAAACAGTAAAACTAAGGATTGGAAAGGAAATAAGTTGTAGGAGTGAGAAGTTAATTCTCAAAAGGAAATTCAAAGAAAAAATTAATAAAGTCATTACTCAAACAATAGAAAAGTCAAGCACGGTAAATAAACAAAAAATAAAAGAAGAAAGAAAAATATTATCTATAAAGATAATCTAAAGAAAAGAAATTTTAAAGGAACGGAACAACGAGCACGTCAGGTCAATAAAGGATTAATTGAAAGGCAAACAAAGAAAAGACGTTAGAAAGAAAATATTCGTATAATGAAATCCGAATATCATTTCATGCATTATACTATAAGTAAATTTTAAATTTCCCTTTGAATATCCTGAACTTGATCACTAAAGCGAATAATGTAATAAGACTCAAAAAATGTTTGTTATTTTTTATTTCCCCATTTTTTTTTTATTTTCCAACAATACTTGTTTTCCATCACATTCTTTTACGTTCAGCACATACCCAATTTCACCACTTAACAGATTATTTCACCACCGCTGCATTTACTTACACTCGAGCTTCTAAACTGAGGACGCTCGCAGGTCAGGGGTCAGACCAAGGACTAACATGAAGTCCACGCCGTTTATTACTTTATCTGTTAATCCAGCCACCAAATTTGGGTCACTTCTAATGGTATCCATCTGCCACTTCTAATGGTTTCCATCGACATCGCACGTTCCAATTTTTCAAAAACTTTGACCCCTGCTTTGGAACCAATCAGGCGGTCAATATTGCAGTTTGTAATCAATCAGATTTTGCTAGGCTTAATTTGGTGACGTCATCTCCAATAATGAATCTTTGGGGAATATCATTCCTCTATACTTTCAACATTAATTTCCCTACGTATTTTCCTAACGAATGAATTGGGGTCAATGAATGAAGGGTCATAGGACACATTATCTGCATGTCATTCGACGAAGAAGAAGGATGTAAAAGACAAAAATAAAAAAATACCAAAAATATATTTATGTTCACGATTGCATAAATCACGGACAGCCAAGCGTTCTGAGAGAAAACGGGAGCTGAAGAATTGAATGGTTGGCTGTGATTTCTTTGTTGATGCCGGATGTTCTTGGTTGTTAGCCACAGCCACTACTGCTGTGTCGTCGGGCCGTCTATGCCTAGATTTATTTTGTGATTTGGTTACGATTCGCTGCATATTTCATTTTTCACACTCTGCTACTTCGTCCACGTATTCTTACATTTCTGTTCTCTCTTTTCGTCGTCTTTTTTGAAAACACTTCCATTGTGGTTGGCCCTTTTGTTTTGGCACTTTGGCTTTCAAAAGCTGGTTGGTTTGATATATGAAAAGGTTTCTCTGACGATTTTTCTTTTCTCATTTTAACAATTTCCCCTCTCCTTCTTTACCAGTACCGCTCATCAATAAAAGACCGCAAACGAGACTCAAATAGCTTATTTTCTTTTTCTTTTTCTTTGGCCTCCTTCCTTGCTTTTATTTTGGCGTAGCCAAAGCTTCAAAGCTTATGCTTTAAGCATCTGCTTTATAATATTCAGCGGAACGAGCAATTGCCGGAATCCACCTAAACCTCACACCACCTCCTTTCAAACAGATCCGGAATAAAACTCTCTGTGACGGCAATCAAAATGGTCTCAAATGATGTGCGGTCGAGATTGAGTAAAAGATTTGAAGGATTAAGTTGGTGTTGCTGGCTTGTATTTAGTAGGGAAGTAGGGGCCTCCTTTGGGTGGAGCTATTAACGTTTTTAATTACAGACGTCTATTATTTTCCATTAATTCAAATGATATCTCGTTATTTTTTATTTCGATTTCGGATGAATCTAAGTAACCAATTTGTCGACAAATTTTACGTTTTATTTACAATGAAAACAAATGCCTAGACGCGAGTTTGAGAAATAGAGAGCTATAAATGGGTTACATGAACCAATCGTTTTTGTCGCCTGCGTCGCAGTTTACACGAGTGTTCAAATACCAAACGAGTAGGAAATTTTAAGGATCTCAAGAAGAAGACTTCATTCTCATAGAAAATACAGTTAAACGAAATTAAATAAAGACATATTGTAGCATTTTTTCATTCATCAGTCTTCATTTCATTTAAGACGTCTTCGTACTCATAAAATAAGTACGTCTTGACATTTTGAAGAAAATTTGGTGCCATAAAATCAAAGAAAAAAAAGAAAGAGCCTTGAGGGATTTTTCAAGGTAACCCCAGTCACATAGAATCGAAGAATATATCTTTAAAAGTCTCTCAAACAAACAAATTTTTACAAATCCTCCTAAAGTAAAAGAAAGCCCCACAGAATTCCTAAAGAATTAGTCCTCAGTCTACCAATGTAAAATAAAAGGATAATTTTTGTGCAAATACCAATATCATAAAAAAGAAGGGCCTATAAAGGTTGTTGAAGAAAACTTAATTTTTCAAGTAATCAAAAGGCCTTTCTATAAAGTCTTAAAGAAGTTTCGATTTAATGAATTAGAAGAAAACCCCTTAAAAATTTTAAAAGAGAAGAAAAACACTAAGTTTAGGTTTTAGAAGGGTTCAGGAATGACACCGCACCCGTTTGATCTGAGTAATAGAAATGAACGACATGACTTCTCATGCATGCTTCTACAGTTTCGTTTGTGTTAGGGAGCATTAATCTTAATAAGGAATATACATAATCTGTTCATTAATACCGGCATTAGGCGCATAAAATATATCACTTCACAGAATAAATGCCCTGGAAAAAGCATTTAACTTAACCAGACTCAAGGTCTTAAATGGTATAGAGCTCAAGCTCATAATACGATCTCTACGAACATTTCGACTTTCGGACACTGTTGCCGCAGATTCATAACAAATTTCTTGCAACCGATAACCGACTGACTATACTCCTTTAAATACCCGTGGGCAACGCCACACATCGAGAATCCTATTAATTTCTAAATGGCCCCAGATTATTATTTTCATGTTCGACCCTCAGTAATTTTTTTCTCTCGGTTAAATAATAACCAGACGCATCAAATGGCCTTGACATTATCGTCACCATCATAAACGACTTGACTTGAAAAGCTTTAGGAAACCATTGACGTTGAAAAAAAAAATGAAAATATAAAAAATTGACAAAAAAAAACAAACAAAAAATCTTTAAAAGATGATTATGAAAAAGGGGTCGAACCAAAGGAAAGAAATGGAGAAAAGACTAAAGGACAAAAGGAATTCAGTTCAATAAAACTTTGATTACTCGAAACGAAGTTGATTTAAAATTACATTTTTAACTTTTGACTAACTCGAGATTTAAGAAATAAAATTAAGTTTCACAAATATTGAATTTTGATAAAAATCTTTGAAACAGCGGAGAGCTGAGCGTGAGTGATGAAATGTAATAAAAAACTTCCTTTGCAAAATCACTTCAGATTTTTCGTCATCGCTTTCACCAAATTTCATTACTTTTTTATATGTAATAATTTCTCTCTCTCTCGCTCTCTCTCTCTCTCTCTTACTATTATTTTAAACTGTCGACTTACTTAAAAACTTCTTGTCATTTTATTTGCTTTCTACTAATAAACTAATTTTTAATAAGTTTGCAAGCAATCTGCGGAAACTTTTTACCAAATTATAAAACATATGATTAACTTCTTCTACTTACCTCTAACAGTAGTCTCGCAATTTCAAGAGTAACATTTTCATTTTATAAATTTTTTAAATCATTCATTCTCGCTTTATCAATCACACCCGTACCCTTGTCAATCATAAAGACATGATGAGCATCAATCCTTTTCTGCAACCATTGGTCTCTTACTCACTATTTTGTTGGTTTCCAATTTTTTTTATCAAAATAAATTGTCTAATAAAATCCGAGAGCCCTCTTCAATCCAATCACTTAAGTCTCGTTTCGACAAAAGAAAGACACATTCTAAACGTTTTACTTCGTATGACACGATACTCTATCATCGAACTTAGTAGGTCGAAGCAGCACTTAAGCATCATGTACATAGCACAGTATGTCGGTGCACAATGCACACTCACGCACATGCACGTAGCACTCGAATAACTCGACTCCACTTTCATTCCACTTTTAGTTGCCCTTAACGAAAAATCACTGCAGTACAATGCATTTTAACACACTCGTAATGCAATCAACTAGGAAATGTTTCAATTTCCGCTTACGTCGACTTTTCGACCTCATCCACATAAATGCATACATAATACATATATATATATATATATATATATATATATATATATATATATATATATATATATATATATATATATATATATATATATATATATATATATATATATATATATATATATATATATATATATATATATATATATATATATATATATATATATATATATATATATATATATATATATATATATATATATATATATATATATATATATATATATATATATATATATATATATATATATATATATATATATATATATATATATATATATATATATATATATATATATATATATATATATATATATATATATATATATATATATATATATATATATATATATATATATATATATATATATATATATATATATATATATATATATATATATATATATATATATATATATATATATATATATATATATATATATATATATATATATATATATATATATATATATATATATATATATATATATATATATATATATATATATATATATATATATATATATATATATATATATATATATATATATATATATATATATATATATATATATATATATATATATATATATATATATATATATGTATATTATACACATACACATACACATACATACACACATTAATACATTTTGCTTAAAACGGCGCTGTCTCTATCAATTGTAAAACAACAAGAAAGATAAAACGAAACGGACAGATAATGATTAAAAATGTCTAAACAAATTATAAAGAAAATATTGGTTGTTTCTAAAGTTTCTTAGTAAAAGCAACTTCAACAAGTAGTGAAGGCGGAGATAGACAGAGAGAGAGAGGACGAGAAACGGAGAGCAGAAGTAGGTTTAAAACATTACACTAGAAAAAATATATGGTTTACTAAAATAAGTCGAAAGCAAAAAGGATCAGGTTTGTTTTCTTTTTCATAGCCCACGAATCGATTTGAGACGCCTAGCTGAATTCCGCTGACAAGCTCCGAGCCTGCATCTTAAAGGCCTTTTTAAGTTGAACAATTAGATTTACAGAAATCTACAGAAATAATTCTTAAGAGGATTTTTGAATAAAATTTATAATCATCTACTAGAGTTGAGCTCATTAAAATCTTGAGCTGAATTTAAACGAAAGTCCAGGATCCTTCTCGTGAAGGTTTTGCTAAGGCTGGTGAGATTTTTATAAAGAAATACGATTTTAGAGGAATTATGAATAATACTGAGGACTAAATACATTTAGCATTTATCGTAGTGTTACTAAAAGTTGTAACATCTCAGTGCGCAACATATGGTTCGCATTCAACGTGAAAATATCTAAAGGAAATACACTTCGTCCGTCGGTTCATCGTCAACGATTTAAATGCATAATATATAAAAGCATTACAAATCAATTTCTTTTATTTTTTATTATTTAATTTTACATTTTTCTTTTTTTATATTATTCATTTCTTGTGAGGTTTCACGTTTTGTCTGTGACCCGAATGTCACCCCATTTGTCTCTATACTAATTTTTTACTCCCCTTCCTCCTTTCGTTTTAATTTAATATTTTCTTAGATAAATGTATCGTGTATACGTCACACTTTTTGCATATTTTTTCATTACTACTTTTCCTCACACAAATTGCATTTGTGAACTCTTAAGTGTACGAATGTCTGCGTTACACTTGCCCTACAATGTATTGATTGTGGTTGCTTGTATATTTCTCAGCCTCTCGTCTCTTCCTCCCAAACATTAGTGTCCATTTGCTCTGGCTTTTAAGTGGAAACTTGTCTTTTTAGTATACCACAAATGCTTTTCCTTCTTCTGCGCTCTGCCAACTCTTTAACCATCCACACAATTTCTAATCTGTCTTCATTTCCTTTTGTCATTTGCAGGTTCTTTCATATTTCTAACAATCGAAAATGAAGATTCGTCGACGCTGTTGCTGCATCAGCAGCGTACTATGGCCTCAACGAAACGGGTACCGGGCAGTATTAATGCTGGTGGCGGCAGTGGTGTTAATGCTGCTGTTTCATCTGGAGGAATCGGAACGCAAGCAGAAAATACTCACACCGGACATAGCTATCACACACAACCGCATCATTCGGGCAATGGAACAGCGGCGGGAGCAATCTCATCATCAGCATCATTTTCTTCATCGCAATCTTCAACATTACCGTTATCGGCATCAGCTGCGTCGTCGTCATCATCACCTTCCTGGCCCTCCTCGTCATCCTCCTCGCTATCCTCCTTTGAATCGTCGTCATCGTCATCTTCATCATCCATGTTTTTATCCGCCTTAGATTCAGAGAATGAAATATCACCAGCAATGAACGACAATCATGGGAACCACGAATTTGGCTATAGTGATTCGCAGCTGGCATTATCGGCGGATACGTATGATGTACGACAGCGGACAATTGAGAATATCTGGGACATAACAGTGTCATTGAACATTCTTTACAAGGAGAATTGGACTAAGTGAGTAATAGTCATTCGACAATTTGACAATGCTCGAAAAGATAATATGAGGGAAGAGAAGGGAAGTGAAGGGAGATTTATGAGAAGGCTAGTAGACTAGTTGACTAACAGATTAGATAATTTATAGGAAAATAATAATGATATTTAGGTTACGCCACAAGACATGGCTAAAAGCATAAATAAATCGATGACAATAGTATTTTTTTCCAAATTCATTAGAAAACTAGAAAATAAATTTGATTTCTTTAACTTGAACACAATGTCTTATATTACAATAAATTTTAACGCTGTCGTTTTCTGCAAAATTAAATAATTTTTCTTCATTCTGACAAAATTTATGTTTTTGGTAAATAAATTCATCGGTTTTTGGAAATTAAAAAACTTACACAAACTTTTTATACGAGCTTAGTAATCAAATCCTGAACGACGCAGTCCTGAATGACAAAATACCAAACTACAAAATTCCGAATTAGTAGTGTTGCGTAGAGAATAACCATAATATTGCAAAAAATTATAATATTGCAAAAAATCGAAAATACGATATATTATTTTTATTATTTTTATTTTATTCTCTTATATGAGAATATTGGTAACAGCTAAATCGGAATATTATTTACTAAGAATTGAGATCCTTGTCACAGGCAGACCACGTCACAGATAAATAAAATTATACAAAGGCGGTGATACGCCGGCAGAATGCCGATTATCCACATATCCGACATATCCGAATGGATATGTTAATATTTCCCGTGTTTTGGTATATAAACCACTAAATACAAAATGCAAAGCAGCAAAAATACTGCCTGCACCAAAGCCAAAATTCTACTTCCTGAAAGTGACAATCTTTGACGCGACATAAACCCGCCACATGCAAGCACTTCTTATACAATCTGATGTATGCTGCTAAGCCAAAGTTTTATATATTTAAGATGACAATCTCTGCGGCGACTCGTGTGTAACAGCTTGAAATAGGAAATGCTGCCAACAGTGAAACCCAAATTTTACATATTTTAACATAACATAACAATATTTTAACATATTTTAATATTTTTTTTATCATAAATGACAATGCTTGCAGTGACCGAAGGCCGCCATATGCAAGCGCTTAGTAAAGAAAATACAGTTTGCAGCGAAGCCGAAATTTTGCTTCAGGAACTTGGTGTAACATAATGATGTTAGCAGCGAAACCGACATTCTACTTATAATCCTTGGGCTGCCTAAAGCCACCACACACATGAACGTGTTATACCATAATTATATTACCAACTAAGCAAGCGTTCCAGAGAATTAGAAGAATACTCTCCCATCAAGTTGAAGTTTTATGTATGCATTTCGGTTTACTTTCGCTTCTAGATTTTGTCGTTTCGGGATTTTGAGTTTCGGGATTTTGTGGTTCGGGATTTTGAAAAATCGTCGGAATTTTATAGTTTGAGATTTTGTCTGCTCGCTTGTGATCAATCAAATTGACGAAAGCAAACCATTTAAGCCCAACCAAAACCGCATATATTTATTCACCTGCCCGAGAAAAAGGGTGGAGGGGAAAATATTTGGGGAGAACATAATTTCTTATAGAATAAAATTTGTCGGCATAATAAAAAAATTTATAGAGATAGATTGGGAAATAATTTTTTTCAATTTCAAGCATTAAGAAAAGAAACACATTTTTGCACGAGTATCCCGACAAAATAAAACTAGATGTATTTTTTGAAAAGACGAACGAACTTATTTGCCCATTCATACTTTCTTCCTCCACTAAATCAAAGAGAAACGCAATAAGAAGGAATAAAAGAGTCAAAATAGTTATAAACAAAGAAATAATATTGTTTAAATGAATTCTAACATTAAAATACATTTTTGATATTTAAAAAAATTTCGAACATTAAAAGTTTTCATTATTTTTGGCAAATAATCTCATTCGGTTTTAAACCGTAATATAATGACGGTGTAATGGAACTGAAGGGCATTAAAAGAGCAATATATAATTAATTTTAGTAGTAATTTATACCAAATAGCACTTACCAACACAAGGCTTTACCTTGCCTCTTCTCTCTATGTTTAGTCAATCCAAAAACGTTGACAACGATGACAATGACAATGGTCTCCGACCCTCATTAATTTCAGTTTATTATCCATTTTTTAGATTGGCAGCGTTGGAAATCGCTAAATTCCAAGACCAATTAGTTAAGAGACTGAATGAAGACGCGTTGGTCCAGTTGGCTCACGATAACGTCGCCGGTGACAACAATGCCAACGGCAACAATCCCGCCACGGAGGCAGTATTGCTACTCTCACACCAATACGGTCGTTACGCTCGTCAAGAATACGAATGGAATTTCGCGAAGGCATTCCTCTACTCGCTCACCGTGTTGACAACTATTGGTGAGTACCAAAATTATTTCGTTGAAAATGTGTGACGGGTCAAGAGAGAGAGAGAGAAAGAGAGAGCGATAGCGCGCGACCGAGTATGACTGAGCGTTTCTAAAGCAATAAACTTCTATGCACTTAAAATGATTTCGCTTTTGACACTTCTTTGAATCTAGCTTGATTCAATGGCGAAGCGTGGGTTGTTCGATTGGTTGTCGTGGCAATAAATTGCTGCTTACACGCCTCTTTGATTGTAACGGTCAAGCTTGACAAATTCAAACGACAACAAACGGCAACGTCCACCAAATGAAATGGAACAAACATAAATACAAAACAACAACAACAATATATAACAAGCAAAACCAACAATCGTCTGCTGTTTCTGCTGTTAAAATTTAAACTTTTTTATGAGATGATTTATCGAAGATCTGCAGGATCAGCAGATTGCTATTCCGTTCGTTTCGTTTCGTTAACCACGCGCGACACGTTTTCCCTTCATTTCACTCGCGATTCACTGCTCGCGATTCACATTCGATTCACGCCATTTCATTCAATACCGTTCGTTTCGTATTTCGACACATTGAATTTCTGACAAAATTAATCCCTTAATAAATAAAATTTAGCACGACACGCGAGGCACCGGAAGCCCACAATCGTACAAACAAAGAACACAAACACACACGCGCGCATAAAAACAATCCAACCCGCTTACACAGAAAAACAGAAATTGGAGCTACTGCTGTGAAATTTATTCGTAAACCCGCTAAAGAAAGAACTACGACCCAATGAAACCAATCCCCACCGACACACGACGCAATTAGAGTCCAGAATCCACTGCTACCCACTGATCCTGGCACTTTTTCGCGATGTCGACAAATGGTACGCGCGAAACTATTGTACTGACAGCACTCAATAAACTCATGCAGATTTCAAGAACCTACAATTAAATGTAGAGTTGCCAACTCTCAAAGATATTCAGATTTAAAAATGAACTTTTTTAAATATTTCATTCAACTCTTTTGTTGAATGTCGGCAATTTTCGTAATTTTTAAAGTCATCTCTTTTTTAGTGGACAAAGTCATTTTTCGATTTTTAGTGGACAAAGTTTATTTTTTAATACTCAAAGTAAATTTTAAGAGATTTAAAGTTTAGTTTTTTAATCTTTCTGATGGTTTTTTAAAAAAAAATAAATCGATGTTTAAGAAGTTAAAGTGAAATTTTAAATTAAAAAAATTATAATCTATTTTTATATTTTTGGAAGAAATGTTCTCTGAAATTCCATGTAGTGGATTTGTAGTGGACTAAAAATAATGAAAATTAATTTTGTTTTTATAATACTATAAATTAATTTAATATTTGAAAAATATAGATTTAAATATTTTCACCTTTAAATTAATAATTAATTATCAGTATTAATTAATTAAACTTATACATACACAATTATTAAAATCCTGCTTCGGTATTTGTTTATGAATTCTTTTAATTTAAAAACATAATATTTTTGTTTTTAAATTGAAACTATTTGAATTAAATATTTATTAATATTAATTTCCAAATTATAATTTCAGTTTTTAAAATTAAAAAAAATTTAATGTAGTTTAAAATTATCTTGGAATCCGAGAATTTTATTAAAAGACGTAAATTTTTCACTAAAATTTAAATTTTAAATTTAATGATTGAAATAAAAAACAATTAAATAAAATGAAACAAAAGAATTTCCTAAAAAATTGTGAAAGGCGGGCAACTCCCACTGAATTCTACTACATTCAATTCTATGCCATTCTTTTAAATTTTGTTTTAACCGCCGGAAGCCAAACTTCTCTGCGCAAACAGAGGAAACGGATAACGGATGGAAACAAACGTAGACGTTGTGTGAGTTTTTCGCTGCCTTGTTTTTGCAACGACATTGATTGTCTTTATCACGACAAAAGGCAAAAGTAGAACGAAGATACGACACGGAAAAAGAAGAAGAGGAAGAATAAATGGGTGTAACCCCCACAATTTAATAAAATTAGCATTACTAAATTCAAAAGGGGACTGCTTTACATTGCGTTCCATTCCATTTTGATCTCCGTTCAATTCAATGACGCTGTTCACACAATTGTCGTTACGATAATGCCAGTCAACGCGTAATCAATATGATTTTATTAAAAGAAAAGGATGAAGGGAAGATTTATTTCAATTGAGACAATAAATTGAAATTATATTGATTTAATACGCCATTATTCGAAACTTGAGAACTCTTTTATGATGATTTCTTGAGTCAGCCCTTTTGCAAACGCTAATCAGCTAATGTGACTGACAAATATTAAATTGACAGTTAATACACCATTGTGGTTTTTTAAAACGCAATGATTGTCCAGACAAAATTTAAGTACTTTATAGATATTGCAATAGATTTAAAGAATAAACGAAATTTTATTAACGTAAAATCGAGATTAAGGCTTTGCTGGATTAAATCTTCAACCATCCTTAATTTTTGCGAAACTTTATAAACTCTTATTCAATCCCATAACAATTTTAAAGAAGTCCTTAGAGATTAAATCATCTCAAATCCTCTTTAAAGCCTTAGAGTACAATTTCCACTTCAAATCGCTCCTTCCCAACACACAAACCCATACAAAAATATTTGATAACAATAATTTTCTTCTTTCTATCGCCTCTCTCTCTCTCTCATTCCTATCTTTCGTTATGATCTATCTCTTTTTCCCTTCTCTTCCGTTACAGGCTATGGCAATATCGCTCCCAAAACCACATTGGGACGTCTCATAACACTTGCCTACGCCATGCTCGGCATACCCCTTACCCTTATCTACCTCTCCAGTACTGGTGGTCTGTTGGCCAAAGTTGCACGTGAAGTCTTCTCGAAGGCTTTGTGTTGTTGCCTTTGCTCGAATTGCGGCTACTGCTGTTACGATGAGAAACGAATGGCGGAAAAAGAACGACGTACAAAACGTAAACGTCAACAGGAAGAGCTGCGTAAACAACAGGCAACTATGCAAGAGCCGTACTATGTACGTTCAGGTTCCCTGCACAGCAGCAGCAATTTTCACTCGCCCGAAAAGCATACAACCGCCTCCTCTAATCCGGGAATGATGCCGCCACCGTCTGGTTCCACCGTACCCGACATTGATTCACTTAGTGCCAGCGATGGCACTAGAGGCTCTATGCATGGTCTTAGCATTTTAGCCCCTATTCTACTCTGCCTTTGTATGATGGTCATATATATAATGTTCGGTGCCGTGGTACTCTACAAGCTGGAGAATTGGCCTCTGCTTGATGGTGTTTACTTCTGCTTCATGAGTCTGTCAACGATAGGCTTTGGCGATTTAGTGCCAGGTCTACGTAAAGAGTCAACCACGACTACCTGGTTTTGCTCAATTTACATAATGTCCGGCATGGCGCTTACGGCAATGTGCTTTAATGTGATACACGAAGAAATCGTGCATCGAATTAAAATTGTTGTAGAGTTTAAAAAGGCTTCTACTCTAGAGAACATAAACGATGAACAGAATTACTACATGGCACCACCGCCAACCTGACAGTACGGTAAATCGGTCAACATGTACCAAAGGAATTCCACAGAAGAGACACTTCTAACGGGTGAGTGTAGAGTGTATGAATACAAAAAAAATATAAAACTTTCAATCACGTTTGCGTCTTCACTTTATAGGCACGCCCACATCGCTGATCTTCAGCAATCAACTGGATTCAGAAATGGGCCACGTCCAAATGGGTTTCAAGGATTATGTCAACCAGCATGAGCTTGTGCCTATTCTAACAATGGACCCTAATTCCACAACACCTCAATCGTTACCACTGTTAAAAAGCAATTTGTCTCATGCTCCCCCACCTATGGAAACGACATCCGTGGTAAGCACGCCCACATCAGCATCGTTGCTGCCCTCAATGAGTCTGTCCGTAATGGACAGTAGCCCATTATTGGAAAATCTAATGACAGCCAATCAGCAATCACCTATCGATGTTGGTGCACTCGGCTTAAAAGGGGTTTATACACTGGCTGAGGAGCCCGAACTAGAGGCGCAAGAAACTCAAATTGATGGTATTTTAAATTGAAATAAATGTGGAAATTAACCAAATTAGTCGATGTACAAAACCTAGAGTATAGAAGTTATAAACAATAATGTCTAAAGCAATTTTCTATTAAATTTCGGTCCTGTGTAAAATATACTTGTCTGTGTGGATATAACCTCAAAGACAAGATTAAACTATAAATTTGCAGTCTACGATATAAAATATTGTTGTTTTTTTTTTTTGGTAATCGACGAAAATTCATTTGATTTATTGAAAATTAAAATTTCTCAACTGTATGTAAACCTCTCAAACAACTGTATGTAAACCTCTCAAATTCAAAAGTAAGGCAACTGACTCTTTAAAAATACAAATGGTGTGAGAAATAAAAATTGTAAACATATTGGCACAATATAAAATAATTAAAATTTCTTTGAGAAACTAACTTTTGCAATGAATTTTGTCCTGTGAAAATCAATCTGTATTATTTGAACGACATATCTTTAGATGTAAGCGCAAACCGTTTAATCTATGGTTCGTGAATCTACTAAAACCTTTCCTAGATAAATCTGACGAATTAAGACTTCTAGTAGATTGTAATAGATTGCAAAATTTGTACATATCTCTATAACTATAAGATCATTCTAAATGTAAATACATTAATTAAGATTTAGGTTACAAACTATGCTCAAACAAACTGAAGCTCAAAGAATTTGTAAATAATTTACTCCAATAAGACAAAAGAATAGGAAATTTTCTTAGAAAATAGTATTTAAATACTTCCGAAAAAAATTACTTGCTTAGGAATACTAAATAGGTGTAATAATTTCAACAAAGATATTCCTTCAATTGCATAGTTAAACTATCTTTCAGTGTTTAATTTTAATGAACATTTTTACAAACGAAACTTTTAATAATAGACAATTTTGTATATGCTCTTTAAATTATAATATTATAATATAGATCTATATAATATAACGTTAAATCTAGCTAAACATAATCTAGTGTAACTAACTGCAGTTGTAACGAAAATTAAAATTGTGTAAAATGAGAAGAATAATAAGTAGTCAAGATCGTCATAATCAATTCAACCTAAATAAATATGAAATTCTTAAAGAACGTTTTTTAATAAAAATTTTTTATTACTTCTCATAGGAAAAGTATAATAGAAGGTTTGAAAATTAGGAATTTGAATTAATTGAAAACAAGTAAGAACACTAATTTCGGCGCGGCCATATCTTATATACCCTACATACGTAATATAAATTTATAGTTTGTCGTAATAAGGAGTTGTACAGTACCTAAACAGTACTTAGTAAACAATAAACAATGCTTTGTCATCTCCTTTAAAAGGGGGGTGTCTCTTTTTTATAAAAGGTAGACGTGCCAATGGTCAATTTTACGTCCCAAATCATAGGCTGATGACAATGAATATTCGTGTCAAATTTTATGCCGACATCTCGATCAATCGTGATTTCCACAGACAAACAGACCAACGGACGGATACAGATATACTTTTCTTTAAATGTTACGCCTCCTTTAATGTGTTGCAAACGAAAGTAGAAATTGAATATTCCCTTCCCTTCGGGTGTAGAGTATAGGCATAAAAGTCAAAAAATGAAACTAGAGTAAACCCGGCCCTGTTAATGTTTATAATTAATCTCTTCTCTCAAAGAACGAATTCTAAGAGACGAATTACGTGTCGATCTGCCTATGTTTTCTTCTCGATATCAGAGACAAAGAGATAGGACGCGACCGTATTCATTTCTTCGTGTGCCTTAAAAAATGGTACACATTTCTCTTGAAATTAGTACATATTTCTCAAAAATACATACCCGCGACAACGTAGATTGTACAAGCATTCTTTGCGTAAATATCGATGGTATCGATGTTAAAGGGTTGTTATAGGTGCAAAAACCAAAGCATAAATTTGAAATTATTTAGCATTATACTTTTTATTTCTTATTTCTTTAAATTTAGTAAAAATTCTTTAAATAATTTTAAAATATAATAATAAAAGAGAAACCAATATGAACTCCATGTGATAAAGCGAAATTCAGATGAAATTACTTCGCCGTAATTAATTGTGGATATTAGCTATTAACTATACCGTGACAGGTTCCCAATAGCGGCTTGAAGAAACTTTTTTAATGACCGCGACATCTATATGTCACTATGCAAGAACATCTAAATGCCTTGGTGTCACAAGATGTATGGATCATAACGAGTAAGTGTATGACTAAATAGACGTTTAGCGTCGTGATTTGCTTCTTCAAACTGTGAACCAAAAAACAACTGAAATTAGAACTTTGCGCCAACACATGTTCACACACACCGTTCTTTTTTAACCGCAAGTTTCTTTAACAACACTTGTTTCCCACCTAACTTTATTTTTCAGCGGGTGTTAGAAATGAAAATTCGAATAGCTATGAGCCAGCCAGTCGCATGATATAGGCACACTCATAAGTTTACGTATTCCAGTTTAATTTTGACAGCAATGCAGCACCATACGCTCTTATTTAATAAGAGCTTGCCAGTAAATAAGTGATATAAATGCAATCATTTATGTGCCGCTCTAATAATCCCATATAAGATATTGTATTTTGGAAAGTTTAGGAGACCAAAAACAGTATCCACATCTCACACAATTATAATCTTAGTTGTTATTTAACTTTTTCTAACAATCGAGAAGTGCAATTTGTTGAAAAATATATGCCAACCCTTTGAAAAAATAACTTGTTCACCAATCAATTGACACAGAATTCAAGTTCCCTTCACTCGAGACCCATGTTACTGATAATTGTTGACGCAGGTACACATTTCTTAAGAAATAAGTACCGAATTCCTGCAAATTTCCGTGCAAAAGAAATCCGCGTGGTTAGAGGGAAGCATAGATAAAGAAATATAGGCCCCAGGCTTTAAGAGATAGGAGCCCCCAATTCAACAAGGAAAAAAGTGATTTGATGGTTATTTTTTATGCATTGTTTACATCGCATACACTATACGTCAACTTATGGCGTAATGTTGTTATTGTTTGTTTTAATCCATTTGCAGAAAAAAGCAACATGTTTCACCGCGCATAAACAAAAGTGTGTGATTTCTGTAACGATTCCAACAAACCTTTGACGCTTAAAATCCCGACCCCTTCTACTTAATGGCCATGTTTTTGGTTGCTGTTGACGCGATTACGCGTTTCGTAAGAAATAAGTACCAACTTCTAGCCAAATTTGTACTATTCTGTGATTGTATAGAGCAATGGAATCTGCATTAGTGCGAAGTGTCGTATCTTCTTATCTATGATCAAATTTAGTAGAAATACGGTCAACAAATTATGACAGCTACCTCCTTCGAACCTATTCACAATGAAGCAAATTTTCTTTGTAATATTTCTAAACTTGAGGATCTGAATTACTTTTATTGTGTACTCAGTTAAAAGTAAAACAAAAAGTTCACTTCCAACGTTCAATACATCTCTTCAAACAATTATTTTTATCCTACAACAAATAAAATTATGGACCAAGTGCGTGAAACTGATCCAGGTCAAGACGAGGAAATGACTGATCCTGGTGTTGATCAGGTGCCGAATGTAACTAGCAGTAGCGTTTCAATGGAAACAGATGAAGATGAAATCAATGTAGCACAAAAATCAACAGCTCCCACAACAACCACAGCAGCAGCTGATAGCAGTAGTGCAGGAGAAGAAGCATCACAAATATATGCAGCAGCTGGAGATCCTGCTTCTAATAATGGCAAAGAAACCACCAAATGGGTGTCACAAACTGAAATGAAATCAGCCAGTAGTGAAGACAATATTGCTAGAAGTGATACACCCTTGCCGGCGGAGAAAGGAAACAACGAGAATGGTATAAAAGCGGAACAGACGCCAGTACAAGTCAAACCTCCAGCGCCCGAATTCGCCGATCCTGAAGATGCCAAGTGGCATACGGTTGGAATATTTCAAAATCTCTCGGCCACCGTTACCAACTACATCGATAATCGCAGTTGGTCATCGTCTGGAATGGAACTAACATCGGATCAATTGCCTGATCTCTCGAAATATCAACGCATTAACTTAGAACCCGGTACAGCTTATCGTTTTCGCTTACGCGCAATTAATTCGGTTGGTGCAAGTGAATGGAGTGAGATATCCAGTTTCAAAACATGTTTACCCGGATTTCCAGGAGCTCCGTCAGCCATCAAAATATCGAAATCATCGGAAGGAGCACATCTCACCTGGGAACCACCACCGACATGCCAAAGCTCTAATGAGATTGTGGAATATTCTGTTTATCTAGCTGTGAAACCAGCCAAGGAGAAAGAAAAGGCAACCAGTGCATCACCACAACGTCTACCAGCCCAATTGGCATTTGTGCGAGTTTATGTAGGCGCTGCCAATCAGTGCACTGTGTCGCATACTTCGTTGGCTGCTGCTCATGTGGATTGCTCCAATAAACCAGCTATAATTTTTCGCATTGCTGCTCGTAATGAGAAAGGCTATGGCCCTGCCACCCAAGTCAGGTGGTTGCAGGATCCAGTCCAGTCGGGGACTGGCGGCTCGGCAGCAAGCAGCTTGCTATCACCACCACGTATAAAATCTGAGCTTGGAGGAGCTTCTCCTAGCAAGCGTTTCAAAGCGGGCGGTACTAGCACGTTAGCTAAAATGCCACCACCATCACAAACGAGTGCAGTGGATAATTAAGAATTTATTCGACGAGGAAAGGATTTTATATAAATGTTAAGTTACATAGTATATTATAGTTTTTTCATTTTATATACAGGCATTCGTTTATTCATGTCCGTGACGATTGCAATGAATTCACAAATTTCACCGACACGGATGGTTGTGTGGTCAATAGGAATGTTTCCATTTTAAAGTATTAACTTTTACTTCAAATTTTCAGTTATTCAAAACATTCAGTAGCCAATGACAAAATGAGAATGACTAAAACACAGTGTTCGGAGTAGGGTGGCAAAAATTATAGATACAAGAGGATAATAGAAGTGAAATTAAATGAATTAGTCTGTTTAGATTTCAAATAGGGGAAAAATGAAATAAATCAAAACTCAAGCCAATCAAATATTTTATTTTCTTCATTAAATTTTGCGGTACATCTGAAGGGCCGAGGCAATGCGATGGTACAACAAACCTGTTAAAAATAGGACCCCACAGCTATGAAGCGACAAATTTTCGCCTAATGTTGAACCGGAAAACAAGAATTAAATTCAATTTTCATGATTCAGGTTTGATTTATTGGGTCGATTATTGTGGGGGCTGAGGGTTTTCTATTTTTTAAAATTTTTTAATTGGGTCTCGCAAGGTGGCAACTGAAATTCGCATTCTAGAAAATAAATGTAAAACATGATTTTATTCGATCACTAAAACTAATAGTAATTTTAATAACTCTGATTATTATAGTGTAGTTCTTAACTCTAAGATAGCTGAACTCAAAGCCTTAGCTGCAAAATAAATAATTATTAATTCAGCAATTATTGCTGCTCCGTGCTTTGCTTCTTTATTTGCATTTCCTGATTCAAAATACACAAACATCATTGATTTGTTTTCAAACAGCCTTGACATTGTATTTCTTAAGATTATCTGCAAAGAAGAACCGAAATAAATACATTCAAATCCGTCTATCAGCAAATTGCATCCTCCTTTACTTTCTATTATCTCCGCACATTCTTCCAAGTATTCTATAGTATTTAAATCCTTCATACACTTTGTTTCGACGTTAAGACTATAATCGGGACCATATTTAAGAAACTGCGGTGTTTCTTCAGGTATATCGTCAGCTAATGTTTGACCACAGACACTGGCTAAAAGTGACATCCAGTAACGACTAGCGTTATTAAAGTTATAACCACCGCCCCCTAATAAAATCGTTGGCAAATTACGTTGCAGTAAGAATGAAATGCAATCGATTAGATCCGGTGGTGTTAAATTAGAGCCACCCAAAGGATCACCAACAATTACATCAGCACCGCACTGAATCACACAAGCATCAGGACAATAGTGGTATAAAATTTGCCGCGCAATTCTATAAAGACGATTTAAAAGTGTTTTCATTATTCCAATGCAAGGCCACAGCTTCTTAGTCGCCACCAGTACCTTTTAAAGTAGTATTTAAATTTCGAACCAGTTATGCCACCTCGATAAGGAAAATTCGCTGAATAACCTCTAGCTTCACCAAAACCACAATCAACAGCTCTGCCCGTACCAGGATAAAAGCCGCATTCATACTGGTGGAATGATAAAGTGAAAACACGTTTAGTAGCTTCAAAAGCTGCCTCTACACCGTCGCCTAGAAAATAAGCTTGAACTAAATTACTAAGTCGTGGTAAAGCGCGTGATTAATCATGCATACCATGATGTATATCCAAATCTATATAGAAAATACGCTTAAATCGTTTCCTCATTACCAACAAACCCAAAACAATATCATTTATATAGCAGTAACCACCGGCTCTATCGCGTTGAGCGTGATGCCAGCCGCCATTGAAATTCACAATCACTTCCCGTGTAGGATCCGGACTCTTGCACAGAGCCAAGCATGCGGTCATCGTTGCACAAGCTATACAGCATATATAATCGCTAATACGTGACCAAACGGGACAATCGAAACCTGTCAAAATGGAGGAAGAAATAATTGATAAAGCGGGAATCCTTTTCCGCATAGAAACACACCCAATCCATATCTTTCAGCTGTTTCAGACAACGTATACGAATCTTCGATATGTTCAGAAGAATGATCACAAACCGTTTCGGCACATTCTTTAAGCTGCTCCAAATAATCCCAGGAATGAAATACGCTTAACTGCGTGATGGTGCACAATTTTGGTTGCAGGATTTCAACATATTTGAGCAGTCCGTACGATGTAATCAGTTCATGTACCAATAAAGCCTATTAACGATGGGTAATTATACAATAATTGTAATAGGAATTGTATTCCTTTAAATATCGGCTTTTCTTACACGTCCTTTTACTGCCGGGTTTTTGTCAGCCTGCTGCAACAAGTAGTCACTGTGAATGTACTTAATTACCTTCGCCATCATGATTATTGAATTATCAAACCCCTATGTTTTTAAATGAATTCAAATTTCATTTTGAGCATCATTTGCGTATTTGCCACAAACAACTTTTAATACCGCCGAAAGCTGTCAAAAATACCTCCACTGATCGCCTACAACCCTGTGAAAAAGTTATTGCACACTTTCTACAAAAATATGCAATTCACTAAAGTTTTAAACATGGACCTGTCAACGGGAGGCCAATTTTGTCCCACGACAGTAAAGAAAATTACTTAAAGTAAATTAAAGCGCCGTTAAATTAATACAGCCAAATAGTTTCTTCCAACAGCAGTCCAATTAAAAATATAAAAACAGCAAAGATCGTATAAGTAAACATAGTAAACAAGAACAGGAACAGCTTTACAGCTCTCAGAATTGGAATTGTTGGAATATATCGGTGATGCCTCTGTCGGCATGGTAAATCTCATGTAGTATCCATGACGCGAAACTATCATAAAGATGGGCGTGAAATGCCTGTCTCTATTACTACAAGTGAAGGAAATACTGCCTAACGTAAAAGTTGATTAATGCATCTTCCTTTTTATCCACTAAGGGTTATTAAATAAATGTTCGTTTTCTCTCGGGGCAACTCTTTGAAACTTGATTCGATATCTCCTAAACTTTAATGGATATTTAGGTTATGGTTGCGATTTGAATTGAAAAAATGTCCTAAGCACAAATTACTTATTTCCAGTACAGTTGCACACATTTGCATTTTATTTCAAAAATAATTGCAGGTAAAATTACTAAAAATCTTAAAATTCGTTTGTTTCAAAATATTAGTGTTTCGATAAAATGTCTTCTTAAATAAATCAATCATAATTATATTAGCCTTCCAACGGTACTAATACTGCATTAAACTCATAGTCTAGAAGGCATCGCTGGTAATATTTAAAATTTCGAAGATTAATTTTGTGCATTAATGGGGTCAGGAAGAAAACACAAAAGCAACAAAATAACGGCGAATAAATCTGAGCTGGTACGATTATGAAAATTTGTTGCGTATATAATTTATTGCAATATTTTAGAACTGTGACCAAATTTTCAAGACGTTTATTCCCAATATATAATACACTTGAAATTTTGAAATTGCATAAGAATTAATTCTTCCTGGTCACTTTAGAAATTATTTTTACGAATTAACGGGGAGGAATAAAACTTATTTATATAAACCGTTACTTTTCCAAAAAAAAAACAAGATTTCAATAGAAATTTCTAAGCATTTGCATACGTTTTGTTATTTTTCGCCATCATAATAATCGCAAAAAGATTGTTCTTTAGTCGGTCCTCCCCATCAGTTGAAGTTCCAGCAGTAGTCTTTATCGTCCATGTATAATCACAATCATTTCATTTTCTTATTATTTTGTATTTTTTTCGTTTATGTTGATTCCACTTCTAATAATTCGAACGAATTTGGGCATTGTCCAACGCTTTCCAATGCTGATCATCTTTCGCAGACGCAATTGCTGCAACGTTTAACGCACAGCTGCCGGTACGATCGTTTCGAAAGGCCTGTCCCGGCTGGAGCTGAAGAAGGCGTACGTCCACCAGTGGACGTGTTTGTACGAGCTTATATATACTTTATGCAAAATCTGGAAGCTCATGATTTGCAATTTAAAATTTACGCTTTACTACAATTGAGATTCGTTGATTCGCGTTTGATTTTTCGTAAAGTGGCGCCAACGCGAAAACAACCGATAGTGGGTGAGGAAGAATTTCGTGTGAATTTATGGATGCCACATATATTTTTGGCTAATGAAAGAGATTCAAGTATATTGGGTATGTTTGAATGAATGAACAATTTGTAAAAATTCATATCTTTCACCCTCCACTCTCCGGCTTCTTCACAATTCTCCTTCTTCATAGGAACCACTAATAAAAATATTCTCACCTCCGTTTCACCCGATGGCACCGTCATTATTTCCTCACGCATTCAAGCCACGCTTTATTGTTGGATGAATTTGAAAAAGTTCCCTTTCGATGAACAATTTTGTCCGGTGGTGATCGAAAGTTGGATTTTCAATACTTCTGAATTGGTTTTGCATTGGGAACAGAAGCGTCCCATAACCTTCGATCCGAAATTGCATTTAACCGAGTATTTATTGCGAAAGGCGTGGTCCAATGAAACTGTCATTAATGCCGATTTAAATGATTTACGCCACGGTGCCTTTGCCGGGAATTATAGCTCTCTGAGTTTTACCGTAAACCTAACGCGTGTAGTCGGTTATTACATAATGGGTTACTTTTTCCCTTCATTATTAATTGTTGGGATATCATGGGTATCGTTCTGGTTGCAGGCGGATCAAGTGGGACCACGTATAATGTTGGGGACTAGTACAATGCTGACTTTCATAACTTTGGCTACAGCTCAAGGTAAGGTAGATGATGATGATGAGGATTTATTAATAGGCAACAAAATTATTTACTTCCCAACAGGTAAGACATTACCAAAAGTCAGCTATATCAAAGTCTCGGAAATTTGGTTTATGGGCTGTACCTCGTTCATCTTTGGCAGTTTGCTTGAATTTGCTTTTGTTAATACAATTTGGCGCCATGATTGTAACGTCGCTATAAAAAAGATGAAGAGCAGAAATATTATCAAATCCACTCTGAGTAGCCCCCGCCTAAAACGGTGTAATTCCTTTTCCGGCCTCACTGATGACGATAATGGTGGACCTTTAAGGCAGGAGACTGCCTTTGGGGAAAACCATATTCAAATCGATATACCCTTCCATCATCAAACAAATATGACATCAGTCTTCAGCCCCGCGAACAGTTTTAGTATGAATGACTTAACGAGGAAATTTCCACAATCGCAAACGGCTAATAATTTTGGAGGGAAATGTGGTATTAGATCACATCCCATGGGTTGGACCACATTAACCTCTCAAGAGATTGCAATGTGGATTGATCGGAAGGCGCGTTTTTGGTTTCCTTTAGCTTTCTTAATATTCAATTTATTTTTTTGGATTTTTGTATCTTTTTAAAGAACATTTTAGGATTGTTTAGAAGGATGTTTTAATATTAATTAACTTAATTACTTCATCTTATTATATTTGATCTTTGTTTTCTTTTGTATTTTGTTTTTTGTAGCCATGACATTGCTAAAAATAAAATAATTTTACATCTAAAATCTTAGTTTTCAATTAAAATACTTAAGTTTGTTTGGCTTTAGTCTCATTTTTGCGAATTAAATGCTTGTTACTTTTAATTGCGAATTTGATTTAATGGACTCTTACGTATTAGGTCTCCTCAGTTTAAAGATCTTCTCTATCGCCTTTTTCTTTCGTTTTAGTTTTGGCTTCTTTTTTCTTATTTTTATTTTCATTTGCCTCCTTCTCATTTTCTCGTTTGTCTTTATCTTGCTTTTGCACTCTCTTCTCAGCATTGTCCTCAACATCATTCTGCTCTTCTGCTCCATTAGTTTTCGATGACGTTACCAACTTTTCCATTAGACATTTTTGATCATCCTTTGCCAGCACTTGATCCTCACACAAATGCTTTACCAGAGTTTTCTCATCCTGCTCCTGGAAATACCAATCGGCTATTGTATCTTCATACTTCTCCAGCATATCCTCGCATTGAGTTTTCATTTGGGTCACTTCGACGGGTGGTTTATCCCACAATTCATACGGTATACCCAAATCAACTTTAACACCTTTATCGACCAAACCATGTAAGGTTTGGAATGTTTGGGGCATGCCTTTAGCAAAACGGGTACTATCCGTGCGTTCCTTATGCAAATTATATTCGAGTATACGCTCGCAGACATTTTCCAATGATTCTAGGAGACGTAATTCGCTGCGACGATATTCGGTACGTTTTTTAGGCTTGACATCATCGAGGGAGTAGCTGAAGGTAAGAAGAATAAACAGGAATAAGTGAAAAAATTCTAAATTAACTTTCTAGGGTTCACTAAGAGTCTAAACTCACCCGAATTCGAGAACATCATGCGATTTTCCGGTCTCCTGGAGACGGGCTTGCAATTCTGTGGCTAAAATTTTGCAAGTTTCACAACGGTTTGCAAAGCGTACGCCCTCATCTTCCTCAGGACCACCAGCAGCAAGACCAGAAAACACCAATAAGAGGCAGAGCAATGTGAATTTTATAGGTCTCAACATTTCCAAGCTAGTGGATGGATATTACTAATCTAATCTATAAACACCGAAATTTCTTTAACGTGAAGTCTTCAATCGATTAATTAAATCAGAAAAAACGCACTGCTCAAAATGATTGGAACACTACCATTTAGATTTCTTTTGAATAATCCTCATTCGAAAAACTGACGTGTACTGTCAAATATTGTATCGCTAATCTCAGGCTGTCAGTTGTTTACAAACAAAATCGAATGCTTTTAGGGGTTTCATCTCGGGTAAAATTTAATACAGTACGTGGAAGCTACGAATGAATTTATTATCTGCAAATTGCATTCGAAAATTCGCTGCTGCCATCTAGCGTAGCATAGTATATAAAGCGTACCTAACAACGTCAGAGAGCTCTTGGCAAACATTTACTCGTTGCTAAATAAGAGCCATTTTTTCCTCATTTTGAATTTGTTGAGAATTTCATTATCGACATTTCGTTTATAGCATGGTTTTATGCTGAAGCAAATTGTTCTCATGGGATATCTTCTTAATATACACTATATAAAGAGGGTACGATTTAATATCATGACATGGATTGAAGGAATTTAGGCTTTCGCGATTTTTTGCAATATTTTAGATTGCCTTGATTGTGACCGAAACTCATATTATTATTCACACGTGATATACAAATTTATTATTTCAATTAAAAACAATTATTCAACATTATTTGCTTGATTTAGATCTAACTAATTTTCAATACAACTTTACTTAAAAATTTTCACGCATGACATAGTATTACATTGGGTATACCGCACCTATTTCTTCTGGATTTAATATGTAACACCTATTCCAAAAGCGCTGCCCAGTCCATAAACGATTAACTTCAAACTTCCTATAAAGACTAAAAAATGGGCCATATGACTTTATTTTATAAAAATGTGATAAAAGAAATGGAAAAGGTTTTAGTCAGATTTTGTCCATTTTCGATACCAGATATAAAATAGTCACACCCACCCAATTGCATGACGATACCTCTATTCGTTCAGCGATTCTGAGATTCTAGATTCTAGATTCAGACAGAGATTCTGAGTGTACATTTTTAATCCTGCCACTCCTCCTGTAATGTGTTATAAGCGGCAGAACAGTCGCAATATTATACCTTATGCTATTGTTGAAATAAAAAGAAAATGTTGCTTCTACGAATTTTTTTGGTTTATTTTGCAAATCTTTAAAATTTTAAATATAATTAATATAATTTAAATATAATTAATAATCATATAGTTATTGTGAATTTTTATATACAAAATAAAATTGTGTCTTACTCTTAATATTTACAGACTAAATTCAAAAATCTTTATAAAAAAATTTCTATATTTTTCGATAAATTTTGAAAAATTATGATCCATGATCTTGACTTAGTTTTGCTGTTAAAATTTGTAAAACTTACTTTAAGATTTAAAACTATTTTGTTTTAGATTATTTAATTGCATGAAAGGGTTTTCTAATTTAATTGCATGAAAGGGCACGATTGAGTTTTAAAATGAACTCGATTAGATTTTTAAAAAATTCTTTGAATTCCAAATTTTAATTAGACTTAATTTTAAAACTCGGAATATTTTCAATAGTTGCAATATTTCGTTTTTGAAATTTATTAATTAATTGTGTATATTGACGTAATGATGAAATATAATGACTCAATTTAATACAACTATTTGCTCCGATAGAGGAGGCTACCTCTCTCTAGTGATTGCCATGTGGTCTTAATCTTAATTTTAATCCTAATTTTAAATAAAATTATCATAATTTTGTCGCTTATATTTTGTAAAAAATATGAAAATATTTTTACGATTTAGTGCATAGAAATGTCTTTTTTGCAACGCTTTCGAAGTTCTTCGAAAGCTCTTCTGAAGCTCTTCTTGGCTGATTCTTTATTCGTACGTTTTAGTATCAAATATCACAAGCCACGGTTGGTAGAGGCTCCATTTTAAATTGCTGTTGGTGCTGCTGTTGTTGCGATGATTGATAGAATATGTTATTAATGTTCATGTTGTTGTTGTTGTTATTGTTGTTGAAGCTATTGCTACCCAACGTCATATCTGTGGCGGTATTTGTTGGCAACGATCCCCTCGCTTTATTGAAATTCGTTACTTTTATATCACAATTGTTGTTGTTCGCGTTGTTGTTGCAGTTTTTGTCGCATATTTTGTTGTTGTTGCTGACATTTTGTGGATATATCATAGCATTCATTATATTTTGACTATAATTATTGGTCACTTTTGATATTGCTGCCGTAGACGTTGCAGTTGCTGATGTTTTTGTTATTTTATTGCTTGTTTGTAAACCCGCCAGAGAGCGGACCTGCAGCAACAGTCCGCTATTAAGAAGACGCGCCTGATGTTCTTGAGCTTTTGCACGAAGGCAAGCGATCGAATTATTTCTATAAATAAGAAGAAGAAAAGGATGAAAATAAGAAAAAATAAATCTCTGCGGTCAATTGTTGTCGGAGCTGATTTTTGCTCACCTAAATGTGTCGGGGTCATTTTCAAGCGGATAACCCGGTCCTAAACCCGTGATTGATCCACCTCCGCTTCCCCCTCCCGCGCCGTTGGCAACCGCTGCAGCTGCTGCCGCTGCAGCCACCGCCGTATTCATAATCATGTGCAAATCTTTATTGTTTGCCGCACTTGCATTTGCCGCATCGAGTAAAGGATGATACGAAAGATGCTGCTGTTGCTGCTGCTGCGTTGACGTCGGTTGTCGTTGCGCTGACGCCATATAATGATGTGGGTGCGTCGATTGTAAGTGCATCGATGTTGGTGACAACTGTTGTCGCTCCAAATTACCAACACCGGTACCGCTTAGGTCAAGATGTGAATTCATCGATACCGTTAGTGGAGATGGCGGTGATGAAGAAGACGTCGCCGTTGATGAACTACGATGTGGTTGCGGTGAAGGACTGACAACATTCAGCGATTCATTGGATGATGAAAGATTTCGCGGTGCGGTATCGTCGTTAGAACGCGACCCAGCCGAATCGATTTCATGATCGCTTACGCCGGAATCATCTTTAAGGGTTTCCTGAGCTTCAAGCGATTTGCGATGCATGCCTGAAGAGAAAGAGAGGAGAGTGGAAGACACCGAGAGAATGTGTTATTAATATGGGAAAGTTGTAGTTGTTTTGTTTCTTTTTTATTGTAGACTTGTCGAGCCTTGAGCGTCTGATTTCCTTTTCCGCGCATATTTCTCTTTAAGGTTTGTTTCTTAAGTCTTTCAACGTTAGTCGCGTCAAAGCTCGACACTTTTTTAAAAATAGTTTATAAAAATAAACTAAAAACTATGAAAAATCTTTTATTTAGATGTAATTTAGAAATTGATTTTAAAAATTAACAAATAATTATATTTTAATATTATGTAAAAAATGTATCAAAGATAATTTTAATTTGATTTATAAAAATTAATTTATTATTAATATTTTAGGAGAAATAATAATAAATTAAATTTTTTAAATCTGGAAACTAAATATTCATAAATTAGAGGCAAAGCATTAAAACTTAAAAGAAAAGTTGAAAATTTAGTTAAATTTTAAATAATTTACATAATTCTGTAATATTTTCTTTTTAAATGCAGAAAAAGTAAATTCAATAAAAAATTAATTTTTTAAAAGTTTAGTTTTTTAAAAATAGTAATTACAAAAACATTTTATAATAAAAAATTGTCACACATAAAATTGTTATTAAGAAGCAAATTTTAATATTGATTTTTTAATACAATTCTTAGAATGAAATTTCAAAATTTTAAAAAGAAATTTATAAAAAAATTTATAAACAACTTTTGAAGAAATTTGATTTAGCTCGTCTTAAGTACTATTTCCTTAAAATTAAATATTTCGAATTTTTTTCACTGCATTTTAATTTTCTTAGATTAAAATTTTTCAGTTTTCAAAAATATTTTCATAATGAAGAATAAATTTTTAAAAAAGTTTTAAAATCATAATTCACAAAAAATATTATAAAAAGAATTGTAATATAACTTTAAAATTAATTTCTCATATAAAGAAATGTATATACGTTCTCCAATATCAAAATCTTAATTTTTTGAAATAGACTTTTTTAAATTTCAAAATGTTTTTATAAAGGACAAAAAATCCCCGTCATGTCCTTCGAAAAGATAAATTAAATTTTTGACACTACGCGTTTATTCTTTAGCCATTTGCTATTTTTTTAATAGATCTCAAAAAATTGAACATATTTTCATGGCATGACTGAGTAATAACGATGACGCTTATCGGCGATCATCATCATTACCATCTTAACATCATCATTGTCATCGTCATTCAATTGCTGTCACTGGTGGAGAATTAACTATTAGAGACCGAAAAATAACACTCAGAGGGTACCCTTTTTTATGACAGTAGTTTCACCGTTTGAAATGTTTTTTAGGGTTAGGATTTTTTTTTGTTTTTGGTGGAGGTCGTTGTCACGATGATAATGAAGAAGAAGAAGAAGTGCTTAGCCAGATGCAGTATCACAAAATTGCATCATAATGAGATACAAATATATATCAACATTAATAATAATTACGTAGACAACAACAACGAAAGACAACAGGAACCACCACCACCACCGCCACCACAAAAACAACATCAACAACAACAGCAACAGCAGCGAATTTTCATGCAATAAACACTGACTTTAAGGATTAGTGCCCGGTGCCCGGTATCGATAACCTTGGATCGTGCGGCCGGGAGGACCGGGCAACATAATAGAAATATTGTGCGATTGTAAGGGGCTCTAATGCCGATTGATCTAACGGGACTAAGAAAACGGGAAACAGGAAGCGAAGAATGCTGGAATGATTGGTAGTCCTAACTGTCATTAATAATCGACTAATAAATGGAAAACAATTTAGAGCAGTTGAAATGTATTTATGTTCACAATAATATGCGGTCTTTTCACTCACGGTCATTCCTATTCCATCGCTTTCCTCACCCCTCCCTCCCTTTCTCCTATCCTCTCTATCTGTTTTCCTTCCTTTGCGGCTTTTGGCTTCCGTTCTGTTTGTCTATCATTCTTTCAAACTCGAGGGGCGTCATAGCCCCGGATTATTATTAATGAAGAGGGTGCATCCCTTTTAATAAACTCATATCGTCTACCCGGTCAGGTTCAGGTCGTTACCGTTTTCCTTTCTAACAAAAGACGTCTTTATGTCGTAAACGGATTAAGATCTTTTGTATTGAAATTAACTTTGAAAAACGATTTTGTGGAAAACACAATTAATTTATTTAAATTAATTTTCTTTGCAAAGCTTGAGCCTGCGTGACCTGTCTCTTTTATTGCTTCTTAATTATCGGAATCGCGTAATTAAAAACCTTCATAAATCAAACTTTTATTAACTTTTACTAATTTTAATTAAAATTTTTCAATATCGATTTCTTTCTGATTGAAAACTGCAAAAGAGATTGTTTTAAAATACTTTAGCATTTTTTGATGATTTAAAAAATTAATTGAAAAATATTTAAAATTTAATTTGGAAAAAGAATAAATAATTCAAAAATATTAATGAAAAATTTTAAATTTACAATTTAATTATAAAAGTTCAATTCGGAAAAATGTAATTGAAAAAAGAGTTCGGTAAAATGTAATTGAAGAAATATTTATGATGATAAAGGCTATGTAAAGAAAGAAGGTTTAATGAGATAGTTTTTCAAAATAAAGGGGATGAAAACGGTTAGGGAACAAATTTTTTTAGAAGAAATTATGTATTAAAAAAATATGAAAATTAGTTTCATAAAAATATTCAGAAAAATTGATCAATAATTTTTCAATAATTGAAACTTGTGTATTCGTTTCTTATACAATACATATATAATAAAATCTAAAGACCATAATATGAAAAACAAAATAACAAAAAAAAACAATTTAAAGGAATTTAAAAATAAAAAAATGCCAAAACCGAATGCCAAACTGCTAAGGAATAATAAAATTAAAAAATAAATCTTAAATTATGTAAAAAAGTAAATAATGAAAGGGCATTAAATAAAATGCCTAGGCAGAAAATAATAAAAGGTTAAATAATAAAAAGGATTTTAAAATATATAATAAAAATCAAATATCTGAAAACGCTCAAATAAAATAAAATTGATATTAAATTATAAAGCGGATCTTCTATAAAACAGTGAAATGTTAAAATATATTAAAACAGCATTGCAAATGTTAAAACATTAAACGCAAAATATTAAAATGTATTTTATAAAACTGAAATTAAATTAGAAAAAATATTTCAATAACAAATATTATTTAAAGGTTAATAAATTATAAAAGGATATTAAATAATATCAAAAAATCTTAAAATCGTTTAGATAAGAAGCATTAGTTTAAGAGATTAGACAAGATATTTTTTCTTAAATAAATTTTTAAAATCATGAATTAAATATCAAAATATAGAAAATACAAATTATTTTCATTTAAAAACCTATTAAAACTCTAATAATTTGTTTTTAGTTAAAAATTTTAAATAAAGACATGCATGTTTTTTCAAAATTTTTGAACAAATGTACTGAAGCTTCTCATGAAAAACCTTTAAAAAAGAAAATTTGTAAAAAAATGTTCTCGAAAATATTTTTACTTCAACTGAGAAAAGTCATTAAAAGAAAATACAAAAATAATTGTTTATCAGAAACAAAAACTTCTATCAAATAAATTCTATTAATTGAATTAAATAGAAACAATAAGAAAATTTAATTGAAAAGTTTAAGTTAAGTTTAGTTTTCAAAAAATTTTTTTTATTAAAAAAGTTAGAAAAGGGAATAATAATATTTATTAACTTTTGTTTCTTAAAATTAGTAAAAACGATTGTGATATAATTATTGCATTTACTTTCGTTATCCATACCTAGTAGCCACGGTGCCACTGAGTCGTTTTCTTTGGCAGATTTTATAATGGTCTCTGGCAGTGGCAAAGAATGACGCACCATCGCACCGTAGAGACCGTATTCGGCCATGATCGTACTGCGGCCCCAACATTTCTCTGTTTTACGCCATTTGGCGCGACGATTTTGAAACCAAACCTGGAAGGACAAAACGAAAAAGGATAAAATAGAAAAAAATTAGCATTAGAAATAAGTGCAAAGAGAATAAAAGAGAAGGAACGATTCACAAAAACCAACAATGAGAAATTTATTGGATCAAATATTCGGGAAGAGATTTTAAAAATTCCATTTTTATTTATTTCTACATTTTTCGAATTGTTATGGAAATTTTTTTATTATATTCTATTTTAATAAATTACAAATGTGTTTTTAAAGTTTAAAGATTATACTTAAAAGATTTTAAATTTGAAAGCGATAATTATTGCGTATGTTTAAATGTATTTTGGTTTTGAAAAATTAATTTTTATATCTTTTAATTAAGAAAAAATTTATAATTATTTTATAAATTCAATATATATTTCACAAATGATTTAAGATATTTTAAATTTTAAATGCTATAAATTATTACGCTAATTTAAATATACTTCCTCTTTGATTTCAGGGAAAACGTAATTTTTATAGTTTTTAATTAAGAAGGACATAATTTATATATATTTAAATTTAGATACAAAGTTTGCAGACCCTTCAATATAAAAAATGTTTTGAATAATATAATATCTAATAATATAATATTTGTTTAAATATTTTTATTTGAATTTTACGTATATCTTTTTAGGTTTAAAACTAACTTCTTCTTGAGTTTAAAAAATAAAATATAAATTATATTTTTTTCTGAAATTCGAAAGAAAATAAATAAAAAATAAAGAATTCTAGATTTACGAATGATTAATGATAAAATGGATAGATCGATTTATATATATTTAGATTTTAAAATTGTTTTCAAGAGTATTTGTTTAAGTTTTTATTATTAATATTTAATCAGTTTTGGGATAAAATAATATTTTATTTATTTAGATTACAGGCATAAAATTAAAGTTCATTTTAAGTTTTAAAAAATCTAATTTGTATTATATTTCCTTTTTAGATTTAAAAAAAATATTTATATAGTTTATATAAATTTTGAACTGAAAAAAATTGAATCTTCATTTATTTTAATTGAAACTTTAGACTTCAACTATTTAATATAAAAGGATAAGACTCCTATTTATTTTAATTTAAATATCAAAACTAAGAATTAATAAAGTTTTTAATTTGATAAAAATGTATTTCGAATTATAATTTATTTTTAGATTGAAGAAGAATCATTTCTTAACTTTAAATAAAGCATATTTATACAAAAATATAGCCTAAACTTTGTTAATTGAAAGGAATATTATTTAAATTATATATTTCTCAGATTTTAATGAAGAAATTATTTTATTTTGTTTTTAATGTTTTCTTTATAATTATAAAACTTATTTCTACTTAATTTTTTTAATTAATTTTACCGTTGAATAAAATATTTGCCCAATGTTCGGGTAAACGTTCATAATCTTTTCTTTATCCTTCTTCCTCTTTTCTTACTCTTCGTTTTCTATTTCCTTTTCTGCTTATCGGACCAAGCCGTTGCTGTTTTTGTGGGGACATAATTCAATATTATTTAGACATAAACGGGTAATAAAAAATTCGTATAAGAAGGAGAAGACGAAGAAGAAGAAGAAGATGGAGAGAAAAAAGATTAAAAATAAAACGCTTAATAGCGAATAATATTCAGGCTCGCATAAAAGTGACCAAATTAGATTATCTTCCACGACGTTTAACCGATTTATCGAACATTAAATGTTCGAGACGAAAAATAACAACAAAAAAACAACAAAAACAACACGAAATATATATGACAACAAACGGCAATATGAACAACAAAAATATGACAACAACATAAACAGAACCCTAACAGAAGTCCTTACAAAACTTATTCATGCGACGAGGATTTCTTATAGAATTCAGCAAGGATCACCAACTACTGGCGGTTCTGGAATGGCGGATGACGTCTAAAAAATCCAGCAACTCTCACCAAAGCAACGTACTTATGGATTTATTTACCATAAAAACTAAAAAAGCATTTGTCGAAAACGAATCCTTTAAATTTTTCGTTTTTTTTTTTTTGAATATTAGAATCAATTCAGCGGATTGCTACGAGCTCTTACGAAAGATTTCAAACGCCGGAAATGAGCTTACGAAGCGGAAGAAGAAGAAGAGACATCAGTAACTAGCATCTACTTCTATAACTTGAAAACAACAACAACAACAGCTATAACGAGCACCACAAAAACCCATTTACAAGATTTTCAGAAGGAAATAACTAATAGAGCCATAAAAATTAGGCAGCAGAGCAATACAAAACCAACAACAATAAAACCAATAACAACGACCATCACCATAATCATCACCATCACCAGCAAGCATTAACAGCATCATTATCATCATCACCAGCATCAGTTAGGATAGAAATCATCATTTTTATGGTCCATCAAATCGTTTAGTTTGGCCATTAGTCACGGACTTCGGCGCGGCGAGGCAATACGCGTCGCAACAAAGCGGCGCAGCACTTCGGAAGCAAAACGACGAAAAAACTGGCACTTATTTCAGTCACCCCTTACAAGGGAATCAATGAAAGGGCAGGAAAGCAAAACTGAATCCTTTTCAGGTTTTTAGATATTTCGTGTTTTGTTTTTGTCTTTCTTTTCTTTTCTGTCTTTTTTTTTTTTGCTAGCATTTTTGGCAAACGCAATGAAAAGTCAAAGTAATGAAAGCAATTGAAATAATCGCAATCAGAAGGGAGGAAGTATCGTTGTCTGCAAAAGGAGAATGAGGTGACAACATAAGCGAAGGCGTGGGGGGTAAAGGGTGCACGGGTGATCAGAGTCAGTAATTTTATTATCCTTTTCCATGTCTTTTTATTTGAGAGTCATTGTTTCTGTGGGTTTGTGTGTGTTGGCGAACATTTGTAAATGTTTAACAATGGGTGAAAGAAGAAGGGTGGAGTAGAAGAAGAGTGCGCGCAATGCTGTCACAACGCGATGATTAATTTGCATTTTGCGTCAAGTGGAAAATTATTAATGAATCGCTTTTTGTACGATTTAAAATGCATTTTCTACGCTACTCGACAATTTATAAATATTCAAAAGTTGTTTTTGTTGTAAATTATGGCTCATTGCGTTGTTTTTTTTCTTTTTTTTGAGGCACCTTGTCGAAAGTTATTTGAGAAATTATTATGGAAGATAAAAAATATATAAGAAAGTATATGAGAGGAAGAGAAAAGAGAGAGAGAGAGAGAGCGAGAAAGGCAGAGGTTTGTGAAGATAAGCAAAAAAGAAAATTAAAAGATAAAGAAAAGAAGGCACGAAGAATGAAGGAAAGGAGAAGGGAAAGAAGGAAAAAGAAAGGGAAGAAGGGAAGGGGGAATAGAGGAAGAAAAGAGGTAGGAAGGGAATAGAAATATGCAGGGAGAAATTAGTGTCTATTGGCCAATCTATGGGTCAAGGGGCTTGTTACAAGCAGCCTTTAAAGGCCCAAGAACTCCTTTTAGTTAAAAAGAAGAAACTCTATCCCTTTTCGTTCTTCCGCCGTCCGTCTTTCTATACTTCGAGGTCTCTTTACCTCTCTCTCTATCCGCAAGAGAGGAAATTGCAAGAGCTTTAAACAAAAAATACTACTACTACTACTACTACTACTTAATACTAATACTACTTCTGGTATTATTCGCATTGATCATTTCTTAACCCAAGATGAGAAATTCGAAGATTCGTTCATCAACTATTTTGGTACCATTTCAAGCACTATATCTCTATACTTCACTTGCGCTTAGAAATTTAGAGTACTTTATGCCCTTTTGTGCAATAATTTGAGGGTTTTTATACCTCTTTTTAATACCTCTAGGTCTTTTGCGATCCATCGGTTTCAGCAGTTTTTGCTGTTTTAGCACAGATTTAAATTAATTTTTATATTCTTGCATTGATTACGATTTTCATTAAAAAATATTCGTTATCAAAAATTGTTAAGAAATTTACTTTAATAAGTTTTGGAAAAATAAAAAAACGAAATTTTGTAAACACTATTTCAATATAAAAATTCTATACAAAAGTTATTTTCTTTGGTGCAAAAGAGAAGAGGTAAACAAAAGGAAATTGTATTTTAAAACATTGATGAAATTGAATTTCACAACAATTCAATTTGAAAATTGAAATATCATCAATGTAAATAAATATAATCATTGAAAGCAATTTTACATTCAACTTAATCTTACTCTTAAGGTCTTTAAGGAATTCTCCTCAGCATATTCTTTAAACAAATCCTTCAGTCCTTCAGTAGTTTCGGTACAATTCGGTGCAAAACGAACTTAAGATTTTGTGTTAGTCGTGCTCTGAATCAATTTGAGAATTTAATTATTAGACATATTTAATTGTTTCTGATTCAACTTAATTTAATTGATTTTGATTTGCAAAAGAAAACAATTTATATTCAAGCATTTCAATTGTTTAATGAAATAGTTTGTGAATATGATCTGACTCTATTTGCCCAAAATTTAGATAAATTATAAGAAATATCGTGTTTGTTTATTTCCTTTTAATTTCCAAAACAAATTTAATTAAATCTTTAAAGCGTTCATAAATAAAATGCGTCGATTTTTCTTAGCCTGAATAAATGTGATTGGTTCAATTTCAAATTAAATAATAATTTTTTTTTAGAAAAAATGGTAATTAATAGTGTGAGTGTAAGTGTTTAGCTTTCATTTATATGTCATAAAATATATATGCTAGCGGTTTTGTTTGGGGGAAATGAAGTCAAGGAAATTAAGTTAGTTTTCTAAGCACAAAAACAAAAGTACACAAAATTAAAAAAAATACAAAAGAGTACAAATAAAAAAAGAGTAAAATTAAAAAGAAAACAAAAGTAACAGTTATTGAAGAAAAGTAAGAGAAAATGAAAAATTTTCATAACACAATTGACTTTTTCCTTGAAATCGGGAAGCCCGTAGCCCCATCCAACCACCTCAAACCCTTCGTCTTTAACACTTAAAAGCCTTTGGAGTAAAAACCTTCAAACCTTCAAAGCAATTAATTTAGAAAGAAATTCGTAAAAGTTTAACGTTTTGTTGTAAGAAAATTATTCTTAGAAATTTATTTCATGTCCAAAATATTTCAACGAGATTTACGGTGACCTTATTGCAATAAAAAATTATCAATTTTACAAATAAAAAAACAAACCTTTCAGAAAATATCTAAAACGAATTAATTTCTTATTTCGATTTTTGTTGCTTTTAGTGTAATTTTTGTTGTCGCAGCTAATTTTTCACTATTGCTCTTATTGTTTTCTTAATAGTTGGTTGCTGTTTATTGTTATTGATATTTTGTTGTTGTTGTTGTAATAGCCTGCGAATAAATAAAATAATAATTTCTAAGCAAAGAAACTTCAGCACCAGCAAAGAAATGCAACGACAATAACAACAACGACAACAATAAGCAGAAAGGGTTTAGGGCCAAACAAGAAACACCAATAACATTTTGGCGACATAAAAAGGAAGAATAACAACATCAACATTTCCATAAAAATGTCCTTTACGTATATGAAAATAAATGAGTGACGGTTATTTTATTTTCATTAGTACAAAGGACATTAACGTCATTACCATGCTCACCATCATCATCATCACTATCATCATTATTATTTTAACAACAACAACAACAATAACAGCAGACTCAATGCCACCAAGCAACCATTCACCAACATCAATGAAAACAATGGAAGTATCATCAACCAGACCACCGTGGACAGAATGAAAATTTGTTACCTTTAGTGAAATTTCTGAAGCGATTAATTGACTTACGTGCACCGTCATCGCCATCATCGCAATCATCACCATGATTATCGTCATCGTAACGTAGTAGTAGTAATAGGAAGCAACAACGGAAACAACAACAATAACAAAAACTACAACAATTATGGCGCCAGTAACAAAATGGTCTCTCCAGTATTTCCGCCAAATCGCAAAAACAAGAAAGAGATGAAGGCAAGCAGTGTGAATGGATAGTATTGCCATTGCTGCGAGAGAAGCCATTTTGAAGCTGTTAACAATTATAATAATCATAAATTTAATTATTAATAATTTAATTTTGTAATTTTTTGTTCGAGTTTAATGAAACAGGTTAAGAGAATATAAACACAAAAACAGCATAACGTAAAAGCCATACATAATACAAACACATACATAGTCACCCCCACATATACAGAGCTGCATTACCGTTGGAGCAATCTGTTTACAGGAGGAAGTGAAATTGCAAAAAGGAAATGAAGAAAATTGGAACGGAAAACTCACCAATATCGCTTAGCGAGCTGAAGAGAATTCTTCAACTAGTATCGAGACTGATAGAGACAGAGAGAAGAGAGTTGAGGAAACCGTGTACAAACTCTGTATTACCGGAAATTCAATTCGTTACTAATTGAGGTTTTTGCTGGCAGGATAATAAGCAGAATTGATATGGCGGAAATGTAATGAGGATATGCAAGTATATTCGTTAAGGATAACAAGTAGCTGATTTGTAAAATGAAAAAAAGAAAGGTAAAGACTTGTTTTTAGCTACTCGTGAATTTGACGAATAGTTTTCATTTGTTTATAGAGCCCTTTTCAATAAGAACATAACATAAATTTAAGAGAGCCCAAACGAGGAAACTTCGGAATATCGCGTTACTAATAGGATGCAGATTTCGAAAGAATCTATATTTTCACTGCGTCTAAGAAAAAGATTTCTGCTATAGTTGTCAAAAATTTGCCATAATTCACCAAATTCTTGAGAATGACTAGTTTTAGTGGAATTCTTTGGCGCCTGCTATATATCCTGTTCCTTGGCCTACGCGCTCTCTCACTGGTATAACGGAACCTAATAATGAATATGTTGGTGCAAAATTATTTACGACAATACGCACAGATTGTCTAGTAAGAGAATTATTACAAATGGAAATTGCAGTACTGTTGCGGCATCCATCTCCAAAATGTCATGGTAATTCCCAACAGCTTCTAAATTCTGTCCCTTTGTGGACTTCGCGAAGAATACCAATCCTGTGGTATAGTCTTTGTCAATGAGATGCAAGAAATGTTAAGCTTTCTTACCCAGAGCGGCATATAAAATTGTCATGTGCCTGTTGAAAATAATAAGAAATTATAATGCATTTTCCATTTTTTCCTGTTCAATCGATCCTTAATCAAACAATGATGTTTTGATTTAAATTTCTGTTTTGGGTGGTTCCAAAAATTCCGAAGATCTATCTAGGATTTTCTCTCGAGAAATATAATTTCTCTGATTGATAGAGAAATATGCGCAGCTTTCAAACACTTTCGCAGTGAACTATTCAAATCTCATATAATTCATTATGACCCAAAAAATACCGCCACCAACATATTTTTCATTCCAACCAAATTGAAGCTCAAAACAAAAGTGAGCATCTTTGGTATGACAGCCTGGCTATTTGACTACATGACAGGTAGTCACCGAAGTGCTGAAAGGCACACATACACATGCGGTCTGATTGATTGTTAGATTGATTGTTGGTGACGTCGCTGGTTTTATCGGTTCACTATTCGACCAGGAAACGAGACGAAGGGCAGCTCGCCACACCGCATAACATTATCATCGTTGCAACGCATCAAAACCACAAAGAATTTTGAATAATCAAATTTCTCGTTTGAAGTGCGTGCGATTCATTCGACGACGGTTTCATTCGTAAATTCAATAAAATGGCTGGTGCATTGCAACGCGGTGCGATGCCCATGCCGACGCATTGCTGAAGCGTAGGCTGAAGAGGCCTGAATATCGAAGAGAAAAACAAAAGCTATCAAGCAGCTTAGAATTGGTTGTTGGCCTTGTTGTTGCCGCTGTTGTTGTTACAATACCTGCAAATGCTTGTTATGACATAACAAGCCGTCATATTGAATTTATATGAAATGCCTGAAAGGCTGAGAATATTTCGTATGATCAGCATCATCCAAAACAGCATCACCACAACCAACAACAAATACCGCAATCAGGTGGGGGCATCAAGTGTGCTTGCCACATACCAATATCCCATATGTACCTCGTTGTTCGTCAGTTTATGCAATTACCAGCCTTTGGCTGCAGCTCTTACGCAACAGAGTAAGGAAAAAGTTCAACAAATATTCAGCAAACCAGCAAACATTTAAGATGCGACAAACATTTGAGAGAATCGGCAAAAATTTCAAATAACAACAAACATTTCTAGGAAACCAACAATTATGACAATGACCCAATAATTATTTTAAAGAAACAACAAATATCGAAACGATGGAACAATAATTTGAAAAAGCCGACAAAACAATTTTTATTTCATTGACCTGGCAAACATTCAACAAACATTCATTCGAAAAATAGAAATATTTTGGTAATTGACAAACATTTCAAATGAACCACAAATAAATAGTATATCAATAAGCAACAATCATCAAGCAAGTAGTAAGCAACAATCTTTAGTAAACCAGCAAACATTTAGTGGCTGACAAACATCAAATGTTTGTCAGCCATTTTTGTGTTTTGACAAACGAGTTTATTTTAAATGAAGCAAACATGCTTGATTAAATTAAACAAACATTAGTTATTTCATCAGCTCAATAAGAAACTAAATTATGTTTTTTTTCAAATCAGTAAAACTAAAAAGGTCGGTTAAAACCACCAATTAATTCATTTATTTGGAGTTAAATGCATTCATTTCCATGACTGATCGATACGTCCTGGGTCATTCTCTAACTCGTTGTTCAATATCTTGATCGAACCAGCTAACCGATTTACTAATGGATCAAACAATCGATTAACCATCTCATTAATCAACTGATCTATCAAGCAAATTATGACTGACCTAAGCAACCAGCCAAACACAAATCGATGTATTTATTAAACGATTAAATGAATCTTCGATGTAATCGTCATAGGAATCATGACTATCTTCATCATCATCAATATTTAACAGAGTCAACAATCTGAAGCAACAACAATTAATTGACTGAACCTCTTGAATCGAAACTACGGATATGAACAACAACAACAACTACGATATCAATTTTCATTCCATTCGATAAATACTCAAAACGCATTTCAATTTTGCAATTTGCATATTTTGAACACTCGACTTGATTTGTATTGAAAATATTTTAAATGCGATGCAAAAAAAAGTTATTTTGCATTAAGTCGTTGGTACATCGCCGGTACCCTGCGTACCGACCCTTCGTACCGACCCTGCGTACCGATTTATGGGACTATATAACCGATCATATAATCAAAAGATTATGTCGGCCAACGGGGCCATTGATTATCATCATCAACAAAGCGATTACCCGATTGACATCAAGTACTCATCCGTCGAGTGTCCACCTGTCACCACCTCCTGGAGAATTTACAATTTACTCTTTGTTTTTGTTTTTCTTCATTTAATTCCATCGATTGGTTATCAATATTTTAATTATGCACGCTTTTGTAGTTGATCAAAAGAATTTGCGACTATGATGACGTAAATATTCATTCAGCTTCATAAATGCGGATCTGAATGGCTGGTGGACAGACAGACGAACACGGTAAGTGGATTAAAAATAAGTCTACTAGTAAAAGTAATGAAAATTAAATTTGCAAAGGATAAAATGAATTTATTTGAACGCTCATGCGATCACAGGTTTAAGGGGAAGAGAGTGCATCCCATTCAGTTCGGCTTGAAAGGCGGACAAACATTCTATTTTCAAGGGAAGGAATAGGAGAAGCCAGAGGAGAAACCGTCTGCTTATTGAATACATCACAGCCTCTAGAGGAGCATCTAAAGGAGGGGCAGCCTCCTTGGCGACAGGTATGAAAGCGCCTTCTTACAGATTGAAATGGTTTAGCGAAAATCGAAGTAACATCCCGCAGGGACACTTTTAAATAAATTGGTGCTAGTGCTTCGTGCTGGCTGGCTACTTCTATGAGTTCGACTAACTGACCAACCAACAGCAATCGACCAACCGTTACCAATTGTCCTTGACGACACGATGCGAACGATATCAATTTACTGATTGAAAATTGATTTCCACACAAAAGTCACCAAGCCATTACCGAAGCCACCCATTAAAAAACTGTCCTGTATCGAAAAGAGGTCGTGAAGGGACACAGGGAAGAAGGGGGAGAAATAGAGTGAAAAAATGAAGTAAAAGAGGCTGGAAAGTGGGTCTCTCGATTATCCGAGACGAACCTCTTAAAGGGTCTGCTCACTTTCAAAAAAAGCAGCAGCATTAGTGGGTTTCCTTTAGAGTCCATATCCATCCATCAAGACCTCTACTCTTTCCATCAGCAATATCACTCATGTCTCTATAAAAAGTGGGTGTGTACGAAAGAAATTTAATCGAATTAACGATAAGTTCAACCGACCTCGTTCGGGAATGCCTTCAGATTTATTTCAATTAGAGAGAGAGATAGGGAGTATATGTGTGTTAGAAAGGAAGAGAAGGAGAGAGAAGGAGTGACACAGAAAATTTTAATAAAATAAATTACTATTAGGAATACATGATAATAGAAATGCTCTTTAGGAAATTAACATTTAGTAATTTATTTGTTTGCTTATCGTTAATTTATCGATATTTTCATTTAGATTGATTTAAAATTAGAAAAGAATTAGAAATTAAATATCAATCGCATTGTTTGTGGTTATCCTTAATACAAAAACAGAGGATAATGTAGGATATCCGAGGCTAAATGAAATAACAATAAATAAATCACATTAAAATGACCGTAACATGATGTCACTAATACTTAAACTCATGACAGTGCTAAGGATAATCCAAAGACGATGTAGAAACATTATCAAATCGCGTTCAAAACTCATCACATTTATTTCGCAACCCTATAAAAATATTTCCTTTTATAGATATTTTTAGGATATTTTGGGATTGCAAGGAAATTATAGAGAAATTTCGAAGGGTGTTCAAAGGATTTTGAGGACTACGTAAGGATTGTTTGGAGCATATAAAACTGGTTTGAGGGCTATTTAGCAGATCACAAGGTAGTCTTTTAAAGGCTTTTTAGGATATTTTAGGGCTTCTTTAAGACTTTTAATCGCACTTCAGGATTGTATGTTACTTTTAATTCATATGAAATTACCTATAGATCAGTTCGGAATCATTTCAGGATTTCTTTTAGGACTTTGAGTGAATGTTTTTAGTTCCGTTCCGTATTCTGTGAAATGCGAATGGAATTTTTAGAATTGCAAAGATTTTTTTAGGACTATTAAACTCTATTAATAGCTTTTTAGGACTTTTAAGTATTTTTTTAATTTCTTTTTTAATATTTTTAGTATTTTTTTAGACTGAAAATTTTTTGGTAGAATAAAATATAATCAAAGCAAAATCAAAATTGTTATTAATAGTCAATTGACAAAACTGTTTTAGGGATGAGAAATGCTTACAATGGGTGTGCTCCATGTATATTCACTCAAATGAGTTGTTTAAATATCTGAATTTCAATAAAAATTGATCTGAAGCACTTTGAGAATAGATGTTTCATTTATTTCATCCGCTATTTATTATTCCTTGAAATGTATAAATCTTTCAGACAAATGATAAATGAATATCTTTTATTTTAATAATTTGACTTAACTCGACCAGCAGCCCAACCTTTATCTCAACCGCCCTGCCGCAATCGATGCAGTGTAATCATAGTCTATCGGTCTTAACGGCACTACGTCCATTTCAGGTCTCCCCATCATAAAAGATTACATAATTAATTGTAATTGTTTACAAAACAGATAAGATTACAAATCTTGAAAGTACTCTACCCCTCCCCTTCCTCGTTCCTCCGCGTTTTTATTTTCATTACTTCGTCCTTGGGTTTTCCCGAAACTTCCAAACAAAATAAAAACATTTTCACAAAAGTTAAAACTTAAATGCATGATGCATAGTGTAGGAGGGGAGTGTAGGAAAAAGAAGGGTACCAGGCGTCACAAAGCACCCTGATGTCAGGGGCGATGGTGATGATGATTTATTTAATTTGAACATTCGTTTAAGGGTTAATAATCAATGAGAATTCGGTAAATAGAAGACAACCAGACACTTATGCGAAAACAAACGCTAAATAAATAATGAAAAACAACAACTATAATAACTGAAAGCGAAAATTCCAACAACAACAATTTCCACAACAATGTGGTGGTATCTTTGCAACATTAGCATCGACTCATCCAGCAATCAACGCAAGTGCGAAAATAAACAAAACTCGTGTCCGGCCACGACGCGTGTCTCAGAGAAAACCAGCCAAGCGAGGTCCATTCGAGCGCGGAAATTCTCGTACGAATTAAGTTCAAGTCAATGTTGTTATTGCAACAACGAGTTCGTTTGTTGTGTAGCAATTGTTAAAAGACAACGAGTATGAGACAACTTCTAGGGTTGATTTTTTTAATCATTGAGAGACGGCGGTATCAACGCACTGGCGTTCTGCCAAACAAATTAAATCGACTCAACTTGGACGACCTAAAGTCTCTGGAGGATACAAAACGTGTGCTAACATCATCAGAAGCATAATTATCATCATCACGAATATCATCAACAGCGTTGTCTTTGTTTTCATTCTAATCAATAAAGCTCGTGTTTTATTTATTGGATTTTACTAAATTCTTTCGAACATTTTGGTATATTTGACAATTTCACACGTACTTAATCTAGCGATTGACGACATACGTACACACATAGTCACACACACGCACACAAACGCGTACCCATAGCGCCGTATTTCATACTTAATCATTAAATTATTTAATCTGAGAACGCGTGCGATGAAAATAGTCGAAATTATTTGGTCAAATTCTATATCATGGAAATTTATTGACATTCGGCAGAATGACAAAAGAATATTGTGCGGTTTAGATCAGTCAGCTGGGTAGAGTGGGTCCTACCCTTTCTTTTAAGTACGATCTCTCTAAAGTTTTTCGTACTATCAAAACAAAAAGTGCGTACGATAGTTTTAAAGCAGATGAAAAATGGGGAAAAGTGGGAGAGATCGGTTGAGAAGACAAGGTAAGGGTAAGGGATGGAATAAGGGAATTAAATAGTATGGTGAGAGTGGAAAGAGCTTGGCAAAAGTCAGGAGATATCATGAGTAGAAGGGGTTTCTTCTTTAGCCCTTTCAAACGACAAGTGCATTTTTTTTATTCATTGCATTATTTTTCCACTCGATAAAATTTCATTATATCATATTTCAACGACGCTCTATCATCTATTTTTATTAATGTCTTTTCGGTATATAGTTCTGAGGATTCAACCCCGCGGCAAGCGTTTTTGATTGATGAAAGAATGAGTAAAAATTGTAAATTATACAAATATATATTTATTCTTTATATTTTTAATGGAAATGAAGATCAGTGTAATCATTAATTTTAGATTTCCTTACAATTTTTAAAATAATTACTCAGTAATGAAACTGTAGACACCCTGTATTTTACAAATTAATTATTTTTTTAAAAATTGGAAACCATGAAATGGAAACCATTGAAAATACACAAATAAAACGACGGCTTTAGTTTTTATGACTTTTCGGTAAAAGAACAAATCATCTAAAATGAGAAAATTATCATTGAATCCTCTATAGTACTACAAGATAACATGCCCACGTTATTGCCTCCTTAACCCTCTTAAACCACTTTTGTAGGGCTTTCCTAATTTTGAGAAACTTCTTTTACTTATACTTCCTTGCTTCAATTTTATCTCCTCCTCAATTTGTCGCTCTTCCATTCTTTCATCGTCAGTTTTTTACACAAACTACTTCCTATTTTTTTTACCACCTCTTCACTTCAATCATCATTGTCATTATCACAAGAAGTATTGATGCTCTTAATGCCAGTCACGAACTAATAAACTCATTAAATTATTTGCAATATTTATAAAAGAATTTATTCCCTCCCCAACCACCGCCATCCCCTTACGAATGAATTCTACCTTCGACTTACCAAACCGCCCCTTTCATGCAAACGAGGAAAACTAATCGGATGAAAGTAAAACTTCTTGGTAGAGTCCGTTAAAGACAAGTTAATAAGTAAAGAATGCACAGCTCCCGCACATTCCACTTTCCACTCTACAACTTCTAGTCTTCAAAATCTTCCCCGTTCTCCTCGGAAAAACAAAAGGGAAGTAGTAAAGAATAAAATTCCTAAAATACGTTCACGTTTAAGCCATGAAAAAATTTAACGCTTTTATGAAAAGACTGAGAAGAAATGCATTAACCTTTTGTAAAGCTCTTGGAATGGCTTTTAGTTATGCGAATTAGTCAATTATTGAAGCTTTGATAAAACAAAGTCAAGTATTTAATGCCCTGGGTATTTTTCATAAGCGCGTCTTGCAAGGGTTAAGGAAGGCAAACTGAACTTAATGCATTACGAAGGAAAATACAAAGTAAGTATGCCCTATCTGGCGTGATGCACAAAAAGAAAAAAAAACATTAACTTTAAAAATGCACTTAAATTTGATTTTAAAATTTTCGTGAAAATTGTTCTTGCTTTATATTCATGAAGATTACCTTTTTTTTTGCCTGACAAAATTGTTTTTGGTGGTTTAAAATTGTCTCGCATTTATTCTCTAATAAATTAATTTTATAGGAAGCAATAATTGCGTGCCATTCGAATACAAAAGATTCAGGCGACATCATCTTGATTGGACGCCTGGCGAGCAAACTGATTAACAAATTTCTCTGCGGTCGACACATTTTCATGAGCATCGCTGAAGCGATAAGGTGCGGCGCATCGAGTTGACGATAGAGAACAATGATCATGCCAACAAATGAAGTAGTGGAGTTCCGGCTTGGGTCGTGGGTTATGGCATATCTCCGTATATGACGACCTCTCCCCACCTGGCATAACTCTGAGTTCGCATTCTTTCACACCTGCACGTTGCCATCACCGTCTGACGTCAACTTATTCTTACCATCACCGCCTGAACACCCAACATTACCAACAATAATAGATTGGTTGTCTTTACGCCCACACGAGAGTGATGTTGTCACATGATTGTTGTAATGGCCCGTTTGGGGTGACCATAAAAAGATGATGCTGATATGGTTATGGCGGTGATGGTAGTGCTTATAATGCTGATGTTGATGACTGCTGGAGGGATGTTGCGTCATAACGAGAATCCTGATGAGGTTGACATTGATTGAAAAATGAATGAATGAATGGATTAATGAATGCTTGTAGGCTGATTCAGGCATGCTACGCATCGTACCTGAATGTATTTTGAATAGTCCATTAAGGCAGGAGGGGGAGGAGGTGTAGATTGAGGAAGAGGCGGCAACGCATTAAGTTGAAGCGCACACAAAAGTTGCATTAAATGTGTATCTTGCTCGCGTTGTTCACTTCAAATTAATAAAGCCTAACCCGGAGTTCTGCGAAGGCAGCGTGGCCCAAGCAATATTGTCGAAGTCGTGCGATTCCGAATTTGTCATTCAATTCGGCACGTTATCAACGTGCATTGTCAGAGACGCATCGACTTTATGATGTGCCAAAATATTCTCCCTTTCCTCCCCCCCGCCCTCTCACTAACAATTGTTGAATACCCGACTCTCCTTCTGATTTTCTTGATATTTTATTTATTCATTTCTTGTTATCTGTCGTTGACAACTTAATTGTCAAATTAAAATTTCTTGCAAATAATATTTCCTGCGAATTCGTCCGTTCGAATCAATTCGACATGAGTTAAATTTCCCCTAGAAAGGATGCCATCAGGGTCGTTTTTCCCTTGTAAGGCTGTGCTCTCGCTGCGTCATGGATCGTTGCGTCAAATTATAATTGAAAAATTATAGGAATTTGTCGGCAGGTGACCGAAACGTTAACGACAATGGGCGTAAAAGTTTAAGCAATTTGTGGATAATTAGGAATACAAAGAAATGGTGAAAGGACATTTTTATCCTACTAATCTTTTTAGCAAATTTCAAGTTTACAAAACTCCCCCAAATTTAAAATATTTGGTGTAATATAAAAAAAAATCTATAGTTATAAAAGTAATATTTTCAGTTAAGTAAACAAAAACATATTAATTTTCCCAAAATTTACAATTTTTGCTGAAAACGTTTGTGGAAATTCTTGATTTTTTAATCTATTAACGAGAAAGAGTTTAAGAAAATGGAAATCTCTTCAAAAAAGAGGTTTAAAGAAAAAGAATCCCTTAAGCATTATTACGATGTTTAATTATTTTGACTTATTTTTAAAAAAATCCAATAATCCAACACACAAAATTAAAAAAAGGCTTTTCCACTTTTATTTCTTGGCGTTGATTTCCTTGAAACAGTGCGTTGATTTTTCAAATTGAACGCAATTTTTTTTCAGGGAAATAAAAATATAGTTTATATTCTGAAAAAAATCGAATCGAAAAATTTGTAAAATTCTTCTAAAATTTAAATTTAAGTTCAATTTATAGAAGTTGTTTTCATTTTTAATTTATTTTGAAATATTTTGTGGGAGAAACCTCAAAAATAAGAAGCGTTTTTTTTTGGATTGACTAAAATTGTGAATTCATATATTGTAGGCGTGTTGGTGTTGGTGTGGTCATTAATATAATTTCTGTGGTCTGCCGATATTTCCTCGGGGAGAATTTGTTTTCGAACTCAAAAGTTTTATACGATATATTTGCTTTCTATGTTTTATTGGATCACATTTTACGGCAAGGGCAACATCTTGTATAAATTGTATTAATATAATCTTAAGAAACTCGAATTCGTCTATAACGTTTTCTGATTTTGTTTGAAAAACAGTTTCCTCTTTCGTACTCACTTTGGAAATATGATGACAACGATAATGAATTCTTCAGCCAATTCTCATAAACACTCGCAACATTGTTTGAAGGATTTTGAAAAATATCCAAGCAAAATTTATAACACAAACCACCAAGCATGAATCGTTTGGTCCATTTCATTGATATTATAAAATCTCATTTAGCTAAAATCGATACAGGCAGACAAATTAATTGACACATAGGCTGACATCTTTTCATTCTCAACAAATCCCTAAACAAATCCTTTAACAAATTCTTAAACAAATCCTTAAACAAATCCTCAAACAAAGCCTTGACTGAGGACATCATTTCGTGTCGGTAAACAAACCCGTTTTCTATTTTTAAATGTATTCTGTGCCCATCGAGCAATCAAAACTGCTGATTAGAAACCGAATTAGTTCTTTAGCGTACCAACCGCCAACCATTCATCAGTCGTTTCTCACTCACCTCGTTTTCGTCATCTCGTTTCTGCTGCCTGGTCCCAACCGCCTACGCGAAGACGCAACAAATCGCACGAGTATAGTCAATGCTGATGATGAGCAAAGGGGGATTTTGTTGAGAGGCCCCCAGGGACAGTTTGTCACGGCCTGATGGAAAATCCAAGCAAGTATGGAATGGGAAGTAGAAGCACTTTAGAGAGTTTCCTTCTTTTGAGAAAATTAATTTTTTAAATTGGAACGGTTTTGTGGAAAGTGGGTGTAAATCTTTTCAAGGAATGAGGGGGCGACAAGTGATATATTTACGCCCACCGACGCGCAGATGAAAAAAGAGATAACGTCAAGTTCTTAGCGAAAATCAAAAAAGTTACGCATTTCAACCACCGAAATATTCAAAAAAGAAGAATAATCGGGGGAGCTGAAAAGTCTTTTGCGTGCTTAAGCTTCGGGGGTTGATTTGAAAATTAGCACGCTGCAGGTGCGTAAGTAGTTTAAGTGTCGGTTAAGTCGGTTACTTGGCGGGATTTACGCTTGAATTGAGGATAAAGTTTTAAGTAGAAAAAAGGAACGAAGACATGACTAAGATCAAAACGAATTTTAAAACGATGCGGAGTTTATTTTTATGGATTTTACTCTTCTTTAGATTTGCAAATAAAAAATGGGAGAGATAATTACTCTCAATCTTAACGTCTTTCTCTGTTTTTCTTGCCCTCCTTCTCTCTTTTTCTAGTTATTTTTTTTATCTGAATCTTATTTTATCTAAATTTTTGAGAGTAAAGTTTATAAAGCTATTTCATAGATATCAAAGCAAACCGACAACAAAAACAGAATTATCAGTCTTAAACAACAACAACAAATAGCACCTACAAAAACCATAAATACATAAGTTCCGCCCTTGAGAAGACTATGTGTTGGTTTTGTCACACGTTCATCAAATGTTGACAAAATCGTAGCGTTACCTAAAATAATTGTTCAAAATAGAAAGAAATATTGAAAAAAGGGTTGAGAAAGAATACATAAATAAAAGTGCTTAAACAGCTCTAAATCCTAATCATTAAATCATTAATTTTCTTGTTAATCATTCATCTCTTTTTCCATGACTAATTTCTGTTTTGGTTAAATACAAAAGCTTGACAGCTGTCAAATAAAGCGTTGAAATTTTAATTAGTGTGTTTTCGGATTCGACAATTTGTACAATTGTGCACACCAACCAATTTAGGAATTCTTAAGAAACTAATGATTGATTAAACTGTTAATAAATTAACGATAGAGAAAGATAAAATAAACCGAATGTGAAGGATTACATTTCAGATAAACATAGAAGAAGAAGAAGAAGAAGAAGGGACACGAAAATTAAATGGCACGACATTTATAACTTTATATTAATTGATTATCGGAAAAAGTGACAAAAATGTTACTAACAAATTTTATTAAAAATATGACGACTCATAAACGGGCTTCGTTGATCACTTTTTGAAAAGAGCTTTTTAATAGAAATATATTAGAAATGTTGAAGAGATCAGTTAAAAAAATATTGGTTTGGCTTGGTCGAAGGTTTTGAGTTACTTCATTCCCGTAGGCATCCGGTTGATCAGAATCTATACGGAAAAACTTGCACAAAATATGTCTGTTTCTTGGCAACGTCGTGAATTCGAACGATTCGACTTATTTTGAATTAAAACTTCTACAGATATGCCATTGCAAATACATTGATCGAAATGTGGTCCCGGTGTATCAGAGGTATCCAACGGTGCGCACTTCGATTCGAATTTATCTATGTAGTGTCTACCTAAATGCCATTATATGGTCCTACATTATATCTTTAGCGCACACGGGCTATCTGATGAATAATGACTTCCTTCTTATGAAAATTGATGCAATATTCCTACAGCCCATTAAAACTTGAACTAATATTTGTTTGATATATCCTAGTAATTACTCGCTCATAACTTTTTAAAGCACGATAAAAATTTTATCAATGAGTAACTCCTTCAAATTTTTAGATCAAGATGTTTAAAGCATGCATTACAATGACAAATTATTTATGAATTTTATTTAATTTATATTTTTTGCTTATTTAAATTTTCTTTTTATGCATTTTATTTTATTATAATTTTTTTTAATTTTTGTTATTACTTTTAAACTTTTAGCTATTATATTTTTTATTTCGGTTTTTTATGTTCTCATAAATTTTTATTGGTTTTTGTCTGTTACTTTTGCTATTTATTTATTCAACATTATTGCAGTATTTTTTATCAATTGTAATAAAATTTAAATTTTACTATTTTCATTATTTATTGACTACAATCCTACAGTCTTTCCTGCAAGTTTATTAATTTGAATAAAAAAATTAAGCATAAATTAATAAGGAATACAAATACAAATTAGTTACGAAATTCAAAATTCATTAAGCAACAATAATCTAATTCTCTGTTATTCCTTTTATTATAAAAACACCTGCAAATTATTTCGCCGTAGAACACTTATCGTTACTTGTTGTCATCGTTGTTGTAGTTGCTGCTATATAAAATTGCCAACGTCATGATGATATACTTGAATAAAATGAACTTATTTTCAACCTGCATCAAAATTATGCAGAAAAAACAACCACAGTAAAACAACATCAATAACACTAAAACCAACAATAACAAAAGCAATAACAATAACGACTAGTTAAGAAAGTAAACGTCTCGGTTTTGAAATGAGCACAGATAAGGCCATGGATAGAGTAAGAGAGAGATAGAGAGAGAGACAGGGAGAGAGAGCGAGAGAACTGGAAAAGAGGAGATCCATAGACGGGTGAAGAAACAGAATTACCCAGCATTGAGACGAAAAGAAATAATGCCAAATCATCAAATTAAAGGTTCGGATAGGATTTATGATTAAACTAAAACCGAAAAAACCGAAAAGTCCGACCAATTATCATCAGATTACCATCAGAATTCATTCGCTGATGCCACTTGAAGACGGAGAACACAATGACATCATTATTATGATCTCTTCTACATCGTTAAAATTTTCATAAAACTGAACAAAAAAATCGTTGACATTATCGTTGGTCGTATCGGAGGTTTTCAACGGCAGTAGCATCAGAAGCATTCATCGAGACAGCAATGGCAGCGACAACAACAATTTCATACTTGTAATGATCATTAACTTGTGACTTTATATTGATTTTAATATATTCTCATGATTTGATTTTTATTTATTCTCATGATTTTTTTTATTTATTCTCATGATTTTAAAATATTCCCATTAGTAAATATTCCTGCAAATACATTCATAGTCTCTCAATTTGAATACACTAAATGATCATTTTCATGTAATTTTCCTCATTTTGTCGTTTTTGTCATCCTCTTCACCTTCTCCTTCCTCTTGCCTTCTTCCTTATTGCCTTTCTTTTAAATAAAAATCACTTTTATGAATCTTTTCGAAATTATTTATTTCCAATGAATTTAAAAAAACAGCCTGAATTATCCTTATGGGTTTAATCACAATTATGAATTCATAAATAATTTAATTATCATCGCCTTCATCTCCGTCATCATCATCATCGACGTTGGCGTGGTCTTTTTTTACCACTTCTTGACATTTGATGACTTAATGAGTGATAATTTATATCACCGTGAACAATTATTACTGTTATTATTGTTGTTTTCGTTGTCATTTCTTTTCTCAAAGTCTGCCTTCATGTCTGTTAAATTTCTTTACATATTCCTTGTAGTACTCTTTTAATTTTTTTTTGTTATTTTCAGCTTTTTTTTAATAACATCCTCTACCATTTCATATGTCACTCATTTTTCCCAACCTCGCCCCCTGGTGCTTATCGCCAGAGCAAAAGCCCGCCTCTGGAAGTCCTCTTTCGTTGTGTTTTAATGTCTTCAAAATAGGGAGCGATTTAAATAACCGTCCAAAAATGAAAAAGTTATTGAAATCAATATGAAGACGAAGAAGATGAGAAAGAAAGAGGTTTACAATGCGAACCCAAGTGTTCGTATTTTCGTGAAATATTTATTATGAATTATAAATTCCAACATGCTTAAAGGTTTCCATATAAAATTATATAAAGGAAAGTCCCAATGGACGATAGGTTTAGTGTATAAAATCAGCCCCTTTAGTACGGAAATGGCTTAAGTCCACTTTAAAAAAATTAAGCATAAACTAATATAAAATTAAAGAAATGTATCTTTTATTTTTCTCTTTTTTTATTTAGTTAAATTAATTCCTTTGTTTTGCCTTTGCATTTAGTCAAAGAAAACTTACGCATATGTTTATATTTTTATTTTTTCATGTCAAATGATCTTTTATAATTTATTTAGTTGGTGATATAATTATTAAAATTAAATTGTTATTTCTTATTATTTCTTATTATTTATTTAAATTTTTTTTTTGCTTTTTCATTATTTTATCAACCAAATTTTCGTTTTATCTTTAAAATTCAAGTATATTTAATATTTTAATTATCTTTTGGTAATTCATTCAATTTAAGGTAAATTTCACTTTTATTTAATTAAATTAAGTTCAAAATTTTTTTTAATTAATTTTTGCTTTTATTTAAATAAATAATATGTAAATTCTTTTATTGACATAAATTTAATTTCATTAATTATGATTTTTGTATTTAATTTAATAAATTAAATTTTTCAGTTCTTCAATTGAAATTTTTTTATTATTATTTTTTATTTTCCAATAAATTTAGTTTTGGTTTGTGACTATATAAATAAGAGGAAACTTTTACGTATTTTCGTGATGCTTTCGATTTTCAAAGATTTAAAAGGGCAGTTTCTTCGAAACAGAATGAATTTGGTAAAACAAAAATTGCATTTACTGCAAGTTTTAATTTTTCAACGTTTCGATTTTAATGTCAAATGATTTAATTCACTTTCTTTTTATTTTTCTATTTTAAAGATTGAATCAAAGAATTTATCAGGGCTTAGTAATTGATGACATGATAAACAATATCATCGTATTCACTCCGGTAGCCGCACCCTAATCACCCTCCCCTAAAACCCAAGAGAACGCAAAAGTCAAACGCACCCAAACGTGCCCTCTTTATCGGAAAAGATTGTGGTTTACTTTACACGCAATGTTATCCGAACGGATACATTCTGACAATCCGGGCTAGCTGGACCGACACGCCGTCAACCCAATCAACCATCGATCCTGGCCACGTAATCCTGTTTAAAAGGATAACTAACGCACTTTTTTAGGACCATTAAAAAGTTTTAAAGCGGGTGGACGTTTTTTGCGTTTATATAATACCGTGGTGTTGCCACCGCCGCTGTTGCTGCGGCACGTTTTGATACAACAACACACGTCGTAGGTGGTAACTATGCCATTCACTCTCTTCAGCCCTTAAAGTGCTGGCGCGAAACGAAGGGATTCTAAAAACGTGCTAGCGCGTCAATATTGTTTCGTTGGTTTATCGTTATAGTAACAATTAACCGTTACTTATTCACTCTATTGCTTAAATACAAGATTTGTTTGTCTTTTTGTTGTTCTCTATTTTGTTCTTCATTTGTTTCAATAAATGTTGGAAGGGCCCGATGTTTCTAAAACCATCCGCCGCATCTCATTTAGCGTTGTTTTTTGTTGATGATCTCGTTGTTGTTGTTGTTGTTGTTGTTGTTGTGTCAGTTCGAGTACTTCTGGCGTGTGTACGCTTTTTACTTATTATTATTTTTGTTGTTGTTGCTATTTTCGGATGGCAGGCGTTATCATTACCACCCATCGCGTGAAAACGTGTCCTTCGCCCATTAAATCTCGATCTCTCGATGATGAAGCGAAGATGCTGCAACATCGCGTTGCCTTGTTGCCTCGTGTTGTCCTTGTTAATGTTATTTGTTGCTTATTATCCTGTTTTGCGTGTTGTTTTATTTTTTTTTTGTTCAGTCGAGATTTATTGAGTCTTCTGTTTGAGTGTGAAATTTGTTTGTTGCGGGTCGGCCAGCCAGCAATATCGGAAGTAGGGTCGAACGAATGGTATGATGGAGAAGAGGAAATGCAGGAAGGAAAAAGGTATCGAAGGAAATGAGGAAGGACAACTAGATTTGCTATTACCGAAAAAAGGTATTTAGTTTCCTGCATTTTTTTTTGGGTGTTTGAGTTTTTTCTCGGATGGGAAATTAATACCGCGTGGCTACTGCTGTGCTTTATATTTTAATCAAATGGAAACTAATATTCATTTTAATTTAAATAAAAATTTTAAATCTTCATAATGAGCTAGATTTTATAATTAATTAAAATGATAAAGTGAACAATGGAATGAAGAACAGGCTTCACGAAGGAGCAGAAATCGAGGTAATGAAAGAGGAAAGTATAAAGAAAAGAAAGAAAAGGGGAAAAATCTTGATCACATTTGCATTAAATGATTCTCGGATGCCTTTAAAGACTAACAAATGAATTTTCGAACTATTATTTTTTCTCTTCTATTATTTATGCCCTTAATTTTCTGTTGCTTTTGTTGCTTTATATATCTTCCCTTATAAAACCAAACAGTAATTTTTTGTGGATGCATTGCCAATTGGTGAACCTCGTGTGGGTTGGCGCCGTTCCATATACGGCAGCTTCGCTTGCTCACATAGCCATTCATCCAAAAATGCGTCTCGTCGCTAAAGATTTTTCAGCTAAAATTGGATCGAAACGAACACTCATTTTGATAAAAAAGTTATATTATTTGAACGTGCTGCTCAATAGTGTAACTATAGGTGAGCCATTGTGATTTGGCATTAGTGAATGAATTACAAACACCAATTTGACCAGACGCTGAGTAAACAGCGTGATCGCTACAGACTGTCAACATCGACCTCCTCTTATTGGAAAATCCTTCAGTCTTCAATCTCCTTCTCATTGCCGGTAAATAACCAATCTCCTCCGAATGTATCCCAGGCTTTTCCGGTTTTCTTGCTTTTGTTTGGATATATTTTCTTTTTTTTCTCATGTTATTTCACATCGTCCTCTTCTACCTCGTGATTATATCTGTTTAAAATTGTTCCTTCATCTCATCTTCAAATTATTTTATTTCCTGTTTTTGAATATTTTTCATTTTTCTTTTTGTTCTTTCATACTTACTTCTCCTGATTTTATTCTTCTGGTCATTTTTTCATATTGTTTTCTTTCCTCGATAAATTTTTCTTCTATTTTTTACCACTATTGATTTTATTTTCTTCTTTCCTCTCTTTCGAAACACGTTTCTTCATAATTTTCATTAATGATATTTTACTTTTCCTCTTTTTATTATTTCATTTATGTTTTGAAGATTTTTTAATTGGTATGATTTTTTATTTGTTTGTAATTATTATTCTCTTATTTCTTACGTGTTCTTCTCCGTCTGTTTCATATTTTATGGTGTCTTTCTTTTTTGTTCTTCCTTCTATCTTTTTGATTTTGTGTCGTCGTGATCTTTATCGTCTCTTTGGGCTTTACGTTTTATTAACTTCTCTTCCTTTTTTTACGTTTTCCTGCCACTTGACGCAATGCTGTCTGCGAGTTAAGGAACAAAAAACCGTAGAATGATATCGCATTTCTGGTGGCTTGAGAATCAATGACGAAATGACTGTCTCTCGGTCCATTGCGCTGACATACAAAATTGCTCTGACGACTGATGCTATTTAAAGCAACAAAGTTCTCGAAACAAAAATAAAACGAGAAAAACGTTCCCATCAATAATGCCTTAACCCATCTTTGCTCATTTCATAAAAGTCATAAGTACCAATTCTTAAAGATATTAATTCTTAGAAAAATATTATTTTTCCATAATTTACTCTCTTATTGTTCTCACTAACAACTTGTTGTTATTCTTACTGTTGTTGTAAATGCAATGTGCACTGCAGTGACGCCCATTAACTTGTCATCGTTCGTCTAAATTCAAGGTGCCCCGGTGCACCTTCCACGGCATGATCATTATCATCATCACATGCTTACACATTAAACCACGCGATCTCACACACATACACGCACGCACGCACAAGCATTTCATACACCCACTTGTGCATTCGGATGCTTCTTAAGCCAACTTTTTCATTTTCATTTACAAGAAGAAACGTCAAGTTCGAGTACTTTTCTTGGTAATAATTAGTCGTTGATGCGCACCGTTGACTTTTTTGGTTGTTTTTAGGGGTCTCTCATCGGCGGCTCTAGTTTACTAATTTTTGGATTTTGTACAAATAATTCATTATTATTTTTTTAGGTTGCCGATTGAAAGTGCTGGATATAATTTGGACCAGAACGGATGTTGACAGAAAGGAAAAGCAGAAGCAATAAGAAAATTCAAAAAGAATGATAACAGTTTTTTTAAGAAATCGTATTTAAATTCGATTTAACAAATTATAAAAATTATTTGTAATTAAAAATTTATATTTTTTATGAAATATTAGGTACTTTTTAACAACCATTGAAATTTTTAAAGCTATAAAGGGACGTCAAAGAGACGTCCTATTTTTTTTAAAATAGATTTAATTGAAAAACAAACTTTTATTAGTTAGTTATTGGAAAACAAATAAATTTAATAAAATTTAAGATCAAAAAATAATAAATAAGAATTCAATTAATTTAAAAATAAAGAATTAAGAAATTTTTTAAAAAAAAATTATTGGAATTTTCGGGGTTTTGTCTTTCTCTTTGTTAAAGATATATGAAAAATTCAATAAATTTTAAAATATAATTTTTAATGAAGTCAAAAAATCTAGACTTACAAAAACGGTTTGATATAATTTTCTTAGGAAGTTTTTACAATTTTTTTTGGTATTAGCTAAAAAATTTCACTATTTTTCGAAATTGTTCTGACAACAACAACAATAACAGAAAGCAGCAGAATAAATTAACCTTATATTCATAAACCTTATGACCAAAAAAAAGCAAAAACAGAAAATTAAAAGAATGGAATCTCCCCAATCCAAAAAGGAAGAGGAGGTTTAACGAAACTGAACAAAAATTGCTCATCGAGTGAATTAAAGGGGCGTCAAATTAGTAGCATGACTAACACTTCAATTTTGCATAATGCCGGCACTAACACCATCACCATTATCGTCACTAATAATACTGGCATCATCGGCGTAACAATCACGAATTTGCATAAAGTGGTTTACATGCAGATACATATACAGTCACACATGCACACACTTACATGCGTTTAAACATACACGAAGGAAACTATTACAATCGGTAAATTTTACTGCCAAAAAGTACTCGTTTTTACTACAAAAAGTACGAGCAAAGTTAGCTACTCTTCTTATTGATCGTCCCTTCTTCTTCTCCTCCTTTAATGCTTTAAAAGCAGTCTATCGTGCTCTCTCCTGAGTGGTTAACATAATTTGTCCTTCTCTTTCTTATTAATTCACAGACTTTCCTTTATGCCTTTCTTTCTACCCTACGTATTCTTTTTCTTTTTCCTTCTTTGTGCATAAAGTTTGCGTGTATTTGAATTAGAGCAATAACAACAATAAGCCTTACTACTTTTGAAACTTAGCTCTATCTTCATCCGTTTCTTCACTCCTTCCATCTGCTCCTATCTTTCTCCATCTCTCCCTCTCACTTCTAGCGCCATCGTAAAACTTTCTTTCAGCCACATTTAAACCAAGCATTGCCACTTTAACCGCAACAACTACGGCCACTCTCATTCATTTAGTACTAGTTTTGCTAATATTTTAGTACCAAATTAGTCAATCTTCCTCATCTCTAGACCGTACCCACCCGCCCATATACCATCAGTCCGCTTCTCCTGCGGTTGTTTTTTATAACGAAATTGAACAAATTTTCTACCAAATTTCCATCAAAATGCTTTTATATGTTTATTATACAGGGTACTGCTGCGTAATATTTGACATGGCTTTTGTGTGTAAATGTTGAGAAGAAAAATCATTTCATATATCCACACCCTGTAGTTTTAAGAACAGTAATAACAGAAGAATCTAATCATTTTCTAAATATTCGTTTTGCCCGACGGACGGGCGGCGGATGTACCGACGGCTCTGTCGGTTCTGTCTTGTCTTCCATTTCATTGTGCAGAAATGTCAGAGGCACAGTTTTTCACCAAATTCGTTTAAAAGGGTTAAAAATTTATTGGGCCAAACTGACTAACTGAGTTAGTACTTTAATTTAAAATATTTTTTACTTCGATTTTTAGCTTCATACTTTAATTAGAAAGATTTTTTAATTTGTTAAGTAATTGAAGAATTTTAAATTCTGGGGATTTCAAAATCCACATTTAGGCTATTTGAATGTCCGTCAACATTTCGTCAAACATAAAATCAAATCAAATCAAATCAAATCGGATCAAATCGAATCAAATCGGATCAAATCGTATTAAATCGAAGCAAGTTGAATAAAATTATAAGTTGGGAGTAATTCTTTCAAATATAAATGCTTTGACCATAAAGACAGGACATAATTTTAGCGCCTCAATAGATCAAGGATGCCAATAACATACAATAACATCGAATAGTGAATATTTTGTTTCCAATTTATCCATAATTTATCCATAATATTCATCCATACGATAGCAGGCACGGTCCATTTGTTGGTTTTTAAGAGAGAAAATTCGCGTAGGTTTACCGATTACCGACTCAAAAATGTGGGAGTACTTTTTAAATTTGTAAAAGTTTTTCATTAGTAAACCTCGTAGTGAAAAAATGTTAACATTGTTGTCTCGAAGTGTTCGAGTTTTGAAATCTGTTGAAGGGAGCGTTCACATTGAAATATCGAAATGTTCTCTGCCTGTTGGCAAATCCGATATAAGTTTAGACCATTTGCTAAATAAGGAAAGAAATGAAAAGAAAAAATGCGCTCCCAACTTTTGGTCGCCTAAAGTGCTTTTCTTGTCTTCCGAGAAAAACAGTAAGGAACTCCATAATTGTCATCTTAAGCTCTCGAGTAAAGTAGTCAGAGATTGAAAGAAATTCTGTCTATAATTTAATTAGTTTGTAACGATGTGCCTAATAGAAAGGTATTGGAAATATCCATAGAGGGCGTGGCTGGTTTAATAAAATTAAATGAAGTATTTTATTTACGTGAACCGTGATAGAGGCGTAAATCCTCTGAGAAATTACTATGCAGATGCTACGCCCCTGAATAGAATCCTTGAAGAGATCTTATAGTTCTTCCGTTGATTACGTAATGCGCAAATATATTCAAATATACAAGCGCACATATCGACACAAACACACCGCAAATACGATATGTATAAATACATATATATATGCACACACACACATATGTATATTTATATACAGACTTCGATACCAACCAAAGGGTTATAGACAAAATCCAGCCACTTGTAATTCAGTTGAAATTTACTATCCCTCTCCTCCTCCTTCTTTCTGTCCACAACCCTTATACGTCTGTTACATCTTCGTGCATCGCATGAAAGTAATCACATGCACACACATAAGTGACTAAATATGCGCACACCGACATCGAGCACACTTCATGAAAACCAACTCGTATTGATTTTAATTGAAAAATTGTTAATTTTCCATTTTCCTGGAGCTTATAAGCATAGAGAAGGCAGAGTTATATGGAGATGTTGTTGTAACTTTTGTTGTTTGGGTCGTTGTTGTTGTTGCTGTAGCATGCCTGTGTATTTGAGGGAGCAGATTGTGGTTTGTTCGTTGTTCGTCGAGTTAATTACGAGCATAAAAGAAGGGTCATGCGGAAGTCTGGTGGGGGTTGAGGGAGGGTGTATGTATATATAATTTTAGATGTATGCGATTATACGAATATGTAAATTTTGCGTCGTATGTGGTTGTAAGTACGGCACTTTTACTCTTAATCTTCTTAAACCTTTTCCAACAATCATCGGAATTGTTGCCTCGCCCCCATACCACCTACTTCTCTGCGCCTCTCAACTCTTTTAAAGTGCTCTTCATTTGATCATTGCCCGTGAATATATTCAACATGGCGACGTCCGAAACGGAAATGTATTCCTCAGCAAAAATTTGTAAGTAATTTGAGCTATTTTTCAACCCCTGCCACATCCACCGCCGTCTTCAGAAAGCCCCACCCAAGCACGCACCACCTCCTACGCATATAAGAGTTCCTCTTATTTAAGCCAAAAGAAATTTAAGCTTTTTTGAAGCAGCTTATTTGGATGGGAATTATTTCGAGTGCCGATAAAGCAAGAGCAAGGCTTACGTATGTGTGTGTGTGTGTGAGTTTGTATGAATACACGTACCACACGCTTAAGCGCAGTAAAGTATTATATACTTTAATAGTTGGCAGATTTAATGTATAAAATTCTTACAAATATTTTAAGGACATACCAAACACATGTTGAAATGATTAAGTTCATTATGAAATTCTCGAAAAAATGGGTAGATGAACAAATATATTACTGCAATATTTACTAATTAAATCTCTTATACATTAACATAATCCTTAATGAACATCGTCGCAAGCTGAACCCATACGAAGTCTTTTTTAAAACCCTTAAATAATTCTAATTATTTAACGAGACTTTAAATTAACGTTGGAGCACCTAAGGATTAGTTTAAAGTACAAACCATAAAATTTTAACTGAAGAGTTGCTGAAAAAAATCGAAGTTTAAGAAAATCTTTCTGGAGTATTTAAAACTCTTTCGTGTGTTAACGGACAGATATAAACTTTATTGTTTTTCGGTTTTTTGGTACGCTAAACTCACTCTAAAATGTTAGGAATTATCATGTCTTAGTCTTCTTGGATTATTACCTATGTGTCTACAAGTCGTTAACATATGAATATCTCTCGAAGTTTATGGTCATAAAAGTCTTTATGTATTTGAGACGAATTAGCATATTCGAGGAATTAAACTTTTAATTCATTCATGCTTTAATGACACCGATGTACCTAAAAACCTTTAAAGCTCATTAAATTTGTCTTGTTTATTTCTCATAATACGTTTGGATCTCTCAAATTCGAATGTTCTTATCGTTCTTTAAGCACATAAAATGTTTTACTTCATTTGTATTCCTTGTTTTTGACGTCATTGTTGCCCACAATGTCCCTTGGAACTCTTTAGCATATTTAGGACCCTCGAATCGAGACGTCTTTCACATTGTCAACGTTTTCAAGACCCTCTGATTGGTGTTGAGTGCTTAAGCTTGGAGGACAAATGTTTGAGCCTTAGCAGTTGCAGAATTAACACCTCCACCCCCAAAAATTGTCAAAAAAAGGCTATGGCAGTGGCCAATGCGACGGCGTTGCGTATACGACGATCCATCCTTGATATTATTTAATTACAATAATGTTGATCGTTATTTTGCGTTTGTTGAGTTAAAGACTAAAGCCCGTAAAAAACACCACAAAAAACCGAAACGTGAAACAATGAAACCCTTGAATACGAACAAAAATTATGAATTCATAATTAAGCATTTTAATGGCTGAGTGCGATTAAAATTACCACCCTTAAAGTCATCGAGTGATGGTGATGGCGGTAATGTTGATGATGGTGGTTATGATGGCGGTTCAAAAATGCTAATGATGGATGCGCCAAAGCCGCTGCCACTTAAATGTTTAGCAAAGGTCTGATGGCTTTTGCTGATTGAGAATGGCCGATAATGATGATGATGATGATGATGATGATGACGATGACATTTGACGATTATGATGATGGTTGTAACAACGGGAGGGCTAACAAGTAATAATTCTACCCTGCCGGAAATTTATGAAAAATAACCGATGCAGAGAAAAAAATTCACAAGAAATTTAAAGAAACTTTAATGAAATTCTTTTCAAAATAATTCACAGAAAATTTATGAGAAGACTTAATACAAAGTTGAGAAAAAGTGTGGCATAAAGTCTTTTTAGAGACGAAAAATTATTGCCGCAAAATTTTTCCATTTTTCCAAACAGCCATTTGACACAGAAGATACTCCGTGACCTTCCTCCACAAGGCCCTCTCTCTGAGATATATAAATTATCCTGGGATAATTTTAGGATTATACTTCTGAGAGCTTTCATCAGAAAATTTTGTTTTCTATAAGATCGTTATGAGATCCATTAATTTGTGGATTAGTTTCTACAAAAACATTCAAAATTGTTCTTGGATACTTTTTAAAATCTTCATTGAGAAGCGCCTTCCAGCACAAGGTCACAATTCTCAGTCGCTTTGAGATCATTATAGGCCTTAATTAATAAAGATTTTTTCTCAATAAAGAGAATTCTCTAAATCCTTCGGATCATCACAAGATCATTTTAAGTCTAGTAAACACTATTTTTCGTTATAACTTTTTAAATCGCCGCAAGAGTTTTTTAAGCTTAATAAACATTAATGAACACTTCTTATAGTGGAATATTTTTAAAAATAAATTTTCTCGTTTAGACCCTCGAGAACTTTTCGACTTTTTTTGTGTTTCTACAGAAAAATACTGTGGACAATTCATTCATAAATCCTCTCCCCGAGCAACAAACTTTAACACCACGATTAAAATTAAAAGCTATTTGAATATACAATTAATTTTTTGTCATTAATTTTTCATTCCATTAAATTATTATTTTTTATGCATTTTCTTCGATTTCATTGCAATTTTCTCAAAACCACGCACTCGCGATTATCGCAAATTCGTCATCTTTGTCCGACAAGGATTTCACTAAGAATTCTTCTTTTCCATTTAAAATTCTCTGACCAACTGAAATTCGATTCGAAGGGACTAAAATATTTATAAAACCTAATTAAAAAACGACATGAACGTATTCACGGCATACATTATTCAAGATCGAGGTGTGAAGATCATTTTATAAAAATCCAAACATGATTAACTCCTTCGGACGGCACGCCACGGGTCTACAAGCAAAACAAAAAATGAAGACAATACGAGAAGAATGAAGAAGGACAGGAAGAGGAGAGTCCAGAAAAAAGCCCAGAAAAAACCGGGATATATTTTGCCAACAAAAACACCTACAACAGGATGTTCAACAACAACAACAACAACAGTGGAAATTATAAAAGAAAACATAAGACACGCGGTTCAAATCCCAAAAATTTATTTAAAAAATGAAATAAAGAGAAAGAACAAATATTTAACAAAAAATATCCCCCGGAGAGGACAATAAGATGATGATAATAATAAGACCAAAATGGAAATAATAAAATAATAATTAGTTTATTAAGTCTTTAAAGTTTTTTCTTCCTCTTCTTTCCTTTTAAACACATTCTTTTCGCGATCTATTTATTTAATCGACATGAAATATTTTTTTCAAAAATTCCATTTCGTTTCGTTCGTTAAAAAGTATTAAATTTCCATTCTTATTTTTTTATTACTTTATTTAATTGTTTAATTAATTTTTTTTTTGTTTTCTTTTAGTTTTTTCTTTATTCGTATAGTTCTCGGTACTCACTTGTATGCGATCCTCAGGTAACTCGGTCTTCAGGGATAGCATTTCTCTAGCATAAACGTCAGGATAATGCGCTTCCTTGAAGGCTTCCTCTAACTTCTCAAGCTGGTAACTGGTAAAGATGGTACGACTATGACGGCGCTTCTTCTTCTTCTTCTTATTGGCAAAACCATTAAGACCGTCGATGGTGAAATCTTTGCTGGTAAGAACAGCTGTTGGAGAGGTAGAAAGGAAAAGAGAGGTGAAAACAGGAAGTGAGAAAATATTGAGAGGGAGAAGGAATTATGAGAGAGAAAAAAGAGAGGCGAGAAAGGCACAGAGAGGAAGTAAAGAAAGAAAAAAATTATTAAAGTTTTACAAAAAAAACTTCAATTCTATCAAATTAAAACGCTGACAATAGTTGTCGATAATTTGCACAATTTTTCTTCAAATAAGTTTCAATTTATATTTCATTGGTTTTATAAAAAAAATTGATTTAGTTAAGTTTGATTGGGCTCATAAGATTTAAACAAGATGTCGATTTACGGGGGTATTTTCTGGATTTGATTGAATGTGACCCACTGTATCGTGTAAAGTGATAATTGCGTGAATTGATCAATTAATAATTGATTAAAAATAAATAACCACATTTTGATAACAGACTTCTAAGAACACTTCTTCTTCTTTCGATTCTCTTCTTCTTCTTCAAGTTAAAACGGCATAATTAATCTTTCCCAACCAACGAAACCTGCCCGCTCTGAAATCCATAAAAACAGACTGTGTTGCTTCAAAACTGAACCGTCTGACAGTTTCTCCCCGCTGGCGCTTCATGAGTGGCATTTCTTCAAGTGGATTTCTTATGAAAATCTGTCTGCGGTGATCAACGATCACCGATCAACGATCAACGAAGACCGACGATTAAACGCATCGACGCATACTTGAGCTCATCAACACGTACTTAAAATATCCTGAAGAATCTGACAAAATTACAATAAGTGACTGATTGAATTTCTTGCTCTTCTTCTTTATTTGCTCCTTCTTCGCCTCCCTACCCTTTCATTTATTCGTGTTATTTTCATTTGTCTTCATCTTTATTTAATTTCCTTGGGAATGTAATTTAATATAATTTTCTTCTTGTTTTTTCCCCGCGAGTACTCGAAGATTTCGAGAAATAACGAGAAAAAATATCTATTTTCTTCTTCGATTATTTGCTAGATGTTGTTGTATTTGTTATGAATTGTTGTAGTTGTTTTCTCGTCGTTATTATTGTTAATATTATTATTAGTTCTAAACATGTTCTAACGACTCCTTGCATAAATATCAATGATTTTCTATCGATTTACGTGCGTTATTCGTTTAATGTCGTCTCCGATTACCAGATGGTGCGTGTTGTATAACCAACGAGGGCACACATATGTTGCCATCGACATCAGGATCGTCAACGTTATCGCTATTAATAATCGGGTTTTCCACTAGCTACATAACAAACTAATACAGTAATATAAAATGCACACTTCAAGATTTTTAAAGTTTGGCAATGAAGAAGAATTTCTTACTAATAACACTTTTGTAGTGATAATGTTCGGGAACTCACAATTTCTGAATGCTATTAAATAGTAGTATAATAGTATAATAGTAAGCAAATCGAGTTAATGTCACAGTTTGCTCTACGTGTCGTTCATAATTATGGTTCTACGACATACGTTGTGCGTGCTACAGTGAGTGAAATATACCAAAAATATTTACTATTTCACATTCTGAATCAGTGGCAAAAGTACCGGATGTGGTATCAAAAACACCGTAAACAAAACAGCCCCAATTTTAAATGAACCAAATTAATTTAATTTAATTGGCAGTAAGTTGAATTGCATTAGCGTGCAAATTCGGCTTACAAAAGATTTAGAAATTACTAAATTAGCTGAAGAATTGTATCCTTCTGACCATTTAATGAAATCTTGATCATTTAATGAAAAATTTCTAAAACTCCCAAATTGGTCATTACTAAAATTATGTCATTCTTTTAATGATAATTTCTCTACAAATATCAGAATCACCAACCTCGACATTGTTAATCACGTCATTGTGAATATCGCCGTCGTCATAAACGACATAAATACTAATCATCGTGTTTCTCCAATCATAAATTGCGTTCTAGTGATCGCGGGTAACGGAACGTGAAATAGATTAACAACTTAATCGGGTAAAATTACGGGATACGTTTGATGTTCAGTTTTCTTGGAAAACTGTTGTTCTTAAAATTTGTTGTTATTTTTCTGGTCATAATTCCGTTTGGAATAAACGCAAAGTGCATTTCGTCTCGTCTCGTTTGACGTCTGTTTGACAGATCTTTCTTTCTAAATTTAGTTGAAAGGAATATCGAATTTTCTTTTGATGCGGAAGTTGCGGAAAATGGAATTAACAGGAAAATGTAAGTAAATAATCCCGGATATTGCACGTTTATACAATTATAAAAAAGAAATTTAGTTTGGAATAAAAATTTATTTTGAAGAATTTAGTTTGGAAGAAAACTCTTTATGAATCCATGGACATAATTTTTATTAAATACTCTGACAGTTAATCCTTGATTAAAAAATAAAAAAAATAACAAATGCAAAATTAAATTATAAAAAAATTAAAAATTAATAAAGAAATTTGAACTAGTACACACACTGATAAATAAATCTGAAATAAAATGAATTTAAAACAAAATAAAATAATTAAATAAAATATAATGTAAATAATTAAAATAAATAATTAAAATAAAGTGAAATATACTGTAAATAGAATAATAAAAAACAGAGAATTAAATAAAAGAATAATTAAAAAGGTTGATAGCAAAAGAGCAAAAGCAACAAAAAAAAATTAACAATAGAAAATAAGAAATACTTGGGGACACTAAAATAAAATCAACACTAAAATAATAGTTAAAAACATAAAAATTGGATTATTATTAAAACTATTTGAAAATAAAAAAGATATTTATATATTAAACCCAAAAAATATTTCAAAACAATATAAGTGTAATAAAATGTTCTTAATTGCTTAAAATAATCCGAATATGACCGAAGCTCATATAGCCTATGGTTTAAATCCAATAGGCAGTGGCTGGGACTTGCCCTCTTTAAAATTACATTATCATTTATTTGGATAAGTAAGATTTTTTAAATCACCTTCAACATAGCTTTTCTCGAAAAAGTCCAGACATGATGTGGTGTCACAGTGAACGCGCTAGGTCCACTTCCTCATGTCCAACACCGCTATTCTAGGCATACAATTTTAGGCTAAAAAAACCAATAGAAATTGAAAAATGAAGCTGCTCTGGTTCGACTTTACTAATATTTAACACCACTCAGTTTGTGATGACAATATTCATACCAGATTTCAGATTGTGCAGGCTAGCTGGAAGCAGCACGCGCAGATGGCATACAGACGGACAGACAACCCGAAACACAAACGGGTCTTGGCTAAATAGACTGAGGACGTGATTCTGAACAAGAATATATATTCTTTTCTTTACCTTTCTTCTTCAATGGGTTGCAAGCGAGGAGTCTTGCTTGCTCCCTTTGGGTGTGTAAAAAATTAATAAATATTTCAATTAATTGTAATTATTTATTTAATTTTGATGAAATTGTAGGATTATAAATAAAAGAAATTCTATTTCTATTTAATTTATCTAATTTATTTTATTAAAATAAATAAATTAAGTAAATATATAAAATTAAAACAAAATTAAGTTTCCAGAAGAATGAAGAGAAATTAGAGGAAAGCTAAGATCAAAAAAGCATGTGAAAAGGATCATTTCTCAACGAATTTATTTACTGAAAATTCTTTACATGAAAAAGACTCCATGTTCCGTTAGTTTATTATCTAAGCCTCTTCGCCTTCTGTAATTTCCCTTCCGAGCAAAACAAACTTCACCAACAACTGTAAGACTAACAAAACCAACAAAACCAACAACAACAGCAACACCAAAATCCTTGAAATTAGCAAATTTTTATTTAGAAGCGAATAATTTTTCACTTTTCCCAATTAGTAATTTTCAAGCTGTCGAGCAGAAGAAAGACTCTGAATGAGAAGGAAAAAACTGAGGAAGAAGCATAAGAACTACTAGATGAAGAAGAGGAAGAGTAAAGCTAAAGACGAGACCACACGAAGGCCAGAAAAACCGCACCGAATGACTGATATGGAACGAGTTTTTTTGTAATAAAAGTAATAATAAAAATAATAAAATAAATGAGTATTTATTTGCGAGCGTACGTGTGTGCGTATGTGTATTTTGAGTGTATTTTATGCGCATATTTTATGCACTTTTGAACTAATTAGATTTCGTAATTAAATTTTCTGCCGAAATGCGCATCGCAGAAAATTCATTTCACAGAGAAAACGGCACAAAATACAACAACAACAACAAATGGTGAAACAGAAAAGGAGAGCATCAGAAAAAATCTCAAACAAAATGGCTCTAATGTATTTTTTTCAAATAAACAACAAAAAAACAACGTTGCAAAGCAGCGAACCCACTTTTTCATGAGCTTCGCGTCCTCGGCAAACGATTTAGTGAAGAGAAAGAAGATGTAAAGACAGGGACTGCGGTAGAGAAAGAGAGAGAGAAATATAAAGAGAGAAAAGGAGAGAGAAGGATATTTATTGATAGAGAAAGCAGGGGGAGACGCGCTCAAGACGTGGTTGTAACACGATGTGTGTTTTCTGCACACGCTAATATTGGTGATGTTGGAGACTTTGCTGCGACCGCGGTCGTGGCGGTTATCCATCGCCGACAACGGTATAAAATTGTGACAAAGCAAAAACGTTAACCCCAAAACCAACCCAGGTACCAAACACAACATCGATTACGCCGACGATTTGTGGGGGTATTAAGTGGGTATGTACGAATGTATGCGTATATGTGTATGCTGGTGTTTGGCCTTTTGCATGTGTGTGTCTACGACCCTTTACGTGTTGAAGAACCCTCTCTACATCGTTACCCATAACCAATGTCGATTATCTGCTGATGTGTATGTGTGTACATGTAAATATGTGTATGCGTTTCGGTATCTGTATGCGAATGTGTGCGTATGTGTATGCGTTTGTGTGAAACAAGTAGGAACTCAAAGTAATTAACTAGGAAAATTTTAATTGCTAATAGTGAGTCGGTCGGTGCGAAGTCCTGCTATTGATGTTGCCGTTGTTGTTGTTGCTGCTGTCGTAATGTTGTTGCTATTAGAGCTGTTCTGGTGTTGTTGTTGTTTTTTACTTTTCTTTTGCTTATTGTTGTTGCTTCGGTAGTATAGAATTTACCGTCAAGAGCAATCCCAACCACCTGAAACGATACGCCTCACTCTCTTTATTTCCTTCTTCTCCTTCTTTTTCCTATTTTTCTATTTCATTCATTACCTTCCAGGCATCATTCTGCCTTCCTCGCATACCTCAGAAGTTTTTTCGCACTTCATGAAGGGGCTCGGTCGTCGATGCGCCGAAGGGGATTGGCACAAACTTTTCTTATATAGAATTAAAAAAAACCAAAGAGAAACCGCAAAAAAATAAATATAATAGAAGAGTAAAGACGAGTGGTAGGAGGAAGAAGAAGGAGAAGGAAAAGGAAAAGAGGAAGAAAATGGTAGAATACATTCATGCATATTTGCAACGTAGATTACCTCGTTTTGTTTAAATTGTTAATTAGTGAAAATATATACGCATTCTGAACGAGCCTGAGTGCATGTGTGTGCGCCACACCTATGGGCGTTCCTCTCAAGAAGAAAAATCTAAATACAGGTATTTTTTATGGAAGGAAAAAACTAAGACTCAGTGGCGCTTCTTTCACAAAAAGGAAAATATTTTGTTGGAAAAGTTTGTATTTTTACATTTTTAATACATTTCAAATGTGCTTAAAAGATTAATTATAATAAATCAAACAACCGCGTGTATTTATTTTTAAATCAGCCGAATATCTTGTTTATGAATTGATTTGAATGGATCTTGTTTGTTTGGAGGCGGTCGTATAGATTTAAATTAACGTTATGCCGACGTCATGTTGCAAATTCCTAAGCCTTCAAAGTGAATAATTTTCCCGAAATAGCATCCAAAATCATAAAAAAGGAAAAATTGACATGGTCAAAATGAGTGTTTGTCAACTAGAACTTAGTCTGCTGAGGCTGACCAAAAAATGTCTGATGGTCCGCTCCATACATTTCTATAAAGATGTTTCTAGCAAGAATTTTTCCAGGGAAGAATTTTAAAATGGTCTGATTTAAATGAAGTTGAAAGACTAGTCGTTAAGTAATACGCTTAATAACCAATTTAATTATTATAAATTAATTACTAGTTAAAAAAATAATCAAAGGAATTCAATAAATTGGTGATTATTAATGATAATCAGTGAGAGATGGTAAACCGATGATAAATCAATGTTAAATGTTGAAAACGATGATAAATGAACAAATCAATTTGTCAGCAATCGTCAATGTATTAATTGCCAGTAGAGAATCAGTCGGCAATAATCCGTTTGTGACCAGAAAGCATTAGTTCATCGACAATATTATTCAGAGACAGTGATCGCCAAATAGCCAATGATCAATCACGAGTTAGCGATCCATAAACAGTCAGTCAATAAATCGGCAAATATTCAACTATCAGTAAACTGTCAACAATCGATTCGTCAACAATTGACAGACAGTCGATGACCGTTCATGAGTCAACAATCGATAAACGGTCAACAATTGTCATACTATTAGTGATCGCTAAGCCGGGAACAATCGACAAGCATTTAATAATCGATGAAGACAGCAATCGTCTGACACCGGGAAATGAACAAAAAATATCAAAAATGCATAGTTCGATCAAAATTTACCATAAATGAACGTTGGCCATCACCTAGATTCCTTTTAAATATGATGTAAAAATACCGTTCAATATTTTTCATATTTTTTCTCTATCACAAAGAGATGGAGTTTCCTAATACATAATTTGCTATTACGAATATAATTCTGAACTGATCCAAATGATAGTAACCAGAGGCTCATCTTGTCAATACAATTTCGCGGCACAATATTGGATCCGGAGCAATCGTTTTAGGATTATCGAAATAATATTAATTTTTAACAGAAAAATTAATATTATTAATTTACTCCCCCCCACTAGAAAAAATCAACCGCTGCTTAATTCCAATCTACCCCACCAGACCTTATGATTTCAACAGGATGCCCCATGAGATGGTTGCAGTGAAATAAACTGGCGGTCTGTTGAAACGAATTACTAACCAAAAAATTAAACCAAGAAAAAAAACTAAATCGATAAAAACAAATTACAAGAAAAAAGAACAAATGAAAATTCATTTGCGCGGGTAATAAATATTTCTAACATACGTTTTTATTCGCAATTTACACGGTCGTATATAACGTTGATGTGCCCTTTTGTCAATGCTACACATGTGACACACATACCCACACATACACGTACACTCGCATTCGACACACCCCCAATTGCACCAGCAACGATACGTAACAGAATTCTTTAACCCTTTCACTCGCGTTTCAACGAAAACAATCTGCAAGCAATTTGAAAAAGTTCATTCTGTTTGGGGAAGGAGAAAAGGACATGAGAGAAAGAGGTTGTGACGAAAAAGTTAGTAAAAAACATGTATAGGAAAGAGCGATCGGAGTGAAGGTAAGGATAAGAGTAAAAGAATGCGTAACAATTGCGGGCAATCCGTTCAACAAACAACCAGACTGACAGACCTATTGAAAGGAACACGAAGTTAGGATGAAAGACAGTCCAAAACGTAAGGTAAATTAAAATTAAAGAACGTAATATGACAAACAATTTTGAGTGACGTGTTAGTAAACTTCACTCTCTTCGGTTTTCCATACACGAATTTATTAATTTATTTTGTGGTCACCAATATCGTCACAATTAAAAAACGATTTTCTTTGTTTTCTTAACGTATGATCATATGAAACGTTAAGAAGAAAACAAATTTTGAAAAAAACGTTATATAGTTTGATGTTCAAAAAAGATAGCATTCTAAGGGCATTTCTTGAAAGAGAACATTAAATATCAGGTGTAGTTTCTTATTTCAAAAAGCAATTAAAATTGGAGAAAGACATTCTTTCTTTATAACTTTACGTAAAATTTCATCGATTAATTGTCCCTTTATTTCAAATGTGCTACTTTAAAGGTAAATGGACATAAACCTTCAAACATTAAAATTATCATGTTAAAAGATTTTCCCTAACAAAATTCTGCACAATGTCCCCCAAGAGGTACCTTTAAGGATTCCAGTCTCTTGAATCTTCCTTTTTACTTATTTCTCTTTTCTCCTTCATGTTCTTCATCTTTTTCTTCTTCTTATGTTCTGCTGGAATTAACTGTAATTTAAACTGAAACACACACGAGCCATTTGCTGATTTTATTAGGTACTATTGCAATCAGCAGGAGCGCACCAACACAACACAGACCGGCCCAACAGGCCAACCGACGAACAAATAACATACGTGAAATTCAATTAAAACATCCCAATTGGCAACACTGCATCAGTCACAGATAGACAGACAACAAATAAAATTCGCTACGGCCGCAAATAACAAACGCATATGTCTCAAGAATAACATCGGAAGTGTGAAAGGGTTAAAGTAATGAACGGGAGATGTTAACAAAAAATTAATGAACAAAAAACTGAAAAATCATATGAGGCTTATATTTTTAAACAAACCTAAATTAATTATTCGCACTTCAGTGCATTTTAAGCAAAAGGACTAAGGGTTTGGGAAGAATGTAAAGGGTGTTTCAGAAGAACTAACTGATCGAGTTTAGATTCCCGAGAATTTCGGTAAATAAAACTTTAATAAAAGAAGTTGTAGATTTTAAAATGAAGAAAAAGAAGAGAAACTAAATACTTAATGAATTTCATTCCGTCTTAATGGACTTCACTGGCACGGAGATTTTACCATAAAAGTCCTCAAGGCTTCTCCTTTTCCCGAAGAAGTATTAGGCGTAGAGGAGATGATGAACCGAGGATACCAAACGTATGCCCTGAAAACAGCTTCGCCGGTAGAAGCAGAAGCAACGTGCAGACTGTAATGCATCGGAAAGGTCTCTAGAGCCGAAAGGAATCTAATTAACAATTTTCCAGTGAGTGAGCAGATTACGAGCAACGACAATGATGTCAAAGGGAATTTTCCAGCAATTTTGTTGCTTTTATTGTTTCAACAGGCTTTCAGGTGTAGCAGGCGATGGAATCGACAAAAGAAGGAGAGACGAGAAGGACAGGGATTTAACGAGTAGGACAATGACTGCAGCGAATGTGAATGAATGGAACAAGAATTTTGGAAGGATTGATGGGTGAATGGACGAAGAAGTAGTGAAGTAAAGTCCGGTGGACGAAAAACCGATGAAGTAATATCGTCCCAGGTTGTTAGTTAGTGCGTGTGTTTGTGTAGGTGTGTGGATGTATGTGTGCGTGCATATGTGTGTTTATTAAAAACACAAAGAGATTCAAAGCTAAAAGCGAACAACTTTCAATTAGTCGTATATGTCAGAGAGAGAGGAGTGGCAGAAGGGGTAGTAGTGACATCGACTAGTAGTGACGTAGTGAAAAGTGGCCACTATATATTGTTCCCCACCTCACAGTTAGCCGAAAATTAGACACCCAAAATTAGAGGCCCAAAATTGTTGCTTAAATTTTAGTGGTTCGTTGTAATTTTTTAAGTAAAGATTTTTACAGAATTTTCCAAATTTTTTCATTAAAAAATCTCCAAATTAAATTTTAAAATTATCAAAATATTTGTTTTTCGGATTTTTTAAAACTGCTTTTATTTCTATTTACTTTTAGGATTCTTTTGCGTTTTACATTCTTTTCATTCATTCTTTCTCTTTCTGTATTCCTGAATTTCTTCGCTGTTGTTGTTTTTGTTGTTATTGTTGTTTTTATTCACGTACGTATGACAAAAAACGTGCTTACGGTCAAAAGAATCTAAAGGCATCTTCAGCTGAGACATTTTATCTTCGCCGCGTCCGCCTTAGTCTGTCCTGGAGCATCTTTATCTTCATCGGCCTTTAACACTTTATCATGCAGTGTTGCCATTTTTATTGTCGAGTGGCAACACTTTTAAGCAAGTGACAAGTAGGGTAATTTTTATGTTTTCCTCCTTGTCTTTTATCTCTCAGCCCTTTGTCACCAAACAGGCAACTGACTGAGAGGACTTGTCATAGTCCTTTTAACTTATGCTTTTATCTTCGGAGAAATTTAGTTAAGATTTTAATTGGCATTTTTTTACTCGTTTCATTCTTGTGTATAAAAATGAAGTTGTGTAAGGACAAACTGTAGAAAAGGAAAAGTGTAAAAATAATAAATGCTTTTTAAACAGAGGAAGAATAAGTCTTATTAGGATACTGTTTTAACACGATGAGCATTAGATTTTACTAATATTTATGGAATTTCAAAATAATTAAAGATTTAAAACTTTAAAACGCCAAGATTAAAATGTTTGACTAAAATTTGTCGAACATTTGTAATTTTTTTAGTGATAAAAACTAATAATGTAGTAATAGAAAATATTAAATAATGAAGACATTATTAATTTTTATTATTGTCATAATTACAATTATTAACTATTTATTTGTCACGTAAGGAAAGGTAAATTTATATAATTATAATTATTAACAAGTAACGGCACACACTTTGGCCTGGCCGAAGCTACCCTACAACTCGTAATATAAATTAATGGTTTGATCCTAATAATCAGTGATCGGTGCACGTTCCTTTTAGTGTTGTATGTTGCCTTTCGTTGTTCATTTGCATCTACTAACCCACACAACTCTTCTTCCACACAACTCTTCCCAAAAGGATCCACATATAGCATGGTATAATAGTGGGCGTGCCATGCCCATTTCTTATCCATACTGTCACCTCAGATATAAAATTTGATCTTTAAAATTTCAATAAAGATTCTAAAGGGAGTCTAGACTTTTACTTCACAAAAAGTAGATTTCGGCCCAAACTTTCTTTGCTTTTCCAACACAGATCAGAGTGTGTTCTTAACCCATTAAAGCCATGCTATACATTTTCGAACACCTTGTTCTTTAACCTCTTCCCAAACCATGCCTTTTGTTTTTCTATTAATTGACTAAATTTCTAATTCGTAAGAGTGTCGTCTCTTTTCCACTACACAAATAACAACATGATTAACTTATTCATCGATACCCAGCCATTTTGGCTCCTTTAGTTCGTGCTCTCTTTATTCTGTCTCATTTTCTTCTACCTGACGGGTTGTTTTGCCATATTTCATAATTGTCCTTGTCCAACAACAAGAAGAGAAGGTTTCAACTATAGTTGTTGTTCCTGCAATCAAAACCTTCCAGGCAAATCTGCTTTTTTGAGTTTTGTTTTGTTTCGGCTTCGATTTCAGGCGTTTGCATAAAAACAATATATGTGTAAAGCCGAGAGTGCTTTGCCCCTTTGATTTACCCCTTTGCTTAGAGGATATTTTTGGGATATTTTCTACTTCTCAGCTGAACTTTAGCGAAAATTGAAAAACGGGATATTTTCGAAGCTTTATTTCTTAACGAATTTGCACCTCTAGCGAAAAACTTTAAAAATAATTTACTAATACAATCATGTAATATATCTCAATTTTTTAAGTAAAATTTACATTTTTTAATTGTAAATTAATTTTCAATTAAAATTTAATTTGGCTTTTATTTATTTTTTTCCTGTAACAAAAAGTTCTACTTTAGAAATAAAATTATTAAAAAAAACCATAAAAATTATCTCCGAAAATGGAATATTTGAGCGAAATTTTAAATTAAAAATTTAACATTTTCTTCCTTTTGTATATTTTTTTAGTTTTCTTGTTCTACTTACCCGGAAGGCATGAGCCAGGGATTCCAAAACTTTTTATTTGTGGAAAACCTAAAAAGAAATAAAAAGAATTACTGCAAAATAGCTCGGATTTTTCCTTTAGAATTGTTTATCAACATCTTTGAACGAATTGCTAGTAATTAATTTCTAATATTTTTTCCATTTTTCTTCTTCATTCATTCAATATGTATTTTCTTTTAATTAATTGATAAATTATTTGGGTTTATAAGTGAATAATAAAAGTCGTCCGCTCTTTCTTCTTCTTCATTGAAAACCCAGTAAGATGTTAAAAAACTTCTTCCAAGAAATCAAAGCAAAAAACAACAGTCTTAATCAAATTAACCCTTTAGCGCACACCCTTCAAGTGTTGGTTTTAATTGACTTTTAAAATGTGCCGGCAAACAAAAAACGACACACGTCTCTGAGTCACTCCACGAGGACTTCTTCACACGAAATAAGTGCACGCAATCGTTACAGAAAACGTTCACACCTCTTAACAATGCTTGCAACTCCAACTTCAAGAAATTCTCCCCAACCTCAGGGGGCTGGCTGGACGCGAGAGTACTTCAATTACAAAAGGGCGGCAAAAGATCAAAGAAATTTGAATTATTTTTTTTCTATAACTTTTCAAGCTTCATCCAGGATGAACCTTGGTCATTGTGACATAAAAGTTATATCGCTTTCCAAAAAAAAACGTATTTTTTAGCGAACCTATTTTATATTTTACGATTTAGGCAACTTTTGTGATTAATTTTTCTTATTGTGAACTTTGCATAGTTTTATATAAAAAAATTACAGTTTCTAAAAATTAATTTTCGAATTTTTGAAAAATCAATTCAAGATCAAATACGTATTTGTCATAATTATGTCAACTTTTTTCTAGAATGGATTCTAATAAATAACTTCTGGGCTGTATAAAGCGTCTGACTACGTGTTGATGTCAATAAAATTCCTATAAGGAAATAATTCTAAAGCGAAACTTATATTTGATAAAAACAGGAAAAATTTCACTTGTAAAGAATTATTTCATTATTTGTTAAATTGAAAAAAATTGTTTTGTTGAACCATTCTTTAGATTTCTCAAAAAGAAATAATATAACCTACCTACCTACCGCCCCGCCCCGCCTCTTTTGTTTCAATGTGTCGAGAATTCTGAATAATCACATGCAACAGCGTCTTCCGCAAATAATACATTTAAAATGCATTTGCCAGACTCCAATATATTCCTCACATCCTCTTCATCAAACACTAACACCTTTACACTCCACCACCCAATTTGTTCCCCCTTCACATGGTCCATTTCTATACGTTTCAATGGATTTATATCCGACGAACGTAAGCACAGCTTTCTAGTAATGCGGGTTTCGATTTTACCGTAACGCGAAAGGCATATTTATTAGCCTTAAACATAGGAGGGGTGCGAAAGACAGGGTGAGAGTACCATCAGTTGCCTTGACAGCTTCATTCAGCGCAATCTCGATGCTGCGACTGCATTGGTGACAACGATAACGACGACGACACTCATTGCTGTCATGCATTTATTACTTATTATGTCAAACACTTTTCCTCCCCCACCGCCCATTGTGCAACTTAAGAATCCACTTTTAAAAAGAAATAACCATAACAACAACAATAGCCATTACCAAAGAGTGACATATCAAAGCAAAATTGAGTTTGACAGACAAGCGCGCTAATTTTTCGTCGAGCCTTTTGTTTTTTGTTTTGTTTTACTTTTTCGCATTATTTCAAGGCGTCATCATCCTTGCCGTTAAGACTAAAACATCAAAAGGAACCTTGAAAAAAAGGGTTAAAATTTTATTGTGGCTTATTTTTTTCTGGTTGGGATTTTTTTTAGTTTTTTTTTTACATTTTCATTTTACTTGGAAGCGTAAAAATTTCTGTAAAAAAATTTCAATTGTTCTCGTGGCCAAGAGAAAAAAGAAGTCAACAGCAAAAAAAAAATAAAAACAATAACATTAGACTAGATAGACTTGGAATTACACTACATGACAAACTTTTAAATCTAAATATATTTATAACATAAGATCAGCTTCTCGAAAACACAATTTTCCCTTCTCGGTGTCTGAAACAATTAAATTATTCGTACTATAAGTATAAACGTACTATAAGTCTCAAAGATACTTAAGACACCGCCGTCATTGCAGAAAGGTTTATTTTGGAGGTCGCATAGGCATACTCCATGAAATTACTGAGGCAAAACAATAATATTCTGGATACGATCTCACTTTTTTTATTCCTTTCACATCCCCACTTTATGAATTTCTATAACCTTTATAAAATAAAATTACGCCAACCAAAAGATTGCTTCCAAAACAAAATTTTTAAAAATGAATAGGGGTGGTTTTATTCCGTTTCTAGATTCTTTATTACGGTTTTCTTCTAGGCAAAATTCACTCTGATGAACCTCTAAATGTCTGAAATATTGCAGAAGCGTAATTAGCATTTCCTTTTGGTGATCGAAAGAGGTTTTCCCGTTCTAGAGATTATGGTTAAACCCTGTTTATAATTCTTCTCGCTTATTTTAATAATCTGAGACCACTGTATAAATTATAGAGACGGCAAAAGGAAGTAATTTTTCTAGAAAAGCGCCAAAATACACATACCCCCGACGATCTGGAGCGAGCTTGCCCAACTGTTTAGTTGGACTAACCAGATCAACTTCCCTGTTTAGTTTTAAACCTCTCGCGACTCAAATTATACCAACCAGAAACCAACAGTTGCGAAACCTGACACTCTAGTACTGAGGGGAATAGGGCGCCTTACTTCACACTAATTGTCCGGTCGATGACCTTGTGAAAGTATCGTGACAACTATGGTTAGAATGCTGTTAGTCCCTGAGTACAAATTTATGCTGAAGGTGGCATCTGTTTCACTTGATACGCGTTAATTGTTTTAAACTAATGTGGGTCAATCACCATGCAATGAAGTTGACCAGTCTGTTCTTTGTAAAAATTATATATACCTTCTTTTGGTATTTCAAACTTGCAGTAATTATTGTTCTAAAATGATTGCATTCTAATAATTATCTATTATAATAATATTCTTCTAATTATAATTCATTAATATTAATGTTCATGAACTAATTAACATTAATATTAATATTCTTCTAATTATTCTTCTATCTAATAATTATTCCATAGAAATTCTTCTATCCAGCAAGTAACCCAAACATTTTAAGAATTCTTATTTTGGGAATGAGAATACAAATTCTCTGCGTTCATTTATTTGTTGCATAGTGTTCAAATTACTTAACCATGCCGACGCCTCTCTTTCTTTATCACATACACGTACCCATTCTGCACTCTTTTCTTTGCTGAATCAGTGATTTTCATTAGCTTCTGAATAAAAAATCTGAATCGGTGAGTTGCTTTCAATTTCCGTTTAAAAAACAGAAAAAGAAGGCAAAAAATAAAAACAATTAATTTATAAAACAAGCACAGGCTAATCGAAGAGAATTATCATAATATTAAAATAAAACGTTTGAGCGCTTTGGGCTTTTGTGGTCAAGAAAAGTGTTGCTTTTAATTAATTTGAGGGCATAATTTCCAATTTTCCCTATTGCAATATTTCAGCATGTTAACATTTTTATATTATTATTTTAAGGATTTCTTTGATACATTGTTTTAAATTTTTATCTAATAAAATTATAATGTTTGTCGTTTTACTTTATTTTGTCGGGGATTTTTAAAGCGTACTCCCGCTATTTTTGGTTTCTTCCCCGAGAGAGAAACTTTGAAATATTACTGTAATTTGAGAATCTCTAAGGGGTTATTCTGTCCGCCGCGACCTCTCCCTCAAATGTTTGTTCGTTGGAAAGAATGTGATTGTTAATTCAAATTTAAAAACCATACGAGTACTAAGAAAGCAAGAAAAAGAAAATAGTATTAAAAAAATAAGTGCCAAATTAATTAAAGGCCAATTAAAGAGAACAATGGATGATAAGGGTCTGAAAGGTATTGTGAAATAAACCAAAAACAAAGAGAAAAACATTCATCTCGCTAAAAATTTCGGACACCAGAATTCTTTATAAAACATCTAAACCTTACAATTACAGACAGTGTACAGAAATGTGACATTGCAGAAGAAAGAATTCGATAAAATCCTAGGACAATTCCTGTAAACGAGATTTTGAGATTCAAACGAAATTCCGACGAGGTCTTACAGTAATATCCGAGGAGACTTCAGAAGGAAGCATCTCTACGGATTCGGGAGACGAGATCCAGAAAAGGGGAATAAATATTAATCGAAGCATTAATCGAGGCATTAGTCATGGTTGCCTCATGGTGAAAGTGTTATACTGCTACAGAAATTGTTATAAATAGTTTATAAAAATTTTACATAATCTGTAAGAAAAAGTTTTGGGCTAAATCGCATAAAAAGTCTCATACAAACTGCTACATAAAATGTTATACAAATTTTGATAAAATAAATTATACGAAGTCTTAGACAAGTCTACGTATTATGTAATCTGCTATAAAACAACGTTTTAAAAAAGTTTTTTTACAAAGTGTTATAAAAAGTAATATACAAAATTTTATACGATTTGTTAAAAAACGTGATCTCTGATCTGGATTTTTTAAAAAGAAGCTTGCATTTTTCCATCTATTCGTTTCAGATATTTCACTTTTTCTCTATTTTCTCTCTCGGTTTACTTTTGTTTTTTCTGTGTTTCGATGTAATTAAAAAAATTAGTTTCTTTTGTCTACCCACAAATTCGTTTTTCTTCCTCTTCGTATCACTTTGTTTCGATGAATTTCGTCTTGTCATCGCTTGTTGAGTCGGTTTGATTTTGTTTTTTACGCCAGCTTCGTTTTAGCCAATTTTTCAATTAAATTTATAAATGTCATCTTTTTCTCGTCAGATATAATAAAAACAAAAATAAAAAATGTTAGCCTCTTAAAAAGAGACAGAAAGAAAAGAGTCATAAACGAATTTAAACGGAAGTGAATCGAAAGTTTTTTAAAGGGTGAGAAGTATTAATTGGCTTCAATATTTTCAATCTCTTACAAAAGGTTAATCAATTAAAAAAAAACAATGTTCCTCAAAAAATTATTTCATACAAAATTAGTAAGAAAAATCATTCTTAAGAATCTGGTAAGTCAAATGAGTCACCTCTTAACCACTTGTTTCTTTTTTTTTTTGAGAACCTTAATGAACTGACTTTCTTCGGTTTGATCTGCCGGATTGATCTGCTTCAACATTAGCTTCAACAACAAAAATCTCTTATGTAAATAAACAACGTAATGAAGATACGTAAAATTTTGAAATCGAATAACGTAATGAAAACAAAAACAGTGAGTCGTTTGTCTGAGGTGTTTTTTAGGTACAATCAAAGCGTGTAATCAAAGAAGAAGAAGATGACGAAGAAGAAGAAGAAGAAGAAAACGAAAACATCTTGAAAAGTAGCCATCAAGAAAGATAAATAAAAAAAAGGAAAGCTGGAGGATACTTCCAAGTATCCTCGCCTTCGAAACACTTTTAAATTCTTAACATGATTATTTTAATGATTATTCGGATTCCACGAATTTTCCGTGGAAATCTTACTTAACCCTGTCTTCAGTTTTCTTTTAGAAGCTAAAAATCCTAGAACATTTTTATCTGTTAAAGCTTATCGATTACTAAAAATCTTTGACATACTTATATATATATTCTTTATTTTTAAAACGCAATGCAAGAGTGATGGTATAAAATCACCTCAAAGTGTTTTCAAAACCTCCTTTTCGTTTCTTTTCCATAGTTAAAATTCTCTGAGATTTATCTTACATAAGATCATTCCATCCTTGGAAGTTATTTTAACGATAACTCAAATTCTACGAAATCGATTAATTCCATATTTTCATACACACTGCTATAGAGGATGTATATCATCCCCTCGGTTGAGCCTAAATTTTTAGGTTTTTCTCAATGCCTTGAAATTCTAAATGATCTTTTCATGTCCTAAAGTTCTCTCAACAATCACTCAAAAGTCACCGAATCAATTAATTCCATATATGGAAGATTCAACATCAGAAAGGGCACAGAGAATTTTTGCAAAATAAGTTGCTAATAATTCTACAAGTTCTCAACAATTCTAAAGAGTTTTATAAGATCTATTTATCTACTAAACTTCTTTCAACAATTGCTCAAAATTGACGAAATTGTTTAATTCAGTTTTTTAAAAATATAATTTTAAAAGGGCGATAAATTAACTCCTCGAAGTGGCTTCCAATAATTTTATGAGATTTTCCCTCTTAGCCCCAATTTCCATGAGATCACTTCATTTCCTAAAGTTCTTTTAACGATTGCTCTGAAAATTCTCTGAACAGAATAAGTTCATATTTTGAGAGCATGACACTGTGGCTATATCCTAGCGGGTTTTCTAAGGCTGTGTGTTATTTTATTGTGCGCGTTTTATAAATGATTACACATCTCTTTGAAGGTTTCCATTATTCGATAATTCTTTTCTTAATTACGTGGAATCCTTTAAATTCTTTTCGTTTCTCAAAATTGTATTAACGATTATTCAAAATCCTGGGAGTCCATAAATTCCTTATTCCTCACCCGATGAGAGAACCCAATTGCTCACCCGAGAAGTGAATACATTCTACCTTTCGGTAAACGGTTGCCGATATTTTTTCTAATTTTTTCTCAACTCCATAAAATGCTAGTTTTCCTTTCAAAAACTGAACAAATAGAATTGAGTAATACTTTTTAACTTACCCTGTGCGTGTAACAAATGATGATGTTGATGTGGATGCTGATGATGCTGAATCTGATGATGATGATGGTGGGTGTGAGGATGATGATTTGTTCCACCAATACCAACACTAGTAGCGGCGGCCGCAGCGGCAGCAGCGCTTAAATTGTGCGGCAAAAAGGCGGCTGCAACTGCTGCGTGAGCGTTAAAGTATGCCATACGAGACGCAGCTGCCATAGTCATCTGATGATGATGATGATGGTATTGCTGTTGTTGTTGTTGTTGCTGCTGGTGCTGCTGCTGATGGTCGTTATCATACGATGCAGTATGGTCGGAAGATGAGGAAGAGGAAATAATCGAAGCATTAGCTCCATTGGCTGTTGCATAAATTGCTGTCATGTCATCAGTAGTTGCCACAAGAGAACTAGTTTTCGCCGTTATTGCTGTTATTGCTGTTGTTGGTGCTGGCACTGGTGTTGGTGTTGTTGCTTTACGTGTTGATGTTGAGTTTGCTAATAATGATGTTGTAGAAGAGTCATGCGATGAAAGCGCTAATGCTGGTGATGATGATGTTGCTGTTGTTGTTGCTGTTGCTTTTGTTGGGGATATTTTTGCTCTTAACATTCTTGTTGCTGCTGGATACACATTCGTTGCTGCATGCGTTGGAGCAACAGCATTATCACCTGCGGCTGCGGCTGCGGCAGCCACTGCTGCCACCGAAACGGTTTCATTCAAACCGAGTAACTCTTGTATCCCGAAAGTAGCGCGTTGTGGCATTTTTGTTGCCGGTGTTAGCTATGGTTGGTATTGTTGTCGTGGTTGCTTTGTTTGCATCAAATCCCTCTTGATGCTGCTTCTTCCGGCGTTTTCTCTCGCTTGAATTATTTTAAATGTCGCTTACGTTATTATTGTTGTTTGAACTTTATTCTTCCCTAAACTTCTTTGCGCCGTTTTCGCTTTCGTTTAATGTCTTTTGTTGTTGTTTGTTTTCTTAGTTATGTCAATCGAGTTCTTCTTCTACGGCCTTTCTCATAATCGAGAATACTTTGTTCTAATTCTTCGGATTTTTGTTGTTTAATTTGTTTTATTTTTAGTGAATCTTTATATGATTTATTTTTATATTTATGTTTTATCTCTCTTGATTTAGTTTTGTCTCCGTTTCTCTTAATTTCAATAAATAAACTATATAAATATTAAATTTATTTATTTTAAACTTTATTTATTTAAGAATAAAAATAAGAAAAAAGGAATACATAAAGAAATTTATTATTGTTTTTGGTGTAATCATTTCTATAAAATATATTTTGTTTTATTTGATTTTATATTAAGCATACTTTTTATGTTTTATTTTATTTTAATTAATTTATTTTAATTTCACATTATTTTATTAAATTTTATATATCTAATACATTTTATTTCGGTTTTTTTTATTTTATTTTGTCTTTTATTTTATTTATGTTGCTTTATTTTATTTTCTTATTTTATTTATTATTTTATTTCTAATCACAATGTGTTTTTTTATTTTATTTTATGTAATTCAGTTTCATTATTTCTTTAATTTAATTTATTTTATATTTAGTTTCTGTTATTTTAAATACAATTGAATTTATTCTATTTAATTTAATTTTGTTTTATTTAAAATTTATTTTATTTTCTTTTATATTGCAGTATAGTAGTATTGTATTATTGCAGAATTTACTGCAATATAAAATTAAATAAAATAAATTTTAAATAAAACAAAATTAAATTAAATAAATATAAGAAAGTATTTATTCAAATTTTAAAAAATTGCAATATTTTTAACAAAAATAATTTCATTAATTAAAAATTAAAGTTTAAAATAAAGAGATTTTTTTAAAATAGTATTAAGTAAATAAGCTCTCCTGATGTATAAAATATTCATTTTTTATATAAAATTATATTTTTACAAATTTTTTATAGAATTAAAAAACATTACTATATTATTATTATTATTATTATTATTATTATTATTATTATTATTATTTTGTCTTCAACGAAATAATATTTTATTTTATTTAAAAATAAAAATTATATAAATTTTTCAAAACAATGTTTTTTAAAGTAACGCATAAGCTACGGAAATAAAAATTTTTACAAATTAATTTTAATATATTTTTTTTTATATTATTATTATTATTATTATTATTATTATTATTATTATTATTATTATTATTATTATTTTGTCTTCAACGAAATAATATTTTATTTTATTTAAAAATAAAAATTATATAAATTTTTCAAAACAATGTTTTTTAAAGTAACGCATAAGCTACGGAAATAAAAATTTTTACAAATTAATTTTAATATATTTTCTCAAAAATTTGCAACTATTTGTTCTCTATGAAACAAAAGTTTTTTCCTTTTTATTGTACGCTTATCTTTCAGTTCGTTTTATTTTGTTTTTTTTTTCTAAAATTAATATAATTATAATTATTTTATAAATTATCACAATTTTTTAATAAAACCACTTTCACACTCACTGAAAAAAACCAGCTTAGTCATTTTCAAACGTCAAGAACGTTGCGTTGACAATTAATGGAAGTAAATGCTTGTTAAGTGACAGCAATGGCACCGACGTAGAGACAACAACATGAGAAGACGATGGGGTTGACAATTATTTTATTCAACCAACTAGGAGACATCATCGCACGAAAGAGCGAGTGAGTTTGTGCGTGTGTGTGCCGTCGTTCAACAAAAGCCAACAAAAAAATTCTAGAAATCGTAAACGATTGGATTGATTGATGGCTTGATTTTTCGACTTTAAGAAACTAATTATTGTTTGTGTTAAAATCAGAAAATTTTAATTAACTTTTTCCAATTTTTAGTTCTTCTAATATATTTTTTGTTGCTTTGTATGTATTTTTAAAATTTTGGTTTTTCACTTCAAAAAATTTCATTATTTTAATATTTATTTTAATTTTGCTTTTATTACTTTGCTTGTTAAATCCATTTAATTTTAGACTTTTAATGATCGTGTGCTTACTGTGATTTTTGTTTCTCGTTTAGTTTTCCTTAAATTTTTCTCTTTTATTATGGCTTATTTATATTAAATCTTTTTTGGATTTTTTTATTTTAATTTTTTATATTTCTAATTTATTTCTTTTTCAATTCTTTTAATAAATTATTAATCTTCTGACGCTTGTTGCGACACAACCGTACGCCAACGCTGTTCATTTGCGTTTGTGTTGTTTCGTTCATGTTGAAACCGGTTTTAAACACACCTGTCTTGTCCGCCGTGTCGATTTGCATGCATTCGTAAGTTACGACAGTGTTAACTTACGCTAGTTCAATAATGGCGATCATTACGTGTTCATTACGTACGTCAAGTGATGCCGTAAACGCAATTGTCATTATGATCATCATGGCCATCATCGTAATCGGTATTGTCGTCACAGTCTCGTATAAAATTCGGCAGCACAAACACGAATTTCTTCAACGACAAATTCGCATTAATTCTCACGTAATACTGCCGCACATCCATTTCGTTATTTTGTGTTTTGGGCCAAAAACTTGCCACAGTTGTTAACGTTACTGTTGTTGTTGTCGTAGCCGTTGACGTCGCATAAAATACTCTCTTCAAACACCGGCTTAGCTTTTTCAGCGCTTAACTTTTCAGGCTTCTCACTACTATCGCTACGACTGCATTCGTTCCGCCTGATATCGGCCGTGCAGAAAGCGCTGCCGTTGTTAACTCTTTCGCAAATTTCAAGCCAGAACTGAAGGTGCCTTTGCAATCGTTTTTGCATAATAAATTTCTGTTCACTCCTTTTTCTGCATTCGTTTGGAGTTTCTCAAATTTCTTATGCAAAATTTTTGTCGAAAAGCGTCGTTGTTCGTGCGTCGGCAAAAATTTCAACATTGTTTAAAACATCCGCGATGGGCGTCAACCTTTCCACGAGCCACCTGGTGGACCTAATCCAGACTTTCATTGAAATTCCTGACAATTACTCGTTTCTTCTTACGTACTATAGCGGCACCCTTTATTCTTGCGCTCATTTAGGCTCAATCACAGAAACAACGACTCTAAGGTATGGTTTTTCTCCTCTCTCAGGTTTCGTTAACGCATGCGCCGCCTCTCATTAATCATGCAGGAAGCCAAAGGGAGAGAGCGAGAGATAAATCGAGGTATTATTTTATGCAAAGAGTATAGTTGCTCGTTCTTTTAGTCGTTTGCTTCTGAATTCTTCATAAGGAGAATAATTTCCAAGGTCTTCCAGAGGGTTTTCAAAGGTCGTCTGGAAACGCAATTTCTTAGTGTGAGTTAATGGAAAGACTTCAGGTTAGTGTTAGTTTGAAAATTGCACTGGTGTTCGTGGGGATAGACTTGGGTTAGTGGTTTGCATTGGTGTTATTTGCCTTATTTGTTATTGATGCTTTTATCGCTGTTTAATTAAATGTAGGAGAATATGCTGTCTTCCTCTGTTTTTTTATCATTCATGAGTTAAGAAGACATTGATTAGTGCTTATGTTTTCTTTCACTTACTCTTTCGTGCTCTCAGCCATACCATCGCTCCGTTTTTTTTTTTTTGGGTTTAGATATTCAGTTTTAAGGGAGTAAGAGCTACGGAGAGTATTTTAATATTAATGGAGGACGCCAATTTATTGTTTGCTGGCTCATATTTTTGTTGTTGCTTGTTTTAGTTGTTTGAGAAAGGAGAGTGCAGGGTGTGAATGCATTGATTAGCACTTGAAGTAAAATATTTTTCTGAGATGAATTCTTTTTTGGTGTTTTACAATTAGTGGTTTTTTAATTAATAAACAATTTTTATATATTATTATTGTGAAACAAAATTACCGTAGAATAATAAAAGATATTATTCTTTTCATTATATCATTTTCGATATAATGATATCGAGATATCATTTTCGAAAAATGCAAAGAATGAAAAGTGACAACAATTTCTAATTTTTATTTATATAGAAAAGAAATTTTAGAAGTTTTTGAATTATATTACAATAATATATCTAATATTAAAATATCTATTCTGTTTAGCAAAATCTATTTACAATGACAATTTCAAAAAACCAAGGAAAAGTTTTCAATAAAGCTTTAAAACAAAATTTAATAAATTCATTTTACAAATTTAAAAATATTATTTTCGTTACTTTTCCTCCGTACCTGCCCCTGCGAACACGTGCATCACACACGCACACACACATGTTCGCACGAGAGAAGGATGTACAAATTGAAATCGTAACTCTTCACTCTAAATCGAAAATTAGCGGGGTTTTTCTCTACCCCCCCTCCCGAACCGGGTGTATCCAAAAATATAAAATTTGTTTGATAAAGTCAAAGAGAGAATTTTGCTTCTCGGCAAACGAATGCAAAAATGCCGAAGGGAACACATTGCAGTTAACGGTATTTGAAAAAGATGATGATGAAAGAGAAAGTTTTAAACAAGCACAAAAATGATATTCTAATGTCCTAGCAATGAATTGGAAGCCTCTGAAAAGTATTAACGTTCTATCAGCATTTGTTTAAAGACAGAGTGAGGAGAATGGGAGTAACTCCTACGTGTATCAATATTGGACATCATTACATTGAATGGCTTAAACTAGAAGAAAATTGATTAATGAAAAAAATTAATTGCAAAGAGCAGAAGTAATAGAAAGCAGTAGAACAAATAGTCAAAAATTTTTATGAGATTTGTCTGAAAATTATTAATATTTTATTATTTAAATATTCTCTCTCTTTCTGCCTCTGTCTATCTCTTTCATACGACTTCACAGTCGCCACATAACTTTTAAACCTTTCTTATTATATTTTTTATTATTTCTTTCTTGCGGTCATCATTGTTTTGTCCTTGTGCCTTGTTTAACGCTTATGACCTTTTTTCAATAAAAACAGTCTAAAGCCCTTTTCTTTAATTCCTTTTAAAGCAATCCGTCAAAATATTTGCAAAACAAATGGATCCATCACGTATTCATTTTTATGACAAAACCAAAAATTAAGAAAAAAATAAAAATAACACAATTAAGACTTGAAGCCGCTGCTAAGCGACTGAACAATCTAGATATCTTGTAGACAGTATGGAGCCGCTTAGGAATGTTGAGGATAAAACCCTAAAAACAAAGATTTTTGAGAAAAATATTTCTTTTAAAAAAATATTTTGAACATAAAATAGAAAAAAGAGAAATAAAAGACAAGAAAACCAAGAAGATAAGGTAGAAAAAGGTGACGAAGAATGACGTCAAGAATAAAAAAGTAAGAACGACAATAAACAGAAGTAATAGAAAATGAGATTTGTTTAATAAATAAAACACTAAAAAGTGTTAAATGGAAAGCAATAAATTGTTGCAGAGAATATTTATTAATTTATGAATAATATTTAAATAATTTGTGCTTCATCCAAAAATTAAAAATTAAAATTAAATTAAATCGAAAAATATGCACAAAATTAATTGAAAAAATATTACGAAAATTAATTACAAATTAGTTTAAGTATATTTTTGTAATTATTAACCGCCTTAAAGATTTGGGAAATATTTAAACTTAAAACTTATAAAACGTAAAAAACAAATTGCTAAAAAATATATCAAATGAAATTCATTGAAAATTATTTAAAAAAATTAATTAAAGCTATAAACATATTTTTAATGATTTTACGATTATAAAAATACATTAAAATTAAGAAATATATTATTATCAAATAAAGGAGTAACAAATAAAGGAGAGTATCAAATAAAGGAAAAAATAAAATTATGGAGTTTTTAAACAGATATTTTAAAAGCTCATTTTAGTTTTTAATTATTTAATCGTTTCCAAGGATTTCATTCCCGAATTCATCCAAAAATTAATTTAAAATACCATTAGCGCCTCCAATAAATCTTAAAGAAATCCTGTTGACACAAAATGCAGCGTATTTCATTTTGGCGCTTTTGTGTGTTTTCAAAAATTGATCGAAAAGTAATTAAACTCCACGCGTCATACAAAGAAATACAAAAACGAATCTTGTTAAAAACTTTAATGAAGACAACTAAAAAAACAAAGGACATAATTGATGGAATTACCTTCATGGAACCAGAGGAGAACCGCGAAAAAATCGCGCTTCTTAAATCAATTGAAACTCATTAAGCAATCAATATTCACGAATTTATTGTTAAAATTGCCCATTGAACGAATGATTGATTGATGATTGACACATTGCCTAAATGAATGAGTCATAGTCGAAGGAAAGAATGAATAAAGGCTCAGTCTATTCGATTTGATTAAGGTAAATCGTACTTCGAGAAGGTTTGTATAGAATTGAATGTTGTTTTTGTTTTTGTTTTGAAATTGAAAGTAATGAAGTTTAATGAAATTTGATATTTTTTCAGAAAGTGATTATTTATTCTGTTTTTTTTATTTAATTTTTTTTGTTCTCTAGGAAGCCCTTTTGATTGTGCTTCGTTGGAATTTTCGTTGGAAAAATAATTCGCTGAGAAACTATTTGCCAAATGTAATCAAACAAAAATATACGTGCCCTTCTCTAACAAAATCAAAGCAACAACAACATTCAAAAAACAACAAAAACAAAAACAAGATTTTTCATAATGCATTTTTAAGAAATTCTTTAGCATTTAAAATTGAATGGAACATTTTGTTAGAAATAATTTTTATTATTAAACGAACAACAAATGAATGGATGGACGAGCCGTGTGGAGGATGCCTTCAAGCCTGGTGGGTTGACAGAAAAAAAATTCAACAGGAATGTGACGTTTCAATTTCCTTTTTCTGCGCCGGTTATAAAATCTTACCCTGAAATGTGATCAATTTTTAAAATTCATAAAATAATCAAATTAACAAAAGTCGTTTTGTAAAAAAGTAATCCTTCGAAAAGCTTGGGAGTATTGGTTGAATAATAAGAATGAATATTATTATAATAAAAAATTAAATTTGTTCATTTTTGCTTTCGTTTATTACTTTCGTTATTTTTTGGGTTTATTACTTCGTTTATTTTTGCGTCTATTACTTTCGTCAATTTTTTCATAAAAGAATAATAAATATTATTTCAATTTTTTATTTATAAAAATGTTTAATTATTTAAAATTTTATAATAATTTAATTTTTAATTAAATTGATTTCAGTAAATATTATCACAATTAGTAACCAAAATTTAAAGATTTCTAAAATTTATCTTATAATAAATCATATTTATTTAGAATATTTCAATTTATAATTTTTTAATTTTTAGTAATTAATTTGACAATTCATTAAATTTTAATACCTTTAAATTTTAATTATTAATAGCTACCTATAATAATAAAATAATAGTTTCTCTTTCCTGTTTCCCTTCTTGAACGCTTATTAATCCTACTCGCTCTTGTTCTTACCCATTTCTTAATCCTTCCTTTATGAATAATCTCGTTGTATTTTAACTCGTCATCTCTCGTCATCCTGTTTTAACTCGTCACTTACTCAATTCATTTGTTTCTGCTTCTCACAGTATGGTTCTTGTTTTCCTTTATATTCTCGTTATTAAACTCGTAGGTTTTCTTCATTTTTTGTTGTTGTAACGCAATATTTTCTTGTGATAATATAATTAGCAATCACAGCCTCAATCCTATCAAAGGAATTACTTTCCATTAATAACACCAGATGGCGCAGTTGTGTAACACCATTTATAGCTAATTGGTAACCTAGAGGTTAGTGTCTTTGCTAACAAATTGCCTGCCTCAAATGGGCAGCTAATCAACAAAATACGATTATTCCATGATTCCGGTAATAGGAAGAGGAAGCTTTACTATGCATGGGTATTGGTATGTATGAGTGGGAATGTGTGATTGCTTTCGGTTTTAAGCAAGAAAAGCCCACTAAATTCTATCGATAAATTTAGCAATTTATAATAATAAATAAATAAAAACATAATTAGTTAATCAAGAAACGGAAAAAATAAGCAATGAATAAATTTCAAAATAAAAAATTGTATGTATAAATAAAAAATAAGTAAATGCGTAAATAAATAAAGAAAATATAAATAATATGGAAATAAATAAATAAAATAACAAGCAATTAAATAAATAATATGTAAATAATAAATGACAAATAAATTAGTAATTATTAGTAAACAATTTGTAAATGCATTAAATTAATAAATGAATACATTAATTTGTTACTTATAATAATAAATTGAAATAATACTAATTAAAAGATTTTTATTTTAACTAATATATTTAATTAATAATTATATAAACAAATAACTAAATAAGTAATTACATAAATTAAATAAATGAAATAATTAAATAAATAACTATTTGAATAATTAACAAAAAAATAAGCTACTAAGTAAATAAATAAATAAATGGGTTTAAGGAATGTGTAAATAATTAAAAAATGAAAATTAAAAATTAAAACAATTAATTAAATGACGTAAATGAATAAAAAGTAAATAATAAATGAACAAATTTATTAATTGGTCGGATGTAAATAAATAAAAAACAAAAAACAAATGAATGAATAAATAAAACCATATAAATAAATATAAATAATTCAGCACTAAAATAAATAAATAAATAAATATACAAAATAAATAATTATATAAATAAAGGAATAAAAAATAAATAAATCAATAATTAGGTCAATAAATAAATAAACCAAGAAATAAATAAATAATTTAATAAATAAACATATTAATATATAAATAATAGGAAATAAGTGATTAAATATATAGAAAGTAAATACTAAAAATGGATTGGAGGAAATACAATAATAAAAAAATTAAATAATTACCAACAATTTAAAAAATTCAAAATTTCAATTATCACTAATTCTTTACTTATTAAAAAATCAGTTCATAATACTTGTAAAACCAGTTTTATTTATTATTTTTAATTCTTAAATGTATATTAATACATTATTCATTATTGCTGTGGTTTTAATTAACAATTTTATATATTTATTTAATTCTATTTTCGCTTCAAACTTTAAAACTTTAATTGTATAATAATTTTATATTATTAATTATATATTAATATATTCATTATATATTTATTAATATTTATTTATTTAATATTATCAACAAATTCTTATTAATTAATTCATGCTAATTCCAACTAGCTATTATGTTTAACCAGAATTTTCATTTTACTTAGTAGTTTAATTTTATAATTATTATTTTCAATAAAACCCATAAATTTTTATTATTAATTTTATTATTATTATTTTCGTTATTATTATTATCATTACTTTAATTATTATCATTATTATCATAAGTATTATTACTTTTAATTTATTACTTTTGATTTTATTAGAATTTTTGTTTATATTTATCAAATTGTATTATATTTTTATCAAATTGATTTTTATTAACGCTATTTAATTTTATTGGAAACTGCTTAATTTTTATTATTATGCGCCTTTTATTTCTTCATCTTATTTTTTTAACATTTACTTTAATACCAATAATTTTAACATTTATTTCTACCGATATTTAATTCTTTTATGTAATTTTTGTTACCAGTATTGTTATTATTATTATTATTATTATTATTATTATTATTATTATTATTATTAATATTATTATTAATATTATTATTATTATTATTATTATTATTATTATTATTATTATTATTATTACTTGTTATTCTTATATGATTATTAATATTACTTTTTCGTGATTATGGTCATTAATATTATTATCGATAGAAGTCTATTATAATTATACAACTTAAATTTTTTCATTAACTTTGTATTAATTTTTAACAACTATTTTCTTATTACAATTTTTCTTCATTTTATTCTTTCTTAGCATTTCATTTTGTTTGGATTATTTGAATTTTGATTGGAAATTAAATGCATTGAATTTTTTCAATTCTAACAAAACAATAAAAGCTGAAAAAGAACGTAATTTAAAATTAATTATTTTATTTATTATTCTACCCATTTGGTTTTTCTCGATTTCTTTTTTGACTCGACAAAAATGACCTTATTTCTGTGAAGGATCCGTATTATTTCAAAATAATGTCTTTACCACATTCTTGAGAATTAACGCGATGACTGATTAATTGATGATGCATAAAATGCACTTGAAGTTATTTATGATAATCACTCTGGTCATTACCACAACTAACACTCTTTAAAATCATAAAAAAATTCTTTCATGTTTCCTTTTTACTTTTTCTTATGGTAATTTCTTCTTCATTTTATGGCAATCATTACGAAAAAGGAATCATAAGAATGCAATTTGAATGTAATTGCAGATGCATTCTTAACCCTTTTAAGGCGCACTTAACCCTTTGATCCTTTCCCTCTTTGTTTCGTTAGAATGTTTAGGACGCGACCAAGAAGAAATTAATTAATTAAAAAAAAGAAGGCGTCACCCACCAGGAGGTCGATGGTTCGATCGCTCGCGTCGGTGGCACAAGTTGCCACCTCTTAAAAGTTTATTTTATTATAATTTCTTTCATTATTTTTCCTGTTTTTGTGAAATTATTGCTGCTTTCATTGTTTGAGAGAAACAGAAAGAAATACACTAAAAATCAGCAAAAAACATACGAATTGAAATACTTTTAATAAAGTGTTTCTCGAAGTGCGAAAAACAGTGAGATGCATTGAAGAATGGTTGAATGCATGAATGCAGAATGAATGAATGCGAAATGAATGAAAGTTCAGAATGAATAAACTCTTCAAAATAATAAGAAGGATTTGACAGTTAATTTGACAAATAAGTCTTTGATGTGGGCGTTGGCAAATGCATTGGCGACGGTGGCGACAACGTTGGCAGGTTACTCTCCTCAATGCAGTTGCTCTTGTTCTTGCCGTTGTTGTTGCTGCAAACCGATTTTTGCTTTCTAAGAATTCTATTGCAATTATTGTTCGCCCTCGTCAATGACTTGTCTCAGCAAACGCTCGAGCACTTAAATGTTCGCTCGTCCGTTCGTCCGTTCGTCTCTCTTTCTGCCTCGCCTGTCCGTCTCATTCTTGATTAGTGTGAATTTTTATACTCTTGAAATGTCCTTTACAATGGATTTGCTTTGTTTTGTTTTTGTGTCCTGTTGCATCTTTCTAATTAGTTTGATGCAAAAACTGAGGGTTTATTAGGCTCGAAGACCGCTTCGTGTTCCATCTTCAGGCCATCATTAAAGGATTGAATCGATGAAAGACTTGATGGTGAAGTTGATAGTGATGGTGCGAGGTATCCTGGTGTGAACATTGTGCCGAATGTTTAAGAGTTAAAATAACAAAGAAAAATGTGGAGAGGGAAAAACAGGAGAGAAGGAGACGGAGGAGGAGGTGGTGAGAGGCGTGAGTACTTAGGTGTGAGTAGGTGTGAATGTAAGTACTTAAACCTGTTGTTTTTTCATTGTTTTTGAATTTTTTTTATGTAAAAAATTAATCTTGCAATCGTAAAGACAAAAAGAGTTCTCTTTTATCGCGAAAACTCAAAGACATCAATTTGTTTTAATAAACGAAATTGAAATTCCCGAAAAAGGAGAAATGGAAAATGAATATTGTAAGGAGTGTCATTATTTTTTATTATTAATAATTATTATCAATTGCTCAAATTTGTGGAAGTGGAAAAGGATATTGCTTCTTGGCTTTGAAATGAAAAAGTATGTTTCTGAAACTGTGCTCCTGAATGGATTTTTATCGATTTTTGAAGACGTTCTTTAGAGAAACTTTTGCAGGTATAGAAAGAATTCGTTCTATTTATAATAGAATCCTTAATTTCTAGAGCATAATTTCATTCCTTTCTTGAAGATTATTTTGTGTGTCTAAGATGTTGTCTAAGAAGAAGGTGATCGCTTCCAATTAACAGCGCGTTGTTTGGGTTTAAACTTTTTTATCGGTTTTGGGCTTGTCTTTTTCTATAAAGGCATTTCTCTCACTTTGGATGATTCCTTTAAATATTTTAAGAGCTGTCAAATTCCTTTAATAAAATAATTTTAAAAAAATAATAATTTTAATGATTTTGAAAATTTGAAATTGCTTTTATTCGTTATTTATTCATCAAACGACCCAGCATGAAACTCTACCTATACTTCTTCTTGTCCTTCACTGCCGTCACTCACAAACCAATTTCGTTTTATCACCAACAAAACAACAACAATAAAAGAGATGAGATCCATTGCGCCCTAATCAAATAATTTGTGGCAGTCTTTTATTTAAATCAGCAAAGAGTGTTTCGCGAAAAGAAAACAAAGTAACCTACATCACCAACAACAACAACAACAACCCGAATAACAATAACACCATTACCTCCAGCAACATCACCAACAACATCATCAACTTCAACAACAATTACCAAAACGCAATTACAATTTAAAAATAATATCGTCACAACATGAAATTAAATAGCTTCAAATCAACACATACACTCACACATACACGCATATTCATTCCATATTCATGCCAACACAATAAAGAATGGCGCAACCGGAAACGGCCGCCTGCCGCCTTAACGGCACGTTATTGATAATGACTACTTCTGTTGCAACTTTTTTCTATGGCGTCGTCGTTCCCTTCATTCAACCATCATTGCATCTCCCCTGCCCCGCCTTCCTACGCTGGCAACCATTCCAATCATCCTCCATGCGTCCATTCAATCAACCATTTATACATTTAATTGTTGGTGTTGTTGTTGTTGTTGTTGCCATGATGGCAGCCTGGTATGATGTTGTCGCGGTCCACTTGAATTTCTGGCTGCCAGCATCGCCCTGGTTGGCTGAATTCTCTCATTTCTCTCGAAAGTCTCGTTAAATCGAAAGTGTCGCGCGAACGGGCGAGGCATCAACCCACTCATTGCGCGCTCGATTGGATTCATTTATTAAGAAAATACTGAAAGCGCAGAGAGAGAGAGAGAGAGCGAGGGGATAAAGAAGAACAATGACATTTTTAATAAAACCAGTAACAAATACAAATATCAACAACAACAACAACAACATAAATGGCAATAAGTAGATGTTGAAAAGGGATTTCTTTTTTACGAAGGGGTGACCGACTGTTTTCGTTTGTTGTTGCTCGATTATCATAATCAAATTTTTATTATTATTCGCCTCCTTCCTCGTCCTTCGACGAGGAGCTTCAAAAACGCAGCATACAAAATTGCCCCGTTATTGTTGATGCTGTGGTTGTTGTTGTTGTTGTTGCCACTTCACACACTTCATGATTTGCCGCGTATTTATTCGGAATTTGAATTTTGAAGGGTTGCCGCCATTAATTCCGTTTTTTTTTTGCCATAACGGCAAACGCCCGTTTTTTTTTTTTTTTTTTTTGGGAAAGCCATCTCTCCCTTCTTTTTCTCTCTGGCATTCAAAACAACTACAAAAAAATTAAACTCATCAACGGGCACAAGAACAAGGCTGATGTTAGAATTAGGCGGGAAGGTAAAGAAGAAAAAATAACATTAATAACAATTTATGACACTCCTCATTTTAAATGCTGCTACTGCTGTTATTGTTATTGTTGTTCTTGTTGTTGTTGTTGCTTTAAATTGATTATTACAGAAGCCGTTCCGGAAATTGTAAGGACTCTTCGTTATCTTTTTCGAATACGCTTCAACTTCAGTTAAGCTGATTTTCGTTGAAGTTTCAAGAAGAAGCGTAAACAATCGAATTGAAACGAATTGAGTGTTTGAAGTGTTTGCATTTGGTTTTTACTGAAGAACCTCCGTTATATTTCATCCAACGTCCGTTTTCTCTCCACCGTGTTTTAGCGTTTACATGCTGACCGAATAGAACGCAAGTGGGCAAAGCTTCTTGACTCGATTAAAATGCCTTCGTGTTTGATTGTCCATTTTTCCATTCCTGCCTTTATCCCCAACTCTCTCTCTCTCTCTCTTTCTTTGGCTACATCATCTCTTCATCTTATGGATCTGCCTTTCCGTTAAATCAAATTTTCAATTCTTATTCTTGAGAATGTGCGAAAATATCCGGTGCAGAGCGTTGCCAACTGTGTATCTTGCAAAGACGGCTGCTAAAACAACAACAATAATGATAGGAATTACAGCGACTACTACTACAGTAATATAATTTCGAAGGAGGTTTTGCAAAAATGAGTTTAATAAGAAAATTGGAGCCCACAATAAAATGATCGTAATACTCAAAACTCAAAGCGGCAACAGCAACTTATAGAACAATGCCATTAACAATATTGAGCGACGGTCGGACTAGGTCGGATAGTCGGATAGCATTTTATTAATTCAAAACTCCCAAAAGAGATGCAGTTTCTCTTATCAAACGAAGTCATTAAGATCACCACAAAACTCGGTTATTCCTAAGCCATTTTCTCGGGCATTTTCGATATTAGAGAATGGTCCAAAAAAAACTTAAGAAATAATGATTAAAGAAAGATACGTTAACCATTCATAACATCTTCCTACTTCCACAAATTTTTATTGAATCCTTAATTTTAAAGTGTATCACCTTCCAATCATCATCGTGATCACTTTCTAACAATTTGATATCCTTTAAATTTCGTTTATGAATAAGATTTTTATCAAAACAAATTTCTTTACTCAAAATTTCTGTCCAATCATTTCTTTTTTTATTAAAAAAAATTTTTGCTCATAACTACAAAAGACATTAAAACATATTAGAGAAATTTCCCACGAATCACAAAAAGGAAATGAAATATTCTGTTCTAAATTGGTATATTATTAATATACGAATTAATTAAAAGATATGAAGAGAGAATACGAAGAGAAAAAATAACAAAACACGCCTGTAAAATTATCAAAAGGACTGATAGATCGACAATGCCGTTTAAACAAATTCCAAGTATTTTAAATAAAAACCAAAACCAACAGCTCCGGACAGAACAAGTCCTCAAAACAAGACTCAAAAACATCGGCAAACAAAACAAAACCAAAACTGAAAACGTTCAAAATCGGAACAATCTGTGTTAGAAAAAGGAGGAAGCGACAGAGGAGGGGGAGGGGATAAGGTGTTAAAATCTTTAAATAAGTTGCTAAAATCCTTAAATAAGGTGTTAGAATCATTGCATAGAAGGCGTGGCATGCGCATAATTAATGTCATTAAGAAATCGCTTTTGAAGATCATTCTTTTTTCTTTGAGTCTAAATTTTGTCGAAACTCCTTTAAATAAATAAACGTATATTACCAAAAGTAAAAAGAACAATAAAAAATCTATTTAAAAGGAATTGTACCTGGCCTTCTTCTTTCTCTTCTTCTGCTTTGTTGCCGCAATAATTCCCTCAAAAAATTGTCATTTTCTTTGCAGGCAGGTAAACAAAAGACGGCTAAAGATAACGAAACTTATGACCGGCTAAAAATATGACCGACCTCGGTCTGAGATATCTGACTGTCTAAATATTTTGACAATTAATACCGCAAAACAAGAAAGAAGAAGACAATCGAGAATGCAGAACATAAAGGAAACAAACAATAACCGACGGAACGAGAAGTAAAAACAAGCAGGAAAGAATTGTTTAATCTGCCAAAGGAATTTAATCCTCAATTTTTAGAAGAATATTTTTAGAAGAGTTTTGAAGTGCCCAAAAAGGAATTTACGTTTAAGTCCAAAAAATAATAAGAAATGTTAGAAAATAATGAAAATATAAAGCAAAATAATAAAAATAATAACAAAAATTTGGAAATTATTCACTCTTTTATATTTTTAATCAATTCAAATTAATTAATTTCTTAATTCAATGAAATTTTTTTATATAAAAACATAATTCTTATAAAGAGAATTCTTGTATAATTTATTTTACTAATGTATTTTTTTAGAAATTTCTTTGCTAAGAAAGATGTCTAACAAAAGATGGTTTCATTAAAAATATTTCCATGAAAAATCTCCTTTTTAAATGCAAAATATTTCTTATATAAATTAGCAAACTCTTTAAAATCTTGGCTTAAAATCTCATTTATTTTATAGGCAAGATGATGATGATGATATTTATCTTTTATCATTTTTAATCTTGTAATTTTTTAAAATTTCTAATATTTAACAACTCATTTTAAAAAGTTTCGTTTCAATCATAATTATTAACTTATTTTTTTAATTTATGTTGTCCTGAAATAATTCCAATCATAAGACAATATCAATAACAATACCAACAAAATCAAAGACAAGAACAAAAGCAGCAGAAGCATCAGAAGACTTTTCTAATCAGGAATGTCTTCGTTCCTTCGATTCAAAACGTTCTAATACGGTAAGGTGAGGCAATGATTAAAATTTTAAAAAAATGATGGTTTTGATGATAATCTTTTTTGTTAAAAGAACAAAAAAGAAAGAAAATGTAAGGAAAATCATTTGTACGCAGTAATGAAAAAATTGCTTACTGATGCTTACGGTAATTACGATAATAATGGTTGCAAAAAATCAAAGGCAAAAAGGCGAACACTGGGAGGGAGGGTGAGTAGCTGTAAAAGTATTCAGAGAATTTTAAGCTTCTAAAAATAAAAAATATAGATACTTTTATGGAAAGTATCGATGATATTTCAATTTGTTCTTAATCTCTAGACTTCCATTTCATGAAAGGACTGATCTAAAAACAGATGAGAAAATTATAAAAATAATCAAGACAAACAAATACGAGCATGTAGTAAATAATTACTCAATCTCAGCATTGATAGAAATCGGTAAAATATTAAAAAAATTGGAGTCATTTGAGACGACTAACTAATGAAAGATTTTACGAAAAAATTAATGAAAAAGTCTATGAAAAATTTATCAAGAATTGATAAAGAAGGAACTGATCAAAAAATTGATGAAAAAATAGTAAAAAAAAAATAGTAGTAAAAAAATAGAAAAAAATAGTAGTAAAAAATCTAAGCAAATCTAGTGAAGGAATAGATATAAATATGCGACAGTGTCCAAAAATATAAAAATGTTTGACAAAATTTTTGTCTGATCAAAGACTTTTGAAAGAAATTGAGGAAAATATTGAGGGAAAACCTGACGAAAAAATTAATAGAATATTGATAAACATATAAAAAATGTAAAGAGAATTGGAAATAACAAATTTGAAAAACAGAAACAATTTTGTATAATTTATTTCAAAGAAATCGATAAATTTTCTTCGAGTTTTTCTGCTTTTCATGCCCTACACCCGAAGCGGTGGGGAATTGTGGAAGGATACAATTTACTTCTTCCGTTTATAATGTATGAAATAAGGCGTGGTAGGTATAAAAAGTATATATTCTTGCTCATAATTACTTCCATGTTGATTTGATTTAGCCATGTCCGTCCCTCCTTCTGTCTGTCTCTCCGTCTAACAGCCTGTCTGTGGATGTAATAATTACATCCGAACGGAAAAAGATATCGATATGAAATTTGACACGAACATGACTCGTCATTATAGGCTGTTTGGAATAGAAGATTGGCGAAATTGGTCTAGTACCGCGTATAGTGCTTTATGAAAACAAATTTAGAAACCTATTTTTCAGTCTCCATTGAAATTTTATGGCTGAAATTTCATGGCTGAAATGGCAGTGTTGGACAGTATAAATCCGCAAAAAGTGGGCACGGACATGTACCCCATTACTACACTATAATATATGCGGATATTTTGAGAAGAGTTAGCAAGCGTGTTCAAGATAATTTAGTACATCGAAATTAACCGAAAAAGGCAAATGCAATATCAAAAAGGGCCTGTCGCGCTCACTAAATATTGAATTTAAAACATAAATTTATATAAGGAGTGTGCGTTATGTAAGCTCCGGTCAGACCGAAGTTAACGTTCATACTTTTTTGCATTCTAGCTTATATTCGATCGATCTCAGGTCTTTTATATTCCATCGGGTTTTTCTCGGGGCCATTTTTCATATTTCATTTTTGTTCAGTATCCAAAACCTTTTTTCAGTTCTTTTTCTTCTAACCATTTATTTAATTGTTTCCAATTTTTGAAGAGGCTCGCCTTAATTTTTGTTGTTATTATTCTGATATCTCTTGTTAATCTTTTCTAAATTTTAGCTATCTTTTCCCCAATTCCTTTCTTTCAATTTCCTTTCTTTTCTATTTTTTTCTCTTTCTTTTTAAAGTTTACTTCCTTGATTATTTTTTTCCTATATTGTTTCTCATTTTTTTTCATTGGACCCACTTGGGAATTGGCGACCATTTAAGCCGCATCCTTCAGATACGAATGCGCTACTCGTTAAATTTTGTGTTAACAGCTTGTTAAAATTGACAACTAGTGGCTTTACATTCCTTTTTTTTCGTTGGAGTTTTTGTTTTGTTTTATTTTTTGTTTTATTCTTTTGTTTTGTTTTACTAACGAAACTGTCAATCTTCAGACTGGCCACATATAAATAGTAAACAAAAAAAAAACACAAAAAAAAAAAACAACTGAGCGAGAAATATAAAAAAGAAGCAACAAAAATATTTAACACCTTTCCTGGATGACCAACAAGATCCTACAACGAAAAAATCTAAAAGAAAACACGAATAAATAAACCAAAAAGGGACGAATTTAGAAAAAAACAAAATTTTGGCGGATTTTTGCTATTTTCTGTTGAAGGACAATATTTCCAAAAATTATTTCTAGCTGGATTTTTTTCTCAAAAGTGATGCTTAGACTCACCACCGGTGGTGACGGTGTTTGGCGGGTAACGTTTCAGAGGCAGTAGTATATCACAATACATGACGATGACGAATAAAAACTGCTCTTGAGAATTTCAGAGAGTGCGTACCGAACAGCCTTCCCGACGGAACATTCGAGGGCGTTACTCCTCAGCGTCTCGAGGGCTCATAAAAAAAGACGTTAATTGAGTGAGCAATTAATTAAAAAAAATTGTATTTACAGAAACTTTTTTATGAGAAAATTGTACGAGCAGGTGAACACTTCGATGCACACGAACATACATGCATATATGCATTTATCTGCACATGTACACGATTCTCACTTATGCTTTTTTCATTTTCAGAATTTCGTACTTTTCCTCGAAACAGAAACAGAAACGAGCTGTTAAGGATTTCTTATCTCCACATTCTTCAAGGATATTTCGCAAAGCGTACAATTTTCCTATTGCAGTCGCGTTTGTTGTTGTTGCAAACACATCAAAGTGTTGGTTATTTGCTCGCTGCGTCATCATCTTCCTAAATTCGTTGCTTATTTCCAAGGAGTTATTGTTGGTGTTATTGTTTTTGTTTGTTGTTGTTTCAGTTATTTTCGTTATAGCTGTTACTAATATTTCTCTCTCGTTGTTGTTGTTGTTGTTTCGTTGTTTAATACAAAGTGCTCAACTTGATTGAAGAATTTTTCATTTTAACATCAAGTGCCACGCCTTAAGTGTTGCGGGCTTTTAATGCTGGTTGTTTTTCATTAGAAGTAAAATGAAAGAATATTTTACGGAATGGACGGATAGCGTTCATATGCGTTCAGCACCAGTTTGCTGTTGGGCGGTTAGTAAAGTAGGCGTGTGATGTTAGTAGTCCTGTACTGAACTGATGCTGTTCATTCTGAAGCGGCAGCAAAAACAAAAAAAAAATAATTAAAGAAGTCTTTCTCTTTTAAAATTTCACCCTCCTACGTGTTTCTCTTTCTTGTTCTTCTTCTTGGTTTAGCTGCGATTTAGATCAAAGGATTCTTAACGAAAATAAAGCATACGAATATTAATTTTTTTCTCTGACACGTATCCTTAATTGTTTATGAGTTGCTCATGGATGACGTAGGAATAGAAAGGGTGGAGGGTGGTGGCAGGGAATGGGAATGAAAATGTGAAAGAGAATGGAAATGCATGGAAGAAGCTTGTGTTAACTATTATTTATTTTCTTCTTTTTTTCTTATTTCTCTCGAGCAGCCATTAAGGTATTGTAATTCAACACACACTGACACAAATCGTGGTAACTAAAGTGCGGAGAAGAAGAAGGGGGTGAACGAGAAAAAGAAAAGAAGGAACAAATTTAGCGATGACAATTTTAATTCTAAGACTGATGAAATCTTATCTTTTTCTATTTTCTTATCGAAGTCTTTTCGAACTTTTTATCAATAGGTATTTCAATGTATCAATATAGCCCTCAATATATTGAAAGAAATTCATATTAATATCTACAGAATAAAGGGATTTTAATATATACCGCTAAAGCCATCAATAGATCAATAAAGTCATCAATACATCAATAGGGTGTTCAGTGCTTAAATCAATACTTCATTATACCATTAATAAGCTCTCACAGATATCAATATAGTCCATACGACCCTTGATTTATTAATAAAGGTTTTAATATATCAATCAATATATCAATATATCAATTTTCAAGATATGTTCAATATGTTCAATATATAAAAAATAATTCTGCTTTGGTATTGGTGGAATCTTGAATATATCGATAAAGCTTAACGTTTATTATTCAGCCTTCAATGTATCAATATAATGTTGAAAATATTAATATACCTTTCTAAATACATCGGTTGACTCATCAATGCATCAATACAGTCTTCAGTATAAACATACAATGTAACCTTCAATACATCAATATAATTTTCAATATTCCAATACAAGCAGTAGTAAAATAATATTTTGTGCAATATGTCAATATATCAATAAAGCCTTCAATGTATTAACAGAGCCTTCAGTATTTTATCTTTTTCTCCTTTGTCAATTCTTTCTGTTGTCTTATTTATTTAGTCTCTCTTTCCCTCTTCGTTGCGATTGTGGGTGTGGTTGTGGGTGTGGGTAATGCGTTGCGTTAGTGGTCGTTAGTGGTAATTTCCGATAGCGATGCATCGCTTTCAACGAAAAAAAAAATCGGAAATAAAATAAAGTCTATTTCTGCGAACCAGGTAAAGGTGCTGAGCCTGAGCTCGATCCCAAACCGGAAACCTAAAGTAGCAAACCCAACGTTCGGGACAGCCTCTTCGTCGAAACTAAGGACGGAAATGACGTCACAATTGTGCAGTGGACTAAATTTTAATGAAGTATTTTTTCTTTGTCTTTCAATTTTTTCGTTTTTGTTCATTTTTTCCTTCCTTCTTCGCTTCTTCGTTTGTTAACTTTTGCTTTTGATTCTAATTCCCGTTTCTTTGTCTTTTATTGCTTCTTTTAATTTATTTTTTAATCATAATTTTTTGCATTTTTATTTTCAAATTTCATTGTTTTGTTTATTAAATTTTTCTTTTAAGTTTTTATTTTATTTGAGAAAAAGCTTTGTGCATTTCTTTCTTTCTAAAAAATCTCTTTGCAATTTTCAAATAAATAGTTTTTTCTAACAAAATGTAAACCCGCTCTTGAATCATTATTTGGTGTATTTCCTAAGTGCATGCATGTGTGTATGTAGGTACGTGTGTGTATGTGTATATTTGTTGTTAGGAAAATATGAGAACATATTGGGGGGGGGGGGAGAAGCACGCTAAAGAAGAGCAAAATATTCATTTGAGGTGGTCGGAAAAGACGAAAAAGAATAGAAAAAGAAGCTGTTGTGGTAGTCCAAGAAGAAGAAGGAGGAGAAGAAGACGTTGTATGCAGCATAATTCAAACGATCACTGTCTGCTCTAGTTGTTGTCAAATGAAAAACTCTTGCTGTTATCGTTGCAGTTGTTGTTGCGGTTGCGATTGTTGTTTAGTTGTTAGGCGGTTCGGTTGCCGTTGCGATGTGTGGGCGTGTTGTGGGTGGCGTTTGCGGGGCACTGGCAGAGTGAATAAGCTGCGACTTAACAACTGAACGACTAATGACTGTGTGACTGAATGTATGTATGTGTGTGTATGTGTGTGTTTGTGAACGAGTGTATGTTTTGTGTGGGAGGAGATTCTGTGTGCGTGTTTAGTGTGTGTGTGTGTGCGTGTGTGATTTTTTTATAAAAAAGAGATTTTATATGAAATAATTAAAATATAGACTCATTATAAGAAAAAATCTCGCCATTATTTCTATCATCATTTCCGTTTTCCATTATTATTATTATTCCTTTTCCATTTACGTTGTCCTTATTGCTGTCTTCTGCTTGTGTGCTTTTAAAAGATTTAAAATAAGATTGCTTTTGAGGTCTTTGTAGAAAATAAGGCAGAATTCTTATGAAAAAAGTCTGTACTAAAAATATGTGTGAAAATATATATAATATAAAAATCTAAAAGTATATAAATAGAATATATACAAATAAATATATAAGATATATAAAACTACTATTTAAAATTTATATAAAAATATAAAACGTATGGTGTAAAAATATTAACGTTAAAATTTATGAAATGCTCTCTAAAGGAATAAAAAGAAAAGATAATTTGTTCTTATTTCTTTAACAGAAAAACCTTAATTGATTAAAGATCGATTAATAGATTTTTCGTAACCGACGGCGTGACATAACAAATATTTTTCTGAAAGCAATTGTGGGTCGTTTTCAAGAAATATCACACAAAAATAATGTCTGATAAAGAAATTTTCTTAAAGATTAAAATATCATTTTCGACCATTTCTCAATGAATTCAAAATTATGCAAAAGTAGAAAGAAGAAGATATTTCCCCAATTTATGATAAAATTCAAATTTAAAAAATATATATTCTCAACAAATAATAAAAAAACCTGTCGGAAGAATTGAATTTAGTTTTCAAAAAAAGGCAATTATTTAAAAATTCAAAAATAATCAGATTTGACAGCTTTTGAATGGTATTAAAATATCTAATTACCCAAAATTTAATTAAATTCAGAAAAGAAACTCATAATATTTATAAAAATACAATTCACAAACAAAAAACTTTTGAAATTGAAAAGAAGGCGTTTTTTCAACAATTTTTAATTTTCCACAAGAAATCACAAATTAAATTTTTAATGGTTTCTTTGGAGTACCCGGTGGGTGACGTACTCACCAGGAAACGCCGATTTTTTCTATTGAGAATAATTAGAAAATCTTTAAAAGGAGTTTTACGAAATGTTAAATAAAATAAAAAAGAATAAAAACCGATGAAGGGTTAATAAATCCTTAGATGTTTTAACAAAACATCGTCCTTCTCCCCCATCCACCCTTTCCCCTTTAATTTTTCAAGGGTAAACCCAATCCCGCTGACCCTTTTCCTCAATGCATTGCAAAATTGCGTCCTCCCCAAACTCTTTGCCCTTTCACCTCACTTTTCTCCTTTGAATATCTCCCTGTGCACTCAAATTGATATGCTACCTCTTTATAGCCTCCCCTTCCTCCATCATTCTTCTTCCCGATATCTTAAATCTAAAAATTTTTGTATTTTTTCTACAAAAATTTAATGTTCATTAGTGCTAAATGCAAATGAGTTGCATTGAAGTCCTTTACCGCCTCTCTATTTCTAATTGAAACCTCTCCCATCAAATCTCATCAAGTCATCGAGTCATCAAGTACTGCCAGCCAGAATCGGGCAAACAAACCACTTACCAAACCAAAAGCAACCGAACGATCATAAAATTCTGGTTTTTATGATTTAACAAATAATGCATCATTCATCGTTAATACACCTGCAACAACAACAACAACTACAACAGCAACAGCAACAATGAAAACAATTATGATCAATAAACGAATGAATGAATTAATGCATTAGTCAGGCATTTATTCATTTAATGGCTTTTTAGGACGTCCTTGTTTGTTTTTTTCTGTTTTGAATTCTCGATGTTTAGTTCTTTGTTTGTGTTTTTTTCAAACTCTGCCAATTCTCTTAATTTTCATATTTTTCAATTATTTCCATAAAAGAAAAATGCATTGGCAACGCATTTGCAATTCTAATCGCGCTGCAAACGGTCGCATCCTTGCCGCAAGCGGATTTTTGATCAATTTTTAATCATTTGGAACGTCCTTAAAAATTCTCCCTCTGCGCTTGCATCCTTGCAATTAATTCAGTCATTCATTCATTTATTCTTTCATTCAATTTCAAGGCCTTTTCAAAATATGTTTTTTTTTTTTTTTGAAAAAAGTACTTTCGTGGCATCAGAAAAAATGATATAATGCGACAAAAAATCATTCAAGCACAAATTGTTTTATTGTTAATGATGGCATTGCTATGGGTGTTGTTGTTTGATTGTTGTTGTTGTTTTCGTCTTCTGTATATTGAATATTCCTTCGTTTTCACCGCCTCCTCAAACCCACACAATCCTTGCATTTTCCCTTTCCATGCTTTCCGTCCTTTTCCTCACATTTCCCTCTCATTCCTTCGCATTCCTTTAAGGACATGGATTCCTGTCGCAGGATATAATTCGAATATTGGCGGTTTCTTTATTGTTTTTATGATTGACGTACAGGCGTTACGACGACACGTTGCGTTTTTGTTTTAAGGACATGGAATTTTTTCCGTTGCAATCTTTTTTTGGAATAATAATTCAAAAAAAAACCGTGATACTTTTAAAGCGTCGAAAAGAATCCCTTAATGCTTTTTTTATTTTAGCATATAAAAGGATTTCCTCGTCCTTTTTTCTTTTTTCGAAAATTTAGGTTTTTTCAATTCAAACTCGTTTGAGATTTTTATAAAATCAGAGCAATTAAAAACGTAATTGTCTTTAAGTAGTGAGTGTGTGAAAGAGAGGGATGGATAAAAATTCGCAAGGACGTAAACAAACTGAAAACTCATTTGCATAATTCCTTAATATTTCATTTGAACGCTGTAAATCCTTAAAAATGCATGCTTAACCAACTTTGGTGAGCACCGTGTCCGACGCGGTACCGATGTGGTACCCTATGTACACTCCAAGGTACACTCGAGATGCATAGCGTACACGAGCAAGCAAAAGTCGCAGAGACGTTACCGCCTCTACCTTCTGATTAACACACACACAAAATCGCTAACGGAAGTTTTACTTAATTTATTTTTTCCATAAGAGAAATTGCTAAATTCATATTAAAATATGTTGATTATTCTGGGACTTGATTAATGTTGCCACCTCGTTATCATTATCGTCATACGTTATGCGACAAATACCCGTTGCTTGCGCTACTTTCGAATTAGTACGAGTTAGTTGGTGTTCGAGCGACTTAAAACAGTGGAACGATTTTGTTTTCAGCTTTTCAGATTTTTTTTTCACGCGAAGGAAAAAGTCTGCGGGACACTAAACCACATAAACTTTTTGAAATGCATCACGAACTGCTTAAAGATATTGCCAACTTGAAACTGACTCAATTCAAGTCAAATTTTATAGATTGCAACAAATTTTATCAACCTAAGTGCAATAAATTTCAGTACATTGCAAATGAACAAAATTGAAGCCAAAATTTACCCAAAACATGCTGAACCAAAAATCGATTAATTCCAACTAATAAACAAAAAATCTCAAAACAAAGGGTTCAATCGGCGAAACATAAAATTCTAAACGTATCAAAAAATATCTTCATTCACACCTCCATCGGAAGTCAGCTCAAAAACTAATCAATTCAAACGACTTCTTGAGGAAAGATAATTAATTTTGGAATGAAAGAAACAATCTAAACCAAATATTTGTCAAGTAAAATCATAAAATCTTACACATCGTAACTCTTAAATAGTTTCGTAGCTTAATGAAATGGTAGATTAATTACTCGACTGAATACTGAACTCACTCAAATCACACTCAGTTATGACTCAAGACGTAAACTCAATCAATTCGTAGACACAACCAAATTGTAAATCAATCAAATCAGATCGTAAATGAAAAAACTCAATCAGAGCGTAAAATGAGTCAATTTTATCTCTATAATTTGCTAGCATTAATCATGGCGTAATGATCTCAATTAATAGATCCACCCACTTGGTGAAATCAGTCAGACAATAACTCAATCAATTAGTTTGTCACCCAAATCATAAACTCACTCAAACAACTAACCCAACAAATTTCAACTCTAGGAGTACCTAAAACTGATCAAATTCTGATCAAACCATACCATAAACTCTTTAAAGTCGTAAAGTCAGTCAGAACCTAAAATACATCGAATTAATACTCGATCAATTCGTGAGTTTAAGTCGTAACTCAATTAATACATAAAACCACTCAAAACATAGCTCAATCCAGACGTAAGCTCCTTCACAAATCAGAACAATATTCATCACATTTTTAATTTTTTCTCAAACAGAATATTATCAAATTATGCTGGTATATCTCTGAAATTGTGGCCCACTGTACCGTAACGCACTCGTAAATGACAGAGTGAGTTACGCAATTTTCGCATTTTGGCCACACCCACAACATTATAATTGCAAAGCATATGCACAGTTTTTTAATCACACACTCTCACACCTCAGCGGATTCATACTCACACCAACAAATCCGTTATAAACGCAATCACTTGAGATTATGTGTGCGTGTGTGTGTTTGTGTAGATTTCGACCATTTGGCAAAAGCTTAAAGAAGCTTTTACCTTATAAACGTTCTGAAAAGTAAATTAAAAATGTTATTCAAATGGAAATGAAGAATTTTTTAATATAAAAAAATTGCAAAAGTATGAGCATATGCTTTTTTGTAGTACGAGGACAACACATAAGGATATCGCAGACTGCATAAGGATAATTAAAAATCAGGTAAAAGAAAAATAATAAAAGAAAAAAAAAACAATTTTTTAATGAAATAAAAAAAACAAAATTAAATGCAAAAATTCGCAAAATTAAAATGAAGAAAGTGATGCTGTGGAGGATACGTATCACAAACGCAGTGTGATGTGTGTGTACGAGTGGGTCTGTGTGTAGGTATGAGTGCGTGTGTCTGTGTATGAGTAAGCGTGTGCATCTGCAGGACACTCATGCATATAAATTTTAAAATAAAAAAAATTGTAGGATTATAAAATCTCCAGAGTGTCCCGAGCTCAAACGGAACGAAAGAAAAGTGATGTGAGAAAATGATGAAATGATGAAATGATAACGCTATTAAGAATTCATTGCATAAGAGATAATTTCCATTATCTCAAAAATACAAAAGCAAAGACGTAACGGCGCGTTGACGAAAAGGATGCGCCAGATGGATGGAAAAGAGTAAGAGAAAGAGAGAGAGGAGGGAGGTTGCAGAGGTTTAGAGGTTGACAAAGAAATTATTCCCGTTTTAAAATTACGTCAATTTAAAAAAACGTTTCTAATGAATTTTGGAATTTTAATCTTTAAACTGAAATCTTCTTGATCTATAAAAATGGGTAATTTTTTTTATAAAAAGTTTTTTGTTTATATGAAATACGTTATATTTTTAAAAATTCCTTAATTCTTTTTTATTTTAAATGAAATTTAACTTTAGTTTTAAATTTCCTAAAAAGATTCATCTTTTTGATTTTGAAAAAATTTCATCCTATTTAAAAAAAAATACTTAAGATATATTTTTACTCAATCTAAATCTTTTGATAATTTTATAATTTTTTTTTATTCATGTACACTTGTATCTATCTAAATAAATGTTTTTAATTAAATTTTTAATAGAATTTTTAACGAAATTTATAATTTATTATTCTTTATATTTATTAATTTTATGATCTATAATTTCTTGTTTTTTATATTTATTAATTTTTTCTGTAAATTATTATATTCTATTTTTATTATTTAATGCATCTTAAATTTTTTAATTTTCTTTTAAACTCTCTTTTAAAACTATATGCAATTATTGAAAATATTATTTTCTAAATTCTATTTTTTAATAATTAGCTGGTGGAATTACTAAACGAAATGTTTACAAATATTACGCAAATTTTTTATTTGCTTATTATTTATACATTTTATAATTTCGTTATATTTCCAAATTTTGAAAGTTTTTAAATGTGCGCGTAGACTTTAAAATATCTTTAAAACAATTTTTTATTTAATTTATTTCAGTTCAAAAAGTTTATGTTTAAATAAATAAATAACTTGTCTTAAATTAATACTTTTTTCAATAATAAAGTTTAACTTGAATGAGTTTTTTTCACATTCTTCGCAAAATTATAATTGTCCTTAAATAAATAATTTTTATTGAAGAAATAACTTTTCCTGACTAAAAAAATGTAACCTAAATAACTAATTTTTCATGATTAAATAATTTTTTATTATCGTATATTATTATATCATATTATTTCCATTTTTTTTTTGTTATTTGAATTTTTTAACATTTCAATTTATTTTATTTTGTCTAATTTTGTAATCCAGTCATACAGACAAAATTAATCAATTGAAACCCTTTTCGTCGTTATTTTATTTATATTCGAAAATCGTAGACTACTTTCCAATCAGAGTTTAATCCCGCGGTTTAATTCTTTCCAAGCAACAACAACAACAACAGCGCTATTTTGCTACAGCTTTCAAATTTCGAATTCCTTCGCTTAGCCCGCGAATAAACATTTTTCGTATTTTTCTGATTCTTTAATTTCCCCCTTCTTCTTCTTCTGCAAGGCCTTTACACTTGCAAAGGTTGTTATTGTTGTTGTCCTTTTTATTGTTGTTAATGCACTCAATCAACAAATGGTTTATGCCTTCGCTAACGTGTTGCTTTTGCTCTGTTCGAGCTCAGCTCGGCTCGGTTCGGCTTTCGAAAAAGTTTGTAAATATTTATAGCTTTCGAGTGTCAACACACAGGTGGAGCTTTTTCTTCCTGACCAAGGAACTCGAAGGAAAAATAATAATAAGAAGAAGAAGCCATGGTAGCAGAAGAAGCATTCATGTTAGAACACAAATGAACAGGCGAAGATTTTATAAATCGCTGCGTTTTGATAACATTTTTCCTATGTGAGTAAAAAGTGTTGACAAAGGTGTCAAGGTATAAATGACGAGGGTGTTGATGTTGCTTCTTGTTTATATATTGAAAGGTAAAAATGAGGCACACCTGGGGAGTAACAATAACCAACTACTTTGACAGTTCCCGTTTTACCTTTTGTTTATTAACATTCATTTAAAATTTGTCATGATAAATTTGTCATCCTCAAACAACGCCTGACGTATCAACATACGTTTTCAATATATCAATATTTCAATAAATTCAAAAAAAAACACATTCAAGACCTTCTCAATCTTGATTACGAGCAGATGAAAAAATTTACACGATTATTGACAATTTATTTGTCATAAAATGAGAATAAACGTACGGAGAATGGATTAATAAGACCATAAAACAGAAGAAGAAGCAACAAAAATGTCTCATTGTTATTCTTGTGTTAGAGATCTGTTTATTTAGATCCTTTTTACGAGATACTGTAGTCTCTTTTCGTTGGAAATTGCGAAATTGTCACGAAAGCACACAATTAGAGAAAAACACACACTCGAAAAACATATATCCTTTTTCCTGATCATTGATAAAATGAATAAAAATTTTAACGAAATGTGTCACAAAAGCGAAGTATAATGAAAGAATACCTTGTCGCATAAAAAAAATATTCGATATAATGAGTTTGAAGTGGAAGAATGAAACATATTTGACAACGATGAATGAATGAATGAATGGCAGTGTGTTGAGTTGTGATGATGACTGTCAAAATGACATAAAGACAGGCCAACAAAAGAAAGAGTGAAAGAGGGGGAGATAACGAGTAGATAGGGACGGAGGTAGATAGGGAGAAGCGTATATTAACAATGCAATTATTGTTAGAAGACAATTTTATCCAATGATAACAATAATGAGATCAACAACAAAAGCAACGTATCCAATATGGCTGTTGGTTTTCTTTGTCATTGTTGGTTTTCTTGTTTTGTTTATTAAGGATTATTTAATATTTTTTGTTTAATTCTACACCAAATATGTTTAGACAGATGTTTTCGTTCGCAAAGCCTAAAAAAATCACAAAGCAAGATGGCTTCCTTTTTTTCATCTGTTTTGTTTTTGAACCAGTTTTTGCTTTCCGGAATTTTACGTAAGAAATAAAAATTTTAAATAAATTTCAAAACTAAACAATAAATTTATTAATGTAAAATAATTACAAGTTGTAAAAGTAATTATGCATTTTTATCGTGCCAAAATAAGACATACCTACAGTCGGGGTGTAGTCCCCTAATTTTGGAATATACTTTAATATTGTTTACTATTTATAGTAAACGAAGTTACTTACTTTACTATTTACAGTAAATAAGGTTTGCTTCAAAGGAAGTCTGCTTTAAAGACAATTATTTGATTGCAGTTCACCCTGTAGGATACGGAACGTTCAATTTTTTTTTTGCCAATTGAATTTGAATTCAAACAGAGTCGAATTTTAAAAAATGATGCTGAGAAATAAAGGCTTTACAATTTTATTTCATAAAACACTAGACAGTAATAATTCACTGTATCTTCCCTTGCTTTTCTCTAGCCTAGGTTTTACCTGACAGATATTCCAAATTCTAGCGTCGTGACTGCTTCCATGCGATCTTGCAACAATCTCCAACATTCTGCAACCAGCATTTTTTCATACAAAAAGTACCATCGGCAAATCATGGCCTGGTTGATAAACATATCTGGGCGTTAAGGAAATAATGTCCTTTTCTTTTTACGAAATCTCCCGCCATAGAAATTCTCACATTTTTTGAAAGACATTATATTATCGTGTGCGTTTAGTCAACGACATCAATAACAAATGGAATATTCTCTGCCATCACAAATTAAATTGTATTCAAAATAGACTAAATCATTCTAATGTCATCCCTACCTTTTATAATTTACAATTGCAAAAGCCCGTTTTTTAGTCCATGTTCGAATTGTGAAGCCAAAATGTTATGGCTTTGATGGCAATGTTGTATTGATGACATGATCACTATTCTACTGAAGCACGTATTTTAGTTAAAAACTTTAGTTAAAAAAAAGCAAGTTGAAATTGTTTTAGTAGAAAAAAAATAAAATGAAAAGAAATTCAAATAGACCACTCGGATAGTAATCAGATTAAATGATCCAAATGAGTCGGTGATAACGAAATTAATATCCACATGTGGAACGTGTAGAATTTAGAACCGAAACCATGAACCTTAATACCGAGATTATCTATCTTAGATTAAGTATCAACGAGGATTTAGGAAGTCAACAATCGCTGATATGAAGTGAAAAACTAGAATTGGAAGTAAACCTCCATGAATTCATGATATTCACCTCGACATAGCTGTGATTTACCTCAGATTTGAGGTGAACTAATTCTGGTTCTCAGAACAGTTTAACACAAACGGCCTTGGACCCGGGAAGACCAAACTGTAATCCGAGACCAACGACCTTTTTATCGACGTTAATGATATTAAGCACAAGGTTAGTAATTTAGGACCTCAGTCCGGACTTCAAGACTGTGAGGACGAACAACCTTAAACCCAATTTGCTTTTCTGTGAATCGGGTTTAAAATTTCGAACCTTTTGTTGTCGAAGTTGGAAGCCTCTTAGACCCAAAACTCGATACCGACTAAACTTGACTCATGATCTTTTGTTGAGATTGATGATTAATTTTTATCTTCAAAATTATGGATCTAGAAGACTTAAGCGGAGAGAGACGTTTGAGGGTTTAAGGGAAAGCTAACGGAATCAATTGGTCCTGAAGTAAGGAAAGTATAGGTGACAGGATTGCAGAGTGTTATAAAAAAAGGAATAGGGGAATAGTTGCAGGATTCTAACGCTAATTTCACCTAGTTTTACAGAAGATGCGAAAAAATGATTGTAAATTAAATATTATTCATCTCTTCCGGATGAAAGTGATTTCTCAATCAAAACTGATTGTGTTTTAATCTATTGCCAATATTTTTTCTTGCTGAAAAAAGGTTATTCTTCGCCTCTTTTGGGTTTGATAATTGACGAAAACCTCTCAAAGACTCATCAATTTATAAACATATATTTTTAAGTTGGTCAACGGAATGGCCAAAATGTGGCAGGCAGTAAGTTTGAAAATGAATAATTCATGCTTTTGCTCGTGATTTCATTTTAGTTTGTTGATCGCAAATTTTTCATTAATAATCAAAATTTTGAATGAATTGAAAAATTTCCATTTCAATGAAAAGTAATTTTTATTTGGTTTCTAAAGATGTCTTATAAAACGACACCATGAGGAAAGGGTGACAATAACAAAGAAACATCATAAATAGCAAAAAACAACAATAACAAAAAAATCAGCACAATCCTGAATATTTTTCGCAATGATTTGCGTTTATTAATAAAAGTCTTCTGCGGGTTTTCAATACAATTTCTGAAGGATAGAAGGATAAGCTTGACCACAAAAAAAATGAGAATCAATGCTAGGAAAGAGAGAAAAGGAAGAACAGTTTACAAAAAATAAATTTTATCCCAGTGGAAATGAAATTTGGAGAATTTAAAGATTCAGTATGGTCATTGGAGTAATACTCATAATCGTGTTTACCGTCGCAAATATCATGATGATCATTACGGTAAATTGAAAGTAATTATCATCTCGTTATCGAATACAAGACGGGTATTTTTAATTTCAATACGAGATTCTTGTATGGGCGACGAAACTGTGGTGATAATTATAATTTTCAATCAAAACAAAAGCGAAAAGACTAAAAAAAATATCGATTGCGAGATTCAGAGGCGAAAAAAGAGTTTAGAATAAAATGAAATTAAGGAAGACAGAGGAAGGATAATAGCGTTTTAAAAAAGACGAACGAGAATTAAAAAAGAGATTTGAACTTTTAACTCATTATTTAAACCGAGACACGTATCGTATTTTTTAATTGAGACGCGAAAACACAGTCTGCACGCGAAACATTGATATTTAAAAAAAACGAAAATAACAAGGGTGACAGACCTCTTAAACTGAAAGAGTTTTTTCGACGAGTTAAAATCAAGAATCGAGACGGTAGGATCTTATCAGAGGCGAGACAGAGTCCAAACAGAGACCAAATAAAGAGCAAAATTCGGTGGCGAATACCATCGCGTTTACCTTTATTAGTATTTGTACAATCATATTTTCCAAGGATACCGTTAGCGCCGACGACGACGTCACACCAAATTTTTAATTTTTGGCGTTACTTTTTTCTTATTTTCAGCCTTTATTTAAAGTAATTTCTACTCCTCTGTGACCATTGTCATCACGAACAACATCATCATCATTATTATATATTTACTATCATCCTTTCGTCCTTTTCACCCGCCTTAGCGGATCATCTTCATCAATTTTCTATTGAGTATTTTGCAAATTGCATAAATTCCAATTTTCTTTCAAGTTTTTCTCTTTTCTCCTTTCAAAAACTTTCAAAAGCTTGTCGTCTCTGATTTTGCATTTATTTAACTTTTTTCTCCTTTTCTTTTCTTTAGGACCTTTCACGCTCCTCAAGGACTGAAGAAAATTTTATATGAATTATTATTGAATTGCAAAATCAGCAATTTTATAAATTTTATGTCAAAGAAAATGAAATTTTAAGCGAAAATAAGAAAAGGAAAAGGTAAAATTGATAAAGAAACTGCAAAAAAACTACTCTTAAGTACTTCCTAGAATTCTAAAAAAGAGAAAAGAGGAGAGGAAGGGTGAAAAGAGAGGGAAAGAAGAGAAAAATGAAACTTCATTTCCGAAAATTAATTGCAAGGATTGGGATTTCACATTCATTTTTTATTAATTTCAGATTCATTTTTTATTTTCAGATTCATTTTTATCATTATTTATTCATTTGCCAAAACCGCTTAAGTTCATAAAACAAAAAATATAAAAAACGGGAGTAAAGTAATTTCAACTAATATTAAATTACTTTTCCATTTTAAGAAATTTAAAATAATATATTTTTTAAAACAGTTCAAATTGAAGAAAAACTCTTTTAAAGTATTTGACGTTTCGGGAAAGTCGGGAAGTCGCGAAGAATTAAATTCACGCGCTTAAAGAATTTAAAGGAAACTCAAGACACATCAAGAGATCAAATAAAATCGCATTAAAATGAGTTTTAAAAAAGAAACTTTTAAAAATTTTCTTAAAAGATCTAAAGATTGAAATCTAAAGATGAATTCATAACAATTTAACAATTTTTAACAATTAACAATTGTTAAAAACAATTTTTATTGACAATTACGACAAATTTCATATTTAATTTCCTCAAGGACAACAACAAATATAACAACAACAAGTGAAACAACTTTATCCACCAAAAAGCAAACTATTAGAAATCTACTTGCGAAACGTTAGACGAAGTAAAAAAATCGCAGAAAATATAAATTCCTTTGACAGCAAAAATCAAAAGTTGACAATTCAAAACGATAAAGTTGAAAGCAGAAGAGTTTTAGGAAAAGAGAAAGCAGGGGAGGAAGACCAAAGGAAAATATAGAGGTTTTATAATAGAATTTCAGGAGTTTGAGCGGAAAAATCTACCTCTAGAAAAATATGTCAGAAAACTTATTTGTATTCTTTTTTAAAAAGAAACAACTATTGCATTTCGTAACAAACTGAAACGATTACAACAGAATCAAATCAAATCGAAACGAATCTAAACGAATAGATTTGAAACGTATTGCCTCGAAACGAATTGAAGCAATAAAACAAGTTGTTGTTATTCCTATTATGATTGTAGTCGTAAGAAAGCATATTGTCAATAGAATTGAACGTTGGAAAATTGCATTTCAACAACGTTTTGACAGCATATGTGTACGCAAGGACTTTTCTATACTCGTACAGGCACAGGCACGCGGACGCACACACACACACAAATCTAATCAAAATATTGCAGCAATATACTCTTGCCATTTATCAAAGTCTGCTGCCGTAACAGACTTCCGAAGAGTTTAGTTTTCAGCGAGCGCAAAACGCACGTCGTGTGTGTGTATGAGTGTGTGTACATACGTACGTACCTATACGTGTATGTACGTGTTCGTGTGTGCCTGTTAAGTGAAAAACTCTGATTCTTTACTTGATTTTCAATTATTTTTGTTTTGTATTTGCAGAATTTATTTACACTATTTAAGAAAAATATATTAACAAAAATAAATTTGTTAGTAAAAAAACTTTATCCACTTTCTACAATGAACGTCATTATTATTAATGTAATCATGATTCTCTTAGTAATTTCGCAAATGTAGTATAAAAATCTTATCATCAACCGATTGAGGATTTTATCCTTCGCCATCATTCCGAGCGAATGATTTTGTTGGTATTCAAAAATTATTGTAATTTGTTATAGAACACTTTAACACTTGATTATACCTCCATCATCATTAACCTGATCCAGCAACTGTGACGTCTACACTGATCCAAAATAAAAACCAAGAAGTCATCCTCAGTCATCGCAATCGCAATAATCATTTATTATATCCTGATTTCCAATAGACACATAACAATTTTGAACTGCAATGGAGACGTAATCTTGTGGAACTTGGCATCATAGACGGCATCGCGCTATAACCTGGATTCAACACCTTTATTCTGATAAAGCCTATAACGAAAAATGTTTGAAAATTATTAGGACCTACTAAATCATCTTCAATCGACAGATTATCGAGACATTACTCTAAATTTCGTTCATAATAAGCGTCATACCAGCGGCATCCACCATGATGTAATAGATAAATTCGGGCAAAACTAGTCATTATTATATTTTTCTGAGTGTGCAAGAGAGTACATGAATCGAAGTAAGGAAAGTGAGGCAGCTATAAAAACTGCAATACAAAATAAGCCAAATCAGTCCATTCAACGCTTTCCTCAGAAAATTGGTGAATTGTAATTAAATTACTTTTATTAATTTTCACTCACGTAAAATAAGAGTTCAAATTAGCGTATAAGGTGCAGTCTCGTGGATAATTTGAAACACCAAAATGTATTCAATTGGTCTCGACTTAAATTATGTTATGTGCTTATTGAAAAAGTCTTTGTTTTTTTTTTTGAATCGTTATAACCCAATTATCTCCATAACGTGATCATTAATTCCACTAATGGGGAATACCATCATAATTGTATCTATGCATAATTTTAATAACCTTAATCATTATTAAATAGTTTAATATTCTGATTTGATTATTATTATGATAATTTTTTCGCTTTCACCTTAATATATATTGTCATTATTCCTTCAATATCATCACCATAATTGAGGATAATCGTTATTCTTATTGTCATCATTATCACAATTATCATCATTATCAATACTAGTCCGAATTCTGTTAACTTTTTGGTCCTCTCGAACGACTAAAAAATCCCCATCATGAAAATACTTCAGTTTTCTTTTCAAATTCATTTAAGAAATGAAACACTTTACTCAACCAATAAATCAATTTCATTATTTCATTCAATTCCTAATGGATACCAATGAAGAGAAACCAACCACGATGAATCTGCGTCAGACCCAAACCAACCCAACGGCACGTTGAAAATAAAAAAAAAGAATTAACGTAACCACCAAAGGACCGTTTGGACGATTTAGCCGAAGTACCCGCAAACAAATACAAACACAAACACAAACGTACAAACAAGAGGAAGAACAATTTTAGCCCGAACAACTGAAAGGAAAACATTGTCTCTTAGTCTTCATCATTCTACCTCCGCACCCACCCACCACCCACCCCCACACGCTCTTAATGTAACAAATAGTGACAAATGAAGGGTCAGTGTTTCCACTTCTTCTTGGACGAATTACTTCTTGTCGGAAAAGACGACCAAAAACAACAATTATATGCGAGAATGCTTTTAGCCTCAATAAATTTAAAGATTCTTTTTAATAAAATGCGATTCCAATCTGTGTGTATATGTGTTTATATATGCGGGCGTGTATCTGACAGCATCTTGTTGTCTTCATCCTCTACTTCTTCTTCTTCTGGTCCTTATTCTTCCTCTTCTTGGAGTCGTTCTACTCGAAGAGCCATAAACAAGTTCAGTATAATTTGGCAGCACTTTCTATTTGAAGTGAATTCCAACGATTCAACAATCTAACGATTTGTCTGCATTGCTGACAATTTATTTGAACAAAATTGTCACTCTATTTTGTTTTCCTAAACGAAAACGTAACAATTTTTTGTAAACGATTTTCAAAAAAATGATAAAACCAAGCTCAAGAATCTCGGGCATCTCAGGAATCTCTCCGAAGTCACTTCCCCTTTATCAGATTTTTGTGCAATTTCTGTTTGATTAATTTATGTGGGGGCGTAACTTTTAAAGGATTTATGTTTGTCTATTTGTTTTTGACATTTAAAATCTTTGAAAATAAAAACAAATTGATCTTAGTACTTTTTTTCTGATCAATTTCGCTTGAGTTTGGAGAAGAATTGTGGCTATAGATAATTAAATAGAATGCAAACACAAAAATAAGTATAAAAACATTTAGAAGGAAATAAAGCAGAAAATGGTGAATAAAAAAGGTTCCAACAAAACCCAAAATTGAGTTAAATTAGAAAAAGGTTAGGGACCCTTCCAAGGCGATAATTCCAAGGCCCGAATGAATCTTAAAGGTTATTGAAATTGTCTAGACACGAATTAAAGGAGCTCTATAAATACCTAGGACCTCCTAGAATCCTTAAAAATTATTATAAGGCTCATAAGAATCTTTAAGAATGCATAAAGGACAATTAAGAGGCTTTATAAATCCATGAAGAGATCTTAATAGGCTTCATAACCCCCTTATGCATCTCAAAAACTCGCTAAGCTCATTCAATCAGCCTCTAAAAGTCATTTAAGATATTTTAGAAACTCTCAAATACTGCTTAGGAGACTTCAGAATTACTAGAAAATATCACAGGACCTAAAATATCGTGACGTCTTTTAAGAAAGTACGAGATTATTTCCAATTTATCGACAATAACTGCGAGATTTTTACCAACCTCGTAAACCGAAAATTATTTTCTGCCTTTTACCCGTTTGTAACCCTTTCAAGAAGGCGCTAGAAGTATGGAAAATTATATATATTCTGCCTCATAATCATCTTCTGAGTCAATTTAGCCCTGCCTGTCTGACAGAATAATTGAAAGGTTTTAATATTAATGTGTTTTTAGAAATTCATTCAGTACAGAAAAAATTTACTACGTTTATCGAAAATACAGAAACAGCTTAACCCAGTTTTGACTTAAATATAATCGGCCTCTTAAAGGATTTCGATATTATACGATTTTCTCTATATTCAAATGTAACATCTTAAAAAATATCTTTTGCAAAGGCATCTACTTCAAACAAACCTCCTTCAAATTGACCCCCTCCTTCCTTCAATGCATCCCCTTATTTCTCTCAAGGATCATGTCATCACCTCTCACGGTTTTCCAACTAAACAACCAGCGTTAATCATTATCCTTGCGCCATTACCGATAACCATCCATTCAAACATCATCATCATTATCGAATTCCATCGCATCGTCTCACATTATTCATCTCATCATCCGTCACATCATCCATCGCATTATTCATTACATTATCAACTAAATTGTCAACAGTCCTTGAGTTTTCATCATTAGTGCTGCCAAACAGAATGATCTCATCATTTTTGTGGTTACCATCGATAGCGATAGCGATAACGAGGTATCGATAACAACCCATTAATCATATGACGAATATGATTATGAGTGATGGATGATGGGAAGGAACCGCGATCCGATCCAATACCACCCAGTTAATTGTAGAGTCCTTCGCGAGGGCACGAACATGAAGAAGAAGGAGTTAAGGAATTTCTACGTTCAAAGCAACTGCTTCATTATGCGCTATAATATGCAGTTACCAACTATGATAATCACAACAACAACAACAACAACAACAACGACAACAACGACAACAAACTACGTAGGAATAACAACAAACTACGTGATATGAATAACGACAATATTATGCCTTAGAAGTGATAATAATGATGATTATAATAGCGATAATTATAAGACTGATGACTATAGTGCTGGTCGTGGTAACGGCGATGTTGTCAGTGTGGTTGTGTTTTATGAGCAGGAAGAAAAAAAATTGCTCCAACGCAAATCATAAAATTTCACATTCAATAACGCTTGAATGGAAAGAGGCTTGAAGAGAATGCTTGAGCGATACTCAATTCGAAATTTGCATTACCCTCGAAGTCTTCACTGGTTGTTCGGTTGACTGACTGAAATGAAGCCAAACCTTCTTCGTTGAAAGGATATAACCAACCATAACCAACGCTAACAACCGACGTTCCGGTAATGTCCTTCAGCAACAAAGCAGCACCCAAAGCAATGACAAAACAGCAGAGAACCAACACCAGAACCGGCGCCAGCACCAGCCTCCACCACCAGCATCCTCACAAGCAACGCCATTACGGCCGTTAGCATCGTCAGCATCGCCAACAGGCTTCGTCAGAGGACCGTCATCAACATAATCGTCCTCATTAACGTTACGTTAATATCCTGGAAAATCTCGTCAACTCATCAACAAGTTTGAAGAACGAGCGAAGGGAGTGAATGAGCGAAAGAGAGAAAAGAAGAAAGATTCCATTTGTCTGTTGCTTTTTTTCGCCTTTCTTTAAAATTTGCCTCCAGGTAGTGCCTTACCATTGGGCACAATCGGTGGGGGAGCATGCAATGAAAGGCAAAAAAGAAGAAGAAGGATAAGAAGTAGAATTAATTTTTTTTTCGTTCCTGAAGGGGTTGCAAATTCGGTCTCAGGCTTAATAACATATTCCGGTATCCATTTTATGCGAAAGATTTGAAAAACTTTGGGTTGGTTGATTCTCATCAGGAAGCACAAAAAAGGATACTAAAGGATACTAAAGAAGAAAGGGGAGACTCTTTGTAAAGTGGATGATTTTTCGATTCATTGCAAGAATGAATTGAAAAAAAGAATTACCAGGAGAGAAAGAAAATTGTTCCACCAAAGAAATTAAAAAAGAAAAAATGCCAAAAGCAAAAGAAATGAAAGGAGAAAAAATTCAATATTATAAATGACGGAAATACGCGGGTTCGAGCATCTATTAAGGAAATCATTAGAAATCTGAATGATCAAAATGTCTCTGAATGATCTCAATGATTTGATTCAGTTTCAATTTTAAGAATTGAATTAAATTCTGCGGTACGACGTGAGTTAACGAGGGAGAATGATGAATGCTGAGCCTAGGGGTGTTTTAAAAGCTAACAAAGCAAAATACGAAATTAAAAATTTCAAAAAAACATTTCATTTTCAATTTCAAAACGATTTTTAAGATAATTACTCAAGGAAATCTTAAAAGGTTTTGAATTATATTCGTTCCTAAATAACTCTTATAAATTCTTTATCAAGACAAGAAATCAGGGGGAAGGTCTTGAAATTATACGGCATAAAATTCAAAAATATTCTCTAATCAAGCGAAAATAAAAAATGAATGAAATCATATCGGAATTTCTCAAACCAATCACATCTCGAACATATCGATAAAGCTCGAACGAAGGAAATCAAAAATAATCCTTTAAACATTTTCATAAAGCACGAAGAAATGGGAATAATTAAGGATTAATAATATCGAAATTAAAACGCTGAAACGCATTAATAGAACAAATAATTGTGTATTTAAAACATTTTTTAAATAATCATTTAATTGAGTTCAACTTCTCAAAAGTAATGTATAAAAAGTTAAAACAAAGTAAACATAAAATTACATAATCACATAAATAAATTATTAAAATAAAAATGTAATCAAACAAATTTTCTTTGAATTCAAAAAATGAAATTTTACGGTTTTGCTAAATACACAAGTTTTATAATAAAAATATATCAAACTATTTTAATAAATTATAACAAAAATTCAAAACAAGATAAATTTATAAGATAAATACATATAAAACTAATACAATAATTGCTTAAATTTTTTTTAATTAAAATAAATAAAATATTCCAAAAATTTCTATTGCAAAAAATTTATTTTTATTATGCAATAATGCATTAAAATTTAAAGCAACATAAATTTAAAATAAATAAATTTAAAATAAAAAGGTGCTTTAGAGAAGCAAACTATCTTCGTTAATTACTGAAAGATTTAATTGAAAAAAATAATAATTAATAAATTATTAAAGAAACATTTAATGAACTAAATTCTGTTTCCCTAAGAAATTACTATAAATCTAAAGCATATTTAAATTAAAAATTTAAAAAATTTTAAATTTTAATAATTAAAAAAATTTAGCACTTTAAGTACGAAAATTATTTATGGAATTATTCATAATAAGATTTTTAAAACAAAATCACTTTTAACGAACTTCTATGAAGATAAAGTCGATAGATTTAAAATGAATTATCATTGTCATTAAAATTAAAAATTTTATTAATAGATAACGTAGAAATAATATCAATTATTATAAAAAATTTATCATTTTTAAAATGTCATTTTACACATTGCAATTTAATAAATTCTTAACACATGCAAATATTTTGATTAACTACAATAAACACTTAAAATAAAAGATATTAAATGAAATTTCCACAATAATAAATTTTAATAACTTTTAATAAAAAATTTGATTTAAAAAGGAAAAAACCCTTTACAAAAATAAATTGATAAGTGACAAATTTTTTGAATGCATTTATAAAAAATTAACTATTGAGCGCGTTTTCATAAAATTAACAATTCCAAAATATTATACATTTTTCACTTAATTTTGCAATAAAATAAAAATTCCAATAAAACTAAAGTAATTATCGGTTTTTAACAAAAGTAAACTTAAATAGAAAAGGTTTCAATCTAAAAGAATAACAAAAAATATGGAAAATGTTCGAATTGAATGAAAATTAAGTCTTTAAAACTTATAATTTTTTAAATGTTTTTTATTGCAATTATTATAAATTGGAGTGTAAAACAAATTTTGAAAATATTCAAAAGCTAAAACACTTAATTATTTCCTAATCATTTAAATCACAAATTTTTAAATAAAATTTAATTATTAATAATAAATTAAAAGTATTTGAGAAAGGATTTCATTAAACCACAAATTACTAACTTCGAGATAAGTATTAATTACAATTAAAAATAATGAAATAAATCGTAATTTAATTTGCTTCCAATTGATTGGTTAAAATATAAAAAATCTTAAATAAAATAAATCTGAAGGTAAACTTTTCAATTACAAAATTAATTACAATTAGTTAACAATATTGTTAAAAATATAGTTAATTATAGTTAAGTATATTGAAAAGTATAAATTACAATTGCTATGAAATAAGTAATTAATACATAATGATAAATAATTAATGACGAAATATAATTAAAGAATGAATGAATGGATAAACACATTAATGAATCAATGAATTAACAAATAACGACTGCTGTTCATTACGTTACGCCACACCCACTTGCAAAACAAAATACTCGTTAGTAATTTCGAGAAACTAACTCGTTATTCATGGGAATATGCATGCAGTGAGTAAAACCGGTGGGATGACGTTGCGACTTTATATTTTTTTTATTAAAATTTCGCGGTAGTTCGGGACACAGTGGATTTTTTTTGTCCCTTGCAATCCCTCAGGACTATGATGAAGTAAGTAGATTGCGACTTTCCGCAAATGATGGAATAGCAATAGTGAAAACAATAATGACTATTACAAATGCAACAACTAACAACTACAACAAATTACTTATAATCAACCTGAATTTGTTCCTGACGCAAACAGCGTTCGTCTTCGTTATCCCTCACGTAAATCTTCGTTATTACATGCCCCACCACCGCCACCTCCTCCTCATCCCATTTCGCCTTATTATTTCTTCCATCCTTTTTATTTTCCTCGGGCAACAAAAGCAAACGCAAATGCATAATTTTCCTCTTTGCATATCTGCTTCCTCTTCTCCGACTCCTATTGGTTTCGCTTCTTCCTCCCTTCTGGTTGCCTTCGCTTACTTTTTTTATTCTACTTTCTTCTTGTTTTACCTTCACTTAATTCATTTTCTTCTTCGCCTTACCCTTCCCCCGCCCCGCATAATCCGCTCATTATTCGCTTTCGAGATTACGTTGACGATTGCACAAACTAAAGGATAAAAATTGCAACAACAACAACAACAACAGCAAATGTTGAAAACGTTAGTAGTGGAAAATAATCAAAGATTGCATACCATCATAATCGTCATCAGTATCATCATCATCACCATCATAATAATAATAATAACAAGAATAATCATTATCTTCGTCATAATTTTTTAAAAGAAAAAGTAGAAAAATTACGAGGACGCGCTTGAATGGAATTTGTTGCTGATGAGAGGATACGATGATTTTTTAATGGCGGTCTGATTTCCATTTTTTCATTTCATCCACTCAAGCAATAATAATAATCGCAACAACAACAACAACAACAACAGCAACTGCAGAGGCTATGCATTCGTATCTAAACGCAGTGCCGAACAGCAGCAAAAAACCTCACTTGTTATATTTCTGTCCCTCTCTGTCTCTCTTCTTCTTCCTATGCCCTTCCCCGCTCTTGTTCTTGTCATCTAACACGCAGACGACGCCATCACAGCCGCGATTTGGTGTGCAATTAATTTGGAGTTGTTTTTGTTGTTGTTGATTTTGTAGCAAAACAACACTCTGATAAAAAACCTTGAGCCACAGCGAACGAATACGATGCGAACATTGCACAATACTCTTCGGTGCACAGTGGAATGATTTGGGTAAAGAGAAAATGAATTTTTCCTCTAATTGTAGACATCTTTTGCACTCTTGGACCACTTTCAGTCCCTTCAGACACGCCCTCTTCAGCCTATTCTGGAAATCATAATTAATAAAATGGTTTCCTAGGCCAAAGATCACTTATGCTTAATCCAAATGTAATTGACCCTTAATCTAATGTCATTTAGACCAATTCGAAGTGTTGTTGACGCTAAGCCCGAAGGTCGACGATGCTGATCACCAAGGACATTGACCCCAAGCATCCAGAGCCTAAAAATTAACAAAAATTTATGATTCTTGATTTCGAGTCGTAGCTTATTCATTCTGAGCGCACGGGTCATTGCATTCGACAAACTTTAACCCGAAAGCTCACGAGACGTCGTCGTAAAATATTAAATTAATTCCGATCTATATTTTTTAGAAGATTTTAAAGAAATGTGTTTCATAATTTATTTTTTCGTTCTCTTTCTTCACAAAAATTTATTCATATCTTAATCAATAAGGCCCACTGTCTTGGTAATAATTCCACTTATTATTTGCCCTCACGCTCCTAATTTTCGCATCACCGACATCAAAACATTCGTCATAATTTTTGATTTTTTACATTAAGGATAACAAGAATGATGTAAAAAAATTATCGAGCAAGGAAAAAAGAGGGTTGCTTTTTGTTTTGTTTCCTTTTTGATTTCGGTTTTTCTGTTCGCATTTCAACCCCTGTCGTTGCGGAGAAATAAGAGGATTATTCTTTCTGGGACTGCTTTATTCCTCAACATTTATTCGCCATTAAATGCTTGCTTTCTCTTTCTATCAGAGTCTCTCCTAGTCGCTCCTACTAGAAGCGAAAATATCTCTCACTTACACGCTTGCTTTAACTTCACTACTATCTGTCTTTTTCTCTCTTTCCTTTATCTATCTCTATCACCATCTAATGCTTTCTATTCACCTAAATTTTTGCTCTATGAACTCTAGCACTCCTCCCTCTCCTCCAGTCTTTCTGCGTTTTGAACACGTTTTTTATGTAATCCTGCGCATGCCCCTCCCCCAAGTTCTTTGTTATATTCTCTCATCTTCTCATTCTTTCTGATGTCCTTCAATTGAATTCATTTCACTCTGACGATTGTTTTTGTAGACGTTACTGTCGATTTTTTTGTTGTTATTTCCGTTTAAATCAAATGATTTTGTTATTGCCGTTTTGCAAATGTTGTTGCGGTTTTTTGTTGTTATTTTTTATGTTTGTTGTTTCCAACTCAATTGTTCCCAACGAAACTAATGAGCAGCAGAGAAAGCAGGATACTATTGTCCTTGTGTGCATTTTTTTTATTTTTTCCCGTAGATGTTGTTCTTGTTCTTTCTCTCAGTCCTTAACAATTGTCGACATTTTTATTAATTTTTATCTCATTATTAGATGGATCCTTTTTGCTAAAAGGATTTTTTTGTGATACTTTTAATTGCTCCAAATTTTCTTAATGAATTGGTTCTCATTTGAGGGTAAAAAAATTTCAGGGAGAGAGTAAAAATTATGACGAAGGCAGAAAAGGATATTTCCAGTTTTTTATTGAATAAGAAATTGTTAAAAAGGAAGGACTTTCAGGGATTTTGAGAAGTGATTGGCTTCTGCTTTATTTTTTATTAAGAAAGGAAAAATTTAAGGGAAAATAAATTAAAGAGAGAGAAAAAGAGTGCTGCGGGAATGTTTAACTCTATCAGTAGAAGATCATCTCGATGGATATCATTTCATCATCTCGATCAAATAAATGCCTTCAATAAAAGATTGTCTCAATCGAGAATAAATTGATCGACAAAATTATTTCTACCGACTGATTTGCCTTAACTCCAAAATTTCCATCGATGAAATCATTTAAATTAGAAGCACGATAATATCTCTGGATGAAATTATCTTGGATGATCTTGGATGAAGATATCAAATGATGATGATGATGATGATGATGATGATATCAAATAAATCCACGAAATTATTTCGTTTGATATCAGTTCGGTAAACAGTATCGGCTCAGTCGAGGACAAATCAATCAATTTAATCTACATCTTGATCGACGAGATCGTAAAGTGTGATCTACTGCAACACCTCAGGATTGCCGTTTTAATCGCCTTATCATCCGTTAGTTGCAGGCGTTGTTTTCGTTGATGATACCCTTAATATCCTTGTTCACAAAATCAGTAGAGAAAAATGTTTGAAAGTAAAACAATTTGACGATTAAACCTTTTCTGCAATCAACAAAACCAATCAACAAATTTGCAAATTTTTCAATTTATAAAATTAGAATAAAAACAATTAAAAAATTGTAATTATCACAATTAAAGGGACTTCCATCCAACAAGGACTCCCTGAAAATATTTCAACATAAATTAATGATTTCAAAAAAATTGTAAAAAATCAAACCTTAAAAGAATTGAATGACTACTCATTCAGTCTTCTTCGAGTTCATGAAAGACCTTTCATTTAAAAGCATTCAAATACACACTACATACGCGCATACTTGATTGTATGCATTTTCTAAGGACATCCTTATCAAAGGATATTTGCTATAAGTGAGTATTGATGAATATTCTTAAACATTTTTAATAAAACTTTTATACAAAGTGCATGAGGCAGCTTTTCTCAAGTGTTTTCCTAAACAGCGCCTCGCCCACTTCGCCCCTTCTCCCCTAAAATCTCTCACATGTGTCCTATGCGTCAAAGGATACCTTACTGACTGCAGACGGACAGGCGTGGTTGCAACTCATTAAATATGCGTCGAGGCGTTGTCAAAAGAAATCCTTGCAGTAAAGCTTTTTTCAATTCCTGCCAAACATATTCAAAAAAATAATTAAAAAAAATGAATATATTTGAATTCGCTCAAACGTATGTTCGAGCTCCCGGCGCGTTAATGCGTCGAGGTAAGAAAATGCAACGCCGTCAGCAAACGCGTCGGCTATGCGCGTTTATTTTTATTAACGCAAAAAAGTAATTGCTTACGCTGTTTTAACAATTTTTTACAAAAAAGAAAACAAAAAAGAAGAAGAAGAAGAAGAGGGGGAGGGGAAAATGGGATTTAATGAGTGGGAGAAGCAGCAAAGAAAGCTACAAAGTAAGTCCTTGTAAAACAGTTTCTTGATGGTTTGCCATATCGTGACTCCCTTTTGTCCTTCCACATAAGATTCCACGTGAAGAAATGACATTATATTAAAAGTATGCTACGATTTTTTGGTAGCCCCGCAGGATAATCAACGATCTAAAGTTTGACTGTTCTGAAATGTATGAAGAATATGTACCGTTTGAGGTTTTATGCTTAATTACAATCACGTTGATGATTATGATGTTGATTATGATGACAATAGTCTTAACTATGATTATAATAATAATAATTGCGTTCATAACTTGGCTGCTCTTTCATTTATTTTGCTTTTTGCTTAACGAAAATACAAGAAGAATTGTATTCCTTTGAGTCCTTTCAGGTCCTTAGTGAATACTAACAGCACTCACTCTGATTTACGTAACGTAACGAATAACGTAATGTAACCAAATAACGAATCAACGAACCATCTGGCGGTAACTTTTCTTCATTTTGAGACTGAGAATCCTTGATTTAACACCGATTGTTTGCTTGAGCACGTCCTCCTTGAAACGTAATGCTTAAAGACATGATTCATTCTATTTCCTCTTTTCCCCCTTTCCCCTTTCTTTTATATCTTATTCATTTATTAAGATTCATTTTGCGAACATATGCAAAATATTTTTTCTGCCATACACCCGAAGGTATATCACTTAACTCTTCCGTTTTTAACACGTTAAAGGAGGCGTGATAGGTGTAGAAAAGTGTTTACATTCTTACTGCCTGAGTCGATTTGGACATGTCCGTCCGTTTGTCTGTCTGCTTGCCTGAAAGTACGATTTGAATCGAACCGAAAGAGATATCGATATGAATGTACTTTGTCATTGTAGCCTGTTTGGGTTTAAGAGACACGCCCTTTTTATAGTAAATGTAAATTAATTCGTATTTATTTAAATATACCTAGCCGGGTCAGTAACACAATCATTTCTTCGGGACGAAAAATTGAAGCTAAATTTGTATTTTACAATTCACACTCTTAACTCTAGGAAGCTAACTCTAAAAATTTGGCATGTTACGCCCTCTAATTCTTAGATTTAAGCCATAGATTTCTATTAGGAGTGAAGGGTGTATGAGCTTCGGCCAGGCCGATGTTAACGTTCTTACTTATTTTTATTATAATTCCTTTTTTTTACTTAAAATTTTGAAATGAAAACTGCTTAGGTGGAAGGATATTATCCCCATTTCACATCGATAAAGAGAGAGGGAGAGGGAGAGAGAGAGAGAAAAGTCCCGAAGATGAGTAAAAAAAATTGTTTTATAAATTCACACGAATAAATCCTTTTGGCTTAAACACAACTAACTTAAGAGAAATGCTGTTTTATAAAACTTTTTTGGAAATTTTAAAACTAAACGTAGAAAAAATTTCACCATAATTCCGCTTTTAAAATATGCACAGCATTATTCTACAAAAATAAATACCTTTGTAGAAAGGAAATTTATTGAATTACTTAACTTCCAAACAAAAAACTTATCGAACTGGTGAAGTCAGTCTGGCAAACGCTTTAAAATAAACTGTACAACTTATAAAAAATACGGAAAACTTTATAATACAGAGACGAAATAATATCTTTTTTATCAAAATTTATTTAACTTTATCTGATTTCTGAATATTAGGAATGCATTTTTTAAGAAATAATGCATTTTCGGATGAATTTTATAAAATTATTAATTTTGTACTCATAGAAAAATTCCCGCGAAATGGAAAAATGATGTTGAAAAATAGAAAAATGAATGTTGAAAAATGGAAATGAATCTTTCTATGGAAAGACTGTTACTCAAAGTGAAGTCACTGAAATAAGTTCACGTTAAATCTACCGAGCTAAATTAAAACTAGAGTAAATGGCTGAACAAATATTGAAGATTGAATGGATTATAAGTATTAAAGAAAATTGAGATTTTAGAAAATGTAGATTAGAGAAAATTGCATATATCTTCAGAAATTCTTCAGATTCTTTTATAATTTTTAGTATTTTTAAATAAATTAATTCGTGAATGAATTTATATCACACTAGACGAAATATTAATACACACGAGATGAGTGTAGTGGACTTAATTTGAAAATATATGTGTCTGAAAAGAAATCTCGGAAAAATCAGAAAAATTCACTTCATTCGAAAATGATTCATTTCAATATGGTTTCTAAATCAGCAGTGAATATCACAAGAATAAAACTAAGTTGACAAAGTCCAAAATGAACGAGGCTTTGTATAAAATGAACTCTTTTGAAAAAAGAGTGCTGGCAGAATGAATTTTACTTGAAAATAAATGATTACTAAGGAGCTGAGTTTATTGAAGAATAAATTAAAATAAACTCTTACGAAAGAGTTTATCGCAAAATGAATCTTTACGAAGAATGAATATTATTTCAAAAAATCTTACGAGAAAACATTTGTTTATTGTAAGGTTTAAAGCAAATGAAACATCTCCAAAAAATTTACTTAATACTTTATTACAATAAAACTTTAATACTTTATTACAATAAAATAAATCTTGTTACAAAGTTAATTTTATAAAATTCAAACTCAATTCATTAATAAAAATAAAATAAATTAAACAAAAAAATTAATAAATAAAATAAATTAAATAACACTGAGCGAGTGAATGAGAAGTAAATTTTTGGAGGTGTTTCGTTTGCTTTAAACTTTACAATAAACAAATGTTTTCTCGTAACATTTTTTGAAATAATATTGAAATAATTTCTCAGGCGATTGAAATTTGCGTAAACTGAATACAATTGGCGAATCTAGTTTAATAATGAACGGAGGAATGAATTCTTACCTTAATGACATCTTCAGAGGGATAAATTTTACTTGAAATTAACTTTATTGAATGGAATGAGAATTAATAACCACGGAAAACGACGCTGCAGAAACTCTTATTAAAAAATAAAAAAATATTCAATCTTTTTAAAAAAAAGAACAAAACCTAAGAAGAAATGAATAATATCTTGTTCACCGGAAACAGACAAAGCACACCGCGTACTTTTAATGATGCATACGTTATTTCCAAAAATAAAAGTTCAAAACAATTAAGATCATTCTTCCGCACGGGTTACCGTTTAATTGTACCGTTTCTTAATAGAAACCGTTAATTTTTTCAAATCAAAGAATTCCACTTCTTCAGTCTCTAAAACGTTTTGCACCCTACCCTGACTCTTCTTATTTTTCTTCTTCTTATTATTCTTCTGTTCGTTTTTAATGTTAGCCTTTTTTGTTTAAAATGACTGAAGTGTAACAAAATCAAAGAGCTTTCAGACACGCCTACTTAACAGTTTCTTGTTATTTTAATGAATTTTTTACAGCAATATTTTTTGTTTGTTTTTTGCTGTTTTTTTAAAGATATTTGACTTTTCCTTTGATTGATGCCAACGCCACCGTTGCCACACTTGGCAAGAATAATTAAAAAAATATTTAGAATGCATTCATTCAATCGCTTATTTGAAAATTGTGCTGTTGTTGTTACGGTTGTTGTTGTTGCATATGTTTTAACAACATCAAATGGAAAATCTGAAAAATAAACCACGAAAGCGAAAAGAAATTATAAAACAAACCGATCGAGCAGGAAGACCATTTTTAATTCTTCTTCTCTTCATGTACCTCCTACATGTACAGCCTCCTGAGGGGGCTGCGGGGTAAGTGTCAGTAACCAAAAAAAATTAAGTAAATTATAAAAAAACCGATAAAACAAGAGGAAGTTTATTATCAGTAAAAGCCCTCGGCCTCCCCATTCCCCCACCCTCCTCCCACCCCCTTCACTGCCACCAACACCTTACTTTTTAACGTTAATAATTTCCTCCTTCTTCTTGCCTGGCTGGAGGAATGTGAAGGCAGAGGGGGTGAAATGTTAAAAAAGCGTTTTCAATTTAAATATCAAAAGAATAAATGAATGTATGAAGTTTTTGGTCTTTTTACAGTCTTTTTTCTCTCATATATTTCCATTAACCTCCCCTTAATTTTTTTATAAATTTTAATTTTCATTGATATCGTCATTGTTGTTGTTGTTGTTTTGCGGCACATGAGCGCGCAGAAAAGAATGAAAAAAGAAAAACAGGAATAAATTAATGACTCTCTCTTCGACAGAAAGAAGCAAAAGCAACAATTAAAAGAACTCAAATAACAATAATAATAATAATAATAATAATAACAACAACAACGATAATACATTAACACCAACTAGTCACTTCATAACAATGAGCTTCAATGCGCACGGGCCACAACGATGAACGACTTGTCCGCAACAAGTGTCGCTCTTTGTGCCAGAGGAGTGTGTTTGTATGTGCGTTTATTTACGCTATTGTTGTTGTTGTTAGCAACGCCATACTTTCGGACACCATGTTCTCTTAGGGTAATATTAAAACCAAAAACAACAAGCAATTTTAAACGGAAACTTCCTAAACAAAGCCGCGCCGCAACCACAACTAAAAACCAACAACAACAACAACAACAACAACCACAAAACTAATGAAAAAAGTGCAAATTATACTGCCATGGGGGTGTTCATTTCACAACACTTCGCAACACTTCATCCATTCAATCCATTGCTCGTTCTTTTCTTCATTCTTTTATTCATGTTTTCCTTCCGAACACTTCGTGGCACTGCGGCGCTTCGCCCTATCAACGACTCGTTGTTGTTGTTGTTGTTACTTTCCGCTTTTTCCCTTTAGAGTTCTTACAATTTGAAGTTGCATCACATGCGCATTGTTGGGACGCCGACAACCAACAACCAACAACAACAACAAAAACAATTAAAACAAAAGCAGCGGCAGCCATCATTAAATCATTATTGCATGCATTGCACTCGCACTCAGTTGCCTGAAGTGCACCATCGCTGTTTTCAATAAACCGCCTTTGTTGCTGCTCCCTGCAATTTATTGTCGTTGTTGTCGCTGTTGTTGTTGTTTTTGTATTTATATTATTATTATTACTTCAGAAATTTTTGCATTTTGGCAGATATTATTATTAATTTTTTAAATTATTTGTTCTTATTGCCTCGCATATTTTTTATAAATCATATACACCATTTCTTCATCACCATCTTCTTCTTCTTCTTCTCCTTCTTCTTCTTCTGAATTTGCAGTTTTATATCGATCTCTAAAGTACTTGCAATAAAAATACCCTTAAATGCTTTCTCTCTTCCTTCCTCTCTCCATCCCTCTCTTTCTCACTCACACAAACACACGTCTTCTCGCTCTTCTCTAATTGATCTCGTCAATCATCGCGTAAATATTTCACTCTTTGAGCCTCGAGGTCATCATCAAAGAGTTACACACTTCGAGGCAAGGACATTTTCTTTTAGTCCAACCAAAATGCTTGACAAGAAATTCTGAAGAAAATTCGAGACTTTCATTGAAAAAAACTAATTACAGCCCAAAATGGATTATTTGATTTTTCGATTTGTTACAAATAGACATCATTTAAATATCATCATTTGCTTCATAATTTACATCATTTACAAACATCGCATTTCAAATTGAACTCATTAAACCTTCTACGTCTCTCCCCCTTCACTCGATTTCTTTTATCACGATCCCACGCGGAAGCAAAGTGTAGAAGTGCCTCTAGCCTCGCATCCATATCCGGATCCATATCATTATTATCATTTATCATTATCGTGATTCTTGCAATTAAGCGAAAATAATCGCTTGCGTCAAATTAATGCGTCGATTAAATCCTCTACCAATTTTACAGCCTTTATTGATGAAAGTTCATAACGTTGTTGTTGTTGTTATTATGGTTGTTGGTGTTTCTGTTGCTCGTGCTATTGTGCCTCGAAAGTGCTGTGACGTCCTTTAGCAGGCAAAAAGGCGCACGCACTTGAAACTTAATAAAGTGATGAGAAATTTTAATGAGCGGAAACGCGATATGCCTTTTAAAATAACAAAGAGAGAGAGAGAGAGAGAAAGAGAAAGATAAAGAGAGTGAGATAGAGAAGGAAAGTGGAAGAGAAGGAGAATTCAAAAGACAATAGCAATAACTACAGGCATCCTTGCGAGAATCAAAAAACGCCTGCAAACTTCGTTAATTCCAATAAAACGGAAATTCAATCCTTTGTCTTCTAGCCTTCCATCCTTCTAGCCATTGATATCCTCCGACTATCCTACTCTTTGATTCCTACCTACAATCCTTGCCTTTAGTTTTCCCACACCTTCATCAAAACAAACGCTAATACTTAACCATTATCCTGTCTAAGGATATAATTTAAAGAAGTTAAGCTGAATTGAGCTCAACACAAATTGACACCAACACCAAAAACAAACAAAAGAGAGGAAAAATAACAAGAAGAAGTAGAAGATAAGAAGCATTAGAAGCTGTAATAGCGTGTCAGAGACCAACAACAACAACAAGACACCGAGATGCCGACAAATCAAATCAACCAACGAACCAATTTTTCTCGTTATTTTTCCTTAGAATTAATAGACGAAGATTATTTATTTTTTTTTGAGAAAAAGTTATTTGTTTTTGTTGTTGAGCGTTGTTTTTGTTGTCCTTACCCACTAGAGTTTACCCCTCGCAGAGCGCGCACACGTCAAAAGATTATGACAAAATTTTTTCCACAAATGCCATGACGTTAATAATGAAAAAAGGAGCAGCAACCTCAGGACATTGTCAGAGGATACTTGATGAATATAGTCAGGCTGTCATCGACTCCTTACTCCTTCTGTCGCAGAGGATTAAACGAAAAACAAAATTTTGAATGAAAACGAAACAACAAAAATTATAAAAAGATTTTAAAGAAAAGGTAAAAGAAGAAAAAAGGGAAATTATAATAAACTCTAAAGGGTAGAAGGGGAAGATCGGAGACAAGGCTAGTGATGATTAAAGGAGAGAGAGAGAGATAGAGAGGGAGAAAGAGAGTGAGACCGGGCGAAAAAATTATTGTTATTAACGTTCGTCTAAAAGGCCATGAAAGATAAAAGGAAAGCATTGGATACCGAAGAAGGGAAATCTGAATAGGGAGAAAGATGAAAATGTGGCGACGTTTTGTCACAATTCGAGCCTTTGATTAATTTGACAAATCAACCATTCCGAGACAAATTAATAATTGCAAGTTTCTTTGCTTTGATCATTTTACCCTTCTCTCTCTCTTCCTCTATCTCTTTCATACCTCGCTATCTTGATTAGTATTCTATCTCCCTCTCCCCCACAATTAATTCTTTTCTCCTTTGGTTTAATTCTCACGTTCTCTTCTTTGATTAATCTTCCTCTGTATTGACTAATTCTTCTATAGATCAGACAGAAATTCTTTGATTATTTTTCCACTTTCATTATTTGAAAACGTCTTTTTGATTAATTCTTTTCTCTTAAATAGTATTTTCTGACTCAGATAAATCCATCCATCTGTCCCTTTTTTGACGCCTACTGACTGTTTCTCTTTAGAGCTTTTTCTTTTATTAATTATCTCTACCTCTCTCTCTCCCTGTTGATTAAACCTTACTTTCCTGCTTACTCACTTTCTCTTCCTCCCTCTCTCTCTCGTTGTCAATTAATCTATCCTCTTTTCCTTAAACAATATTTTCTCCCTCTTAAAAAATTATTTTCTCCTTTGGTTGGCCTCTACGACTCTCTTTATTGATTAATCGCACTTACTCTCTTAATTAAAATTTAGCGTTTCAACTACAGTTTACTCTATAGAACATTATACTCCTCTTTCTCTCTTAATTAAACGCTTTAATAGCGTAAATATCTTTAATAAATTAATTTTTTTATTTGATTTTTCTACCGATTTCTTTCATATTTATTAATCTATCCCTTTCTTTCTTTTTCTCTCTTTTTAAAGATCACTTTCCAACGCTTCCTCCCTTGAGAAACCTCCTGATTAATTCCTTCTCTCTTAAAAACTCTTTTCCCACCTAGGTTAATCACCACGCATCCAGCTGTTTCTCGTGGACTTCTTCTCACTTCCTTTACTTTAATTCTTCTACTTGCAAATAAATATAAAATTTATTGGATAGTTTTTCTATCACTTCAAGATTTCTTCTAGAAAACATTCGATTTCCGTTTAAAAATATTACAAAAATCCCGTTGAATCGCGTTCCTTCAGAGTAACACCCTGTATAAAAATGCAAAAATTCAAAAACCTCTTCATTAAAATGTCACTAAAACAACTTTAAAGAAATCGTAAAAAAACACATTGCTGACAAAATATTTAAAGAAAAAGAAAGAAACGAAAGAGAGGAAATCTTAAGATTTATGAATTTCCTTCCCAAGCCACTTTCTTGTAAACTGTCTTCTTCTTCTACTTCGTATCTTTCCGCTTCCCCTTTGGGTTTGACACTAATGTAAATTCGAGAATTGTCTTTGATGAACATTGGATAAAAATAATCTTATTGGATTTTCTGCTTCAGTGAGCCACTCCCACGAAATACCTCACGCTTTATGAATGTGTCTAAACATCCACCCGATGCCGACCGAATCCATCAAAGCGAGCTTTACTTCTTCAATTTGAAATCTTTTCAAGCAAAAAATATAATAAACGCCAAGGCGCCGTTTACTGTTTTCCAAAAGACTCCTTCCATCTGCCTCATCCATCCCCTCAATCGACTTTCTCGCCTTATTCTCGAGTTCTAAAACTTGGTCAGAATCTTTCAGTCGGTTCGAGATGCGAGGGTTTTGGACGGAACGAAGAAGCTCTTTCGAACAATTTTTTTAATGGCAAATCTAATAATTTTCTTGTCATTTTCACTTACGTCATTCCCCTCATCTTCTTCTTACTCGTTTGTACTTCATTTAATCGAGCTGAGCGAGTCCGTCTTGGCCGGACACTGAGTTTCGTTTTGATGAAATTTTTCTTATCTTTACAAAATTTCTTTTTCTTAATCTCTTTCTCGTTCTTGTTAAACGTCTTTTATATGTTTTTTTTTTGTAATAAAATTGAATAAATTCTATTTATTCTATTGATTCGAAGCTGAAGAGAAAAATTGTATAAAAAATCATATAAAAAATTGTCACTTATTTCGTAATGTGAAGAAAAAGAAGAAGAACAAGAATAGATAAGATGGTAAAAACGTTGGAAATAAGGTGTAGCAATCATAAGAATAACTCAAGTGGAATAACAAGTTCTTTGTGTTGCTTCCTTTGCCGCCTCTATAGATGCTGCTGCTGCAGCTGCTACGAATTCATGACAACATTTTATCATCTCAATTTTATTATTTACTTGCATTATCCTTGCATTATTTTCTCCTAAATAGATGAACATGCAAAGGAAACTCACAAAAAATTATTCAGGCGTTGTAAAATTGCAAATAATCATAAAAAAGAAATTTTTCGGGCTGGAAATAAAATTTTTAAAAAACTTCAGAAATTCGGAGGATATTTTTAAAGATTTAGAGTTTTCTTATTTTCTTAAAATACGATAATGTCGATCTATAAAAGGCTATATACATACAAAATTTCTGATCAAGCAATCAACGTATAATTCTTTTGGAAGAATGTTTTCGAAACAACAAAATATTGTTCTCAATTTTTTCATTAATCAAAAAAATATATTTTAATTAAAGGACCTTTTCATCTAATCCTCGGTTATTCGGTTTTTGTCATCAAACACTTTACAGCGCATAATTTTTTGTATTTTATTTTAAAAATGCACGTTTAAGGAGAAGCAGAGAAGGATTAAAATGTTTACATATCCTGTCATGCATTCACCAGGACAATGAGTCCTTATATCAAAGACTAACGATTAACAAAAAAGGATTTGTTTTGTTGGCTCAAACCCACGCACAAAAAACGTTTTTAATTCTTCCAAAACATTTGTTTTATTTTAGAAAACTTTCAATAAATGTCACCGCATTTTTTCCTTTTTTCCCCAATTTTTCTTATTTTGACAAACTATTTAATTGTTTTTTATTCAGTCTCCTTATTGTTGTTTGCTGGCTTTTGGTTTTTTTATTTGTTTTTGCTTATGGTCTTTTGTTTACGTCACAACCAATCCTTAACACTTTGCCGAAACGATCTTCTACCCCTTTTACTTCCTTTCCATAAAAAATCTGGCAAATAAAATGATTGGTATATCCTTTTTTATTATTGCTCGTGTTGTTGTTGTTGCTGTCGTTGATTTGTGTTTCTTTACAAAAAATTAGTGAGTCGTAAAAATGGTGGATCAAGTTACCGACCATCGAATCAAAAGATTTCGAAGAGAAGCGACAAAAAAAATTAAGCCTTCCAGCACTTGACGTAATTAGAAAAGAAAGAAGAAGATGAAGCGGATTTTATTCAGCGGCAAATTTGAAATTTGAAGCGTCATTAAGAATGACATAAAATAATAACAGCAACAACAACAACAACAACAATGTCAACCTTCTAGCGGCAGAGGAAGATGACAAAAGGCTTTTATTAAACGCGATTTTGACGCGGCGACAAAATGTAATTGAAACCCTTTTGAAAAAAAGTACGAAGCAAAAAAGTAAGGAGAGACTAACGAGAGATGGTGAGACGATGTAGTGGTTAGTAGAGAGGAAGAGGCGGGCGTATATTGATAAATTGCGGAGAAAATTATTTGAAATAATTCATTAATGAATTTCTTCTTAAAAGGCCATTAAGCTTCTTCTTATACTCTTCTTCTTCTTCTTCTTTACAATTTTATTCATCTTCCTCTTCTTTTTTTATATCTGTTTTCATAACAATCAAATCATTATCAAAGATTAGAAAAGAAAATGCTGTAAAGGATATCAATTACATTAAATATTTTGACAGTAGTTGTCTAAATAATTTTGTGAATTAAAAGGATTATTTAAGAAAAGGAATAAGTGGAAGAGGAAGAAAACAATATCATTGATCAAAGGTTTTGAACAAAAGGAAGACAAAACCACAAGGAACATGCTGTTAAAACAACCCGATTATGTTCCCAATGGTTTTGGCGAAATCGATTTTTTTTTAACGTTTTAAAAAAGATGTTCTATTTTTTCCAAAAACACATTTGAAAAGCTATTTATCTTAAGATCGCTAAATCGAGAACCTCCGTAAGAGGAGTGGTAATGGATATAGTTTACTCTCTGGCAACATTATCCTCTTTCTATGAATTATCAAGACGTTGAATTAGATGGCTTTAATATCCAAGATGCTTATTATTTACAATGAGAGTCCTTGATGAGCCTCAGAGATAAAACTTTTTAATGAGTCCACTGAATTAATTCCCAAAATAAGTATTTATAATCATATTGAGCATGAGCGTTTATGATGAGTATTTATGACGTATCTTTGATATATTATTTAATATTTTATTAGTTTCGAGTAATTTCAAAAAGAGTGATTAGGGTTTTTGTCGAGTTTTTATTGAGGTTTTATATTTTTTCTAGTTAATTTGATGAATTGGTTCATCGTTATCGACTGTTCACGGTCGTTTCATATCATTACTCATGGATCATTAATCACACCGAACTGTTTCTATGAGCCTTTATAGTAGATCGTTTCAGCGAGTATTTATTGAGTCACTATTCTCCTCTTCTTTGTGAGTAAGTTCAATGAGTTTTTATCTTTCTGATAAGTCCTTTGACAGCGTATTTTTATTAACCTCTTTTAGTAAATATTATTTCCAAGTCCAACAAATAAGACTACTTGATTGGCTCGCTAGTGAGCACTCTCTAGTGAGTAATTATAACATACCTTACTTCATCTTTATGGGACCTCGTCCTTAGTTTTTTATAAATGTAATGAGTACACTTAATCAACCTGTATGACGGATGAGCCGTCAGCCAAGAGTTTTGATAAGTCATTACTATGAATCATGAATGGATGATGGATGAATGGATGAATGGATGATTACAGAGTTATTGAATATTCTTTTAAAAAAGGGCTTCATGAAAAGTGCTTTAGTACGTGTTTGTAATGAGTCTTTTTCAAAAAACATTTGAGTCTCTATCACGAGTTCCCCATTTTTTCTCATAAGTAACTAAATAATTGTTATAATTGTTTTTAATCTTTTCTATGAGTTTTGCGAACCCTCTCAACCCTCGAACCTTCTCTCTTTCTAATGAGCATCTCTATAACGGTTGTCTGTGATCAGCCTTTATGATGAATCGGACGCTATTTCCGGATTTGTAAATTAAATTATTATGTTGTCTCAACGAAATTCTTTATACATGAATAAAAATCCATCAGAATTTCATCAAAAACCGAATTTGGTTTTTAACCGTAATCTTTTAATAACCCTTCAATAATCCTTAACCTTTACCCTTAATCCTTAACCTTAATCCTTAATATTTTATTTCAAATTTAGCACAAAATTTGACAAATATGTCGATCAAATAAAATTCCAATAAATCTCTCGAAGTTATATAAATAATTTATGAGAAGAACAAGCATATCAATGAATGATAAATTAAATGTCATTTCTGATAAAAGGCGAAAGACAAAAAGTTGTTACGTCGTCTCCTTACTTCGAAGGGGTCAAAATCAGTGACGGGGAAAGGATGGAATGAATTAAGTTTTGCACGAGTCACGAGTCAAATGCCTGGAGGCAGTTTAAGAGAATAATTGCGTATCGTGAAACGTGACAAAATATTGGCACAGACTAATATCAGAAGAAAACGTTGATGGGAAAATTGATAAAAAAATAGAAGAAGAAGAAGCATTTGATCATTAACGATTAAAAGAATAAACTAACAGTCACCGTTGATTATTAATAGAAAAGAATACTCTTCCACAATTGATAAAAATCAGTAGGCTCAATCCATTTACTCGGTAAGAATTCATCTAATTCTCGATTAAAAAAATTTGTGTTTCATGAAAAAAAGAAAAATTTCCCATTTTAATTGCAATGAAAGCACAAATACATTTTTTTTGTTTGTAAATTATTTAATGATTGATTCGAGTGTTTCATAATTGACACGCTCGTAATGTCCTCTGCTCGTATCCGTTACATTTTGTTACGCTGTGGGTTAACATGATGGTGTGACGTGACATAACAATACGCTGCGTGGTATGGCGTATTCAAAAATTATATGATTCCGTTAGTTGTTTATTATTTGGTTGTCGTTTATTCGATATTTATTGAGTCAAGTTTATTTCAAAATTATGCTACTTAAAATAACAAACACACAAAGGCACATGATCCCTTACACACTTATACACATCTCACATTGCACATCCTGTACATTCGTTATATCATTTGTTCACAGATGACTACAATATTTTTTGCATAACCTCAATGAAGAAATGTTAGTACATTCTTACAAAATTATCACCACATATGAAGAGGTGGGTGAACCCATTGCTTTCTTTTGTCAGTTTTGCCGCAATTCTTCAGAGATATTTGGTCAATAATTGAGCATTATTCTCAATTATTCTCTCAAAGAGAGATAACAAATTTGCGACAGCTACAAATATAGAAAATTTTATAGCTTTTTCTATGTCTCCGACAGAAACGGCAACTGTGTCTTATTTTTCCTTGATTACCATAACATTATACGCTATTTTGCCATGTCTCCGCAACCAATATCGCTGGCAAGATTCTACCAGTTTACAACGTTAATGCCAACATTGTTCCTAAACTCTTAATCCTTCAAAGTCCCTCCGCAAAAGCATAACCACCCACGGAACCAAATCTCAGCACCGATACGATTATTTTAACAAAAAATTCTTTCGGCTTTTCATTTATTTTATTAAGCCTTCCAGTTTTTCTAGGTGTGATTTTGTTATTGAACATAATTGTACTCTTTCCTGATATATCCATATATTTGGAATATTTGGAATATTTCACCAATTTTTCTTCTGTTTTTTTTAATTTTCTGAGTTTTGCCTCGTTCGCAATCGTATAACAAATGTTAAATGGCAATACAAATATCTGCCAAACGCAGACAGTGGGAAAACTCTACAAAATTTAGGATATCCCCTCCAGATAGAAAGAGTATGACCGGTTTTGCCCATAGTAGTTCCGACAACGACATCGTTCACCTTCTTTTCTTTCTTCAACAATTTTTCGTTCCTAAAAAGTTTTTAAAATTAATGACTAATTTCATTCAAATGTTTTCTTCTCATTTTCATATCATTGATGGTGCCGAATATAAAAGTATTCTATAATAGAATTGTACGTATGTAAAATTTATGTTAGTTTCATAAATGCGCTTTAATCTCTCCTATTAATTTCTTTCAAAAGTATAAAATTTTTTTAAAGCATTTACAAACATTTTTCTATGAGTGTGTGTTTTCACGAAACGTTTAGAGCAATGAGAGACATTTATCACTTTTCATAAAAACTTTCCCATAAAATTGACTTTTGTTTCAAAATCCTATCACCAGATGACGTTACAAACACCGATGAATATTCCTTTCCTTAATTCCGCACGTATCAACACACACACACAAATTTACGCACGTGTGCTTATTACTCTGCATATACTCCTTACAACATCAGGAGAAGGCATAAAAGAATCATGCATGATATTCATCAGCGCATATCAATCGAATCAAGTCCACAGAAAGTGTGCATGAATTTTCATCGTCAATGAATCATAAACGATTTGACCCCTGTAAATTTACATCGTTTCTGTGAAGCATCGCTTGTTGGAGTAAAATTGTTTTTTGTTGTTCGTGGTGTAATTGTTGTTGTTGCTGCTTCTGTTCATTGCTAGTATGAAGATATCAAGGTATCGCACTCTTATTTTTAGTGGTGTTGTTTTTGTCGTGACGTGAAACGTTTTACAAATTTCGTGCTTTTACAACTTTTGTTGTAATGCCGTGGAGGTGTTGTTGTTCTGTTGTTGTTTTTCGTAATTGTAATTTGTTTGTTTTTCAGTTGTTACTGTTACTTCCAACTTTGGGCACGTGCGCGTGTCACCAAGTTTTGTCACACAGCGTCAAAGCACGCGCCTTACTGCTTGCTTTTCATACGTTTGTTGTTGCTAATGATGGTGCTGATGCTGTTGTCACTGTTGTTGCTACATCCGGTGATGTCGTTCGTTCTCGCCTTTTTCTCTGCAATTATACTGTGTTTATTAGTTTAATTGGTGACGTGTGCCCTGTCAAAACTCGTAAGAGTTCAATTTTGGCGACAGCCTCATATTCGAAATCTGCAACGTTCAGCGGCTGAATATGAGAGTTGAGGGATGAGCGGGTCTGTTGTTTTTGTTGTTGGTATCGTAAAGCTCTGATTGAAAATATTTTATATAAATTGACATAAAAAGAAATAAAAATAAAAGCATTTGTTTTTGTAAAATAGATTTAATTTTTTTTTAATTGAAATTTTTTTTATTTTAACTTTTAAATTTTAAAATGTATATAAAAATTAATAATATGGAATCGGGGGCGCAGGGGTAATACTCTGTTCTTTTATCAGTAATTCTTCTAAATTGTTCTCACCAATATTTTTTTAAATTGGGCAAATAAATAATATATAAAAAAATTTTGTTGTAATTTCTTTTGATTGATGTAGTAAGGACCTCAACCTTCCGGCGAACTGTGGCGCCATCTGTTATCATAAATATATTGAAAAGACTAATTACTCGCTTTCGATATGCTAGCTCGTGAAGAACAAATTATAGCGAACTGTGGTGAAAACGAACAAGATAGACTGAAATCTACCACGCTCGCTAGAAGCGAAAGTACCCAAAACATTAATATAAAACAAAATTAAAATATTAAGGATAAAGTAAACAACAAATAGCGACAATTAATAAAAAATAGAGAAACGTAGAAAAAATATACAAATTATAATTTATTTTATATATATTATATATAAAATTTAATGTGAAAAGTAATCCCGAATTATTAATAAAAGTATTATTAAAATATAAATAATATGTAAAATATAAAATAAGTTAAAGGTTAAAGAAAAATTGTAAAAACTCTTAAATATGTAATTCAATATAATCAACTCAGATCTTTCAAAAGCTTAATGATTTGTGTTAACATATTTTATGAAGCAAGTTACTAATTATTTGTAATTTTTTTTATAAAAAAAAATTTTTTTAATTTCTTTTTTCTCTAAAAATCCAATTAAAATCAGTGGCCCTTTTATGATATCTTTGTAACCTTGACGCCTTACACGATTCTTTTGAAGAAGCCATACCCCTTCTTGCTTCCTCCTTCCTCGTTCGTTCCCCGACGACTAAGTTAAGGTTTAAAAAGAAAATTGTTATCAAAAAGAAATGAACTAAATGAGCTTGCATTTCTATTAAAATGGCAAGTGATTACGATTTTAATATAAAAGAAATGGAAAAAATTGAAAGAATATAAAACAAGAAGTAAATTCAAAAGTAATAGAAAAAACATTCGTTTTAAATAATTGTTTGCTATCGTAAGCTCCAGTAGCAATATTTTATTTAGTTTATAACCTTCTAAAAGACCTACCAATCTCTGTATTTCTTCGTTGTCTTCTGCTTCTTCTGCTTCATCTGTGTGATATTCGACGCACTCCTGTCATAACCACCGTTCATCATTTAATGAAATTAAGTCATTTCCTCATTTTCATCGCAAAAGAATATAATCGTTCGCTTTTATGGAATAATGTGATATATTCATATGAAAAGGGAGAAGGAGAAGATGCAATAACTTCAATTAAAACGTAAAAACGAAATTTGAATTATATGAAAAAATGTGAAAAAATATGAAATAAATATGAAGGAGGTGAGACCGCTAACTCTGTCACGGCTGAGTCTTATATTTCCCTACACCCGCAATGGAAATTTTTAGTTCGACTCTAAAAATGAGTGGGGTGTGCACGCCCCTTTTTAGAATAATGTAATTCAATCTAATATTAAAAGGGGAGAATTTTATTAACCCCTTTCTTGATTAAATTAGATCTGCTAGCACATCTTCAAACCTTTTCTGCCATCCCGGCCATAAAAACCATCTACAAAATTTCAAGGGAATGAAAAAGGAGTGCTTCCTTCATAAAAAGTAGGCGTGCCAATATACAACAGAGAGTAAACTAATTTAATGGTCAAATTTTTTGTAAACTAATTTAATGGTCAAAGTGAGTTCGAGGATAAAATTTTGTCATTCAATTCCGTCTACGAACAGTGGAAGTGAACCACACAGGTAGACATATCCATATTACGTATCAGAGGTACGCGCGGTTCTCATGCGATTTCATACAATTTCTGTACTGTAGAGATATATTATATAGAGAATAATTGTGCCAAATTTCATAAGACGCAATCACTTTTCATTTTCGAGTAATCGTGATTTCTCTAAACAGACAGTTAGACAGACGAACATACAGACAGACGACGTAGGACATGGCTATATGGAATCAGATGGTTCTGAGCCAGTATAAAAATATACTTATCCACACCTGCTAAGCCTTCTTTAGTCCGTTACAAACGGAGGAACAAACTTAATATATACACCCTCTTTGGATGTAGGGTAAAAAAACCTGAAATTATTTAGAAAAAATAAAAGATTTTCTTTTAAAAAACATGAAGCAAAATCAAAATAAAATTAAAAATTATACAAAGTAGATTACGTAAAATTATAAAATGAAAATTTTAAAAAATATAAAGTAAAGAAAGAGACAAAAGTTTGAAAATCATATGAAATTTTCTTTGAAAACCGAGATAGATTGCTATTTATTTAAACAAAACCAAACAAGAAATAACGCTATGAGGACCAAAAAAGCGCCAATGGAAGCGCATTTCTTCTTTTTCTTTCAAAATATTGTCACAAATAATTGTTGAAATAATCCCGCGAAATAAAGAAATTTTCTTTCACTCACATTTTTTCTGCCTCTTATTCCTAACCATTTCATCCTCACCCCATCCATCCAAATCGTTTCTTCTCCTTCAAACGGTAGAGCTTTCGTGGAAGGGAAGAAGGAAAGATGAATGGAAGAAAAGAAAGATAGGGAGTGAGAGGGCGCGACAGAAGTATAGAAAAAGGGCAAAAACGGATGCAATGAAATTTAAACGAGTATACATTCGCGTCCAAGAACTGCATGGCATTTCACTTCTTTTATTGCAAGGAATATGTTGCTGATAATTCCTTCCTATCCCGTTAATGATTGTGTTGTTGTTGTTAGTACTGCTAATTCTGCTGATATTGTTCGTAATGTAAACTTGGCCAAATTGAAAGCCAGCGCATTAACCTTTTTGTTATTTTAACTCAATTATTTTATTTTCTCTTACAATTTCATGCCTTGTATGGGTGTCGTTGGGTGTGAGTTGTTGACTGCTGTGTGCGTGTGGATGTGTGTTTTTGTATGAGTTAAAAACGTATAATCGTTTCAGGGATATTTTTTCTACAAAAAAGGGATTATTACTCGATTATTTTCTGCAGAAAAGGGATTATTACTCGATTATTTTCGCGCGTTTCGTTTGTTTGGTGTCATTGCTGAGATAATCGTTGTTGTTGTTGTTGCTGTTAATGTTGGCTGGTTTGTGTTTTTGTTATTGTTTTCATTCTTATTACTTGTGTGTAAAAATTAAATAAATGGAGATATAATTCGAAAGAGGAAGGCAAAGACATTCAAAATTCATTCAATGAAAAACCCGATATTTCAATAAATTCTTAATTTAGATAAAATCACCTTAAACCACAGCCATCACCATCACATCGTTATGTAAAATCGTTACTTTATCATCCTGTTAAACTTGTTTTTAATTGTTTAGAATGAACTCAATGCAAAAAAACTCATCAAAACCTTTCAAATCTTATAAAATCTTTTACAATTTAATATAATCAAAATTCTGTTCTATTTGCCAACTGTCTGTTTCTTTCTTCTAATCTTTTTTCCCCTTTTCACCTCTACGGGTCTTCTAGACAGATTTAAAATCAAAGCGCTCTGAAAAAAAATCATTTAAGTCTAGCATCACTAAATGAGCAGTGATATAAGGCGCACCATGAGGTAATTAATTAGCATGCGTCTATGAGCTGATAATGCTAATGATGTACTTGCTTATAATGATCATTAACGTTTTTAATAACTTTAAACAATTCACAACATCAAGACATCTCCTAAACTGTGATAACTCTCCCTTTTCTCCCTCGAAGCCAATCGATTTTTTAACAATTCATCGAAATCTTTCACTCGGTGATATAAACCAGCATTTGTTGTGGGTGCTGGAGAGGGGTAACCGCATTTCCTGCGATTCTTGGAGGGATGGCGCTTTAGAATTTTGTGACAACCCGATGCGTTTTTTAAATGCATTCAACCCAAAATCCTTTTATTTCAGTTATTAATAATTATCACGTGAATTCACCTCATTGCGGAGGTCCCGTAATCCCGCAATCGATGATCGTAAGCCATTATTAATCACAGTAATAATCACAGCTTAAAATAAGAAATAACTGAGGATTTTCTAAAAATGCATTGAATGATAGCTAATATGCCTTTTGTTCTTATGACGTGATTGTTGTTGTTGTTGTTGTTGCTTTCGTATCCCTTGGGACTCAAGGAGCTTTTATTCTTTCGGTTTTTGTCTCAATTTCACCGCGGTTTTGCCTTATTTTTCCCGATTTGTCCGTTATTATTGTTGTTTCTATTGTTATTGTTGTTGTTGTTGTTGTTTCTATTGATGTTATATAAAAATAAAAAAGCAATCACTTTGTTAGTCGTTAAAAAAATATATGACTAATTTTGAAAATGTTTTAATGCGAATTAACCCAGTAGGAAAAATATCGAAAACTTATGAAGATTTGAAACTTAAGTGAAAGTTTTAAGAAAATAAAAAGTAGATGCCTACTGGGTCTAGAGGTGAGAAAATATTGAATAATTGATGATTCCTTTGTTTTGGCTGAAATTAATATGAAAATGAGGAGCAAACAGTTAATTAAGCAAATGGCATTTTACAATAAAAAAACAAGATAAAAAGCCCTAAAAGAAGAACTTGAAAGGAACAGATAAAGTCTCCCTCGGAGGGAGAGAAGCGTTCTTCATCGGATTTTGTTTTGTGGGTTTTTGTTGGCTTTTCATTCCTTTCAAATATATTAATTTTTGTTATTAAAAATATGCAAATTTATTAATATTTCACTCGTAAGGGATTAACGCCGTGGAGATTACTCTACATTTGCAAAGTATTTATTTAGGTATTTCATACAAAAATTAAAGAACTTTTATATACAAAAGCTTATGAAAAACATTGCTGATGGAAGTTCTTTTTGGAACAATCCCGAACAACCCCAAATAAAAACACGAGTCGTTACCCAAATATGTAAAAGGGGCAATACCTCAGATCTCCACGAGATATCAGGCGGAGCAGCAACAAGTGCACATGTGTAAACGTATATTTAAATGGAAATAATCCATCGTTTTCTCGTCATATGTATTTCACATCTTATCTGCTTGGATACAGTGCTAAGCTTCCAATTTACAGGGTCTTTAATTACCCGGCTAAACTTGATTTCCATAAGATCATATTTTGTAGGATGAACATTCTCAATTTACACGACATTCCAAAGGACCCACCGCATCGCGTTATTTAAACAGAAAAAGGCATGATGGGCAGTTTTAACCATAAACAATAAAAAAATAGCATTTAAATGTACTTCACCAAGCATTGTTATGGCAATCCAGGCCGTGAACTATATTGTGTTGACCTCTCTCTCCCCCGCCACGCTTCAACCGCTCAATTACTCATAAGCCCAAATAACTGGTAGTTGGGCTGAGGGGTTATTAATGCAAATGACAGTTACAACAGCATCGACCAACGCTGTTCTCATACTCCTTCTTCCAGACTTCATCTCTTTCAATCCCGTAACCCCCCCCATCCAACCACCCGCCGCCACAACAAACCATGTAATATTGCCTTCAAAGGTGCCACAACCGCCTTGGCTCGCGTTTGTCACTCTTGACAAAAAACACTTCTTGACGACGTTGGTGTGAAAATTTTAATTTGAATTTTGTAATTTTCAATTATTATTATTATTTGCAACGTTGCCATTTAATGAAATAATTATGCGCACAAGTTCGCCAAAAACCCAAAGGAAAAATCAAACAAAAAGGGTTGGAGGGCGACCTGGCGACAGACGATAAGGACACCGACACGGACACAAGCTTTCTTTGGAAAGAACATAAAGAATATAAAGAGCGGAAATGCATAAAGCAAGTGCTGGCAAGTGCAGCAAACCACAGAACAAAAATACGAAAGTACTTGTTCGTTCAAAAAAAGGCTCTTATGATTCCAAACGTCGTAAATCTCTCGTTTTTTGTTTTTTTAATATTTGTGATAATTCAAATCAATCAAATCCAACCGTTAGTGATGTGTAATAATAAGTAATCAAAAAAGATCCGGTAACGAATAACCAGCTACTGAAAATGTTGCTGAAAATATGAAAAAAACAATTTTCGCTTTTCACTCAAAAATGGCTCCACTAATTAAAAAATTCAACTAATTCAAAATATCATGACATCGCAATAATTACAAAAATATTTAAGTAACGAGTAAAAAGTATTCGCAGATGTAAAAACATCTTTATTCGTCTTATAAGAAAAAACAGCTTTGCTAATTCGTAAATAGCGAATTCACAAATATCGAAACATCGTACTAAATATAAAAAATAATGAAGTAATTTGCGGCGAGTACTCGAAAATTGTAGAAATATTCATAAACAGCTGAAATCAAGAAAAATACAAAAATATTTCTGAGATTTTTTAACGAGAATGGCAATTACTAAAATAACAAATAACGAGTACTTTCTCTAATGATAAATTAGTTCTAACGCTGTCAAAGCGTAATTTATTCGACTACAAAAATAACTCAGAATGAAAAGCATAAAAATATTCGGCAGCAATATACCGTCGCGCCAATTAGAGGCGAGAGTAAAGTAACAAGTGTCGAGCAATGAAAATCGTGATAAGTCCAGTCTAAATTTAAAAACATATTTGGAAATGGGTCAAGTGATTAATAGTGAGAGAGAATCCTTAAAGTACCAAGTGACTGATAAATAGTATCCCAATCTCAAACGAGTTGAGCTTTCGGACAAAAGCAAAAAATAGCTGAAATGAAAATAACGAGTACAAGATTAGTAGATCAATTTGTGGTAGGCTTTCAGCACGTACGCCGTCATATACGTCAGCGAGTTAACGAGTACTCGTGGATAATTTCTCAACAAGTTGAAAATCATTTGAAATTTACTGTTATTTACAAAATCAGTTATGTCTCTTTCCAATTAATTTCAACTATTTATTTTTGATTTTTGGATACCCTTTCCTTTATTAGAATATCAATAAACTAATTTATTCATTTATTTAATACTCTTAAATAATTTAAAATTGTTTTTAAAAACGTTTCAATTCCCTTAAGACTATTTTTATCGAAATTCAATTCACTTTAATTTTAATATAAAATTTTTTTATACATAAAATCCTTTTGGGGAACAAAAGGCACCAGATAATTCTTTTAAGCAATTTCCTGTAATAATTACGTTTGAAACCGATCTTAAGAAAGTCTAGAGAAACCAAAAAGTAAAACCTATTTGAAAAAGCAAGTGCCTCGAGTATTTTCTTATTAATCATTTGAATACTTCCCATTTTTAGCAGCCATTTTGTTTTTTTTTTACGAACATCCCCGGCGCATTCATTTGTCTTTTCAATTTCATTTTCCGATACGAATTCCTTTTGATGCATTTCTTTTATTTTAACATCTCTTTCTTGTTGTCGATTCTTAAGGCAAGAATCGTGTGTGTGTGTTTGTTGTTTTTGTTGCCTTTGTTTTAGTCAAATTTATAAATGGAATATACACACACACCACTGCAGACTCACGCGCACCACACACGCCCACTTGTCTAATAATTAAATGCTCAGCAAACACTTGTCAGCCATCAAAAAAACGTCAGCGTGTCTGCCGATGCAATAACGCTTGACTACACCCTCAATATCGCCATCATCATCATCATCGTCGTCATCATCATCATCATCATTCTTATTTGATTTATCCGTTTATTTAATTTGCCAACGCCGACGTCGACATTGTTGTCGTTTCTGATGCCTCCTAGAGTAAACGTCATGGCGATGCCGTTGCCAATGTCGTCGCTGATTGATGCCTGTTGGGGGTATTGAGAAGCCAGACGTCAGGACGACATCATTATAAGCCACTTGAAGATATTGTACGTCAACGACGTACAGCCTTGTCGATGAGGATGAGTCGAAGGCGAAATGGTAGACGAAGTTGAAATCGTAATCGAGGCAGTGAAAAACACGAACAACAACAGTAGCCAGCTTCTGCGGCGGCGGCAGCATCGAAAAGTCGCTAATTGCATAATTGCATGTTTCATGCATACGTCAATCATTGCCGTTGCCCCTGCCCCTCATCATTTGTCCACCCTCCCCTTTAAGACCATGAATCCTGTCGCGCTCCGCTCGTCCTTACACATCCACCTGTCCATCCATCCAACCAATCATTCGTCTATCCATGCACTTACTCACCTCCTTCGTCCGTTTCGTACATTCAGTCATTCCGCTGCTTATTATTGCTCTTCTGCTTCTTCTTCTTCTTCTTCTCTTCATTTATTTTAGTCTCTAACAAAGCATTGAAAAAGTAGCAGAATTTGTGAAAGTGAAAGCACTCCCGCCAACCAGATGAAATAAAATTAAAACAGAAAACACAGTAAGAAGTAGCCGAAGCGAAGGAAACAAGTCTCCTTATCGTTCTACCACCCCCCCTCCGCCCCCAGTCCTTCTACGTTACGCTTGGCAGGATAATTATTAATAATTATCCACATTCATCGCGCTTTCCTTGAGCGCGATAATTGATCGCTTTTGACGCCTCCAATAGTTTCACAGTCATTGCAGCCCGCCATTGTGGGTTTACAGGGTGCCTCCATGAATATTATTATTGAAATAATCTTATTTGTTTGTATTTATTTTAAAAGAATCTTAGAAAAATCACAGGAAACCATAAGAAACATTCGCGATTTTTCAGGATATTAATTTCTAATTGTAAGATATTCTTGAAAGTGAATTCATGCATTAAAATCGATGGTGCCTTTCAATCCCTCGAACCTTGAATGGACGCACGTATAACATCTCCAACTGTTTACAGTCAAGTGAATTTTCGTGTTTCTGAAATCAGTGAATGAACGTATTGATATTTTTAATAAGTTGCCATGTTTTGCATCATCAGAGAATATCCTGTAATGGCTCCAATTCTTAGTGAATGGACTTCTCACCGACATCTGGAGCCACATGTACTCTTGAGTGATCCAGCGAATGTATTTATTGGTGTGTGAAACGACTCGAATCCGTAGTAAGTACACTTATTGCCAAGTAAAAGAATCTTCAGTCCTTCAAATGTTGAGGGCATGAACTAATTGATGACAAAAACAACAATTTGAAAGGCGGAAAAAAAATTTAGGAAATATACTTACCAATAACAAAAAGTGGGTCAACGCACTGACATCTAGAGCGGACTCTTAATGTTTGGATTTCCCAGTGAGTGTTAACGAATGAATTTATTTTAATTTATAACTGCTGGCAGTCCTTAAAATTTTCACTGACTTCAAAATGATTGCTCTTGCTGAAAATTACATAAAACTCTCGCTAGTTAGAAGCTAGTTCGATAAATACTTGAAATATTTGATTTACTGAATCAATGATTTAGTGAATACACTTGAAGAAATCTGGACATTTCTCCACTTCTTCAGTTATTCAGTGAATGAACACAGGGTCCTTACAGTCGACTAGAGCTCACAAAACCTTACCGTTAATGCAGTTATGGACTTGCAGAATCTCTCTCAGTGCTTGAAATCCACCGTAAATATATTTAGAATTACACCGGTCCTTCACATCCCCACCAAATAAATTCAATGGGATCGTTAAATTTTCGATGATTGGACTTATAGATATTTTATAGAATTGTTCGTAATACTGCAAATATTTAGTAGGCGCTCTTGTTAAACTCTAGGTAATCTTCTAGCGATTTGTATCTATGAAAGAGACATTTAATCATAGATAGAACGACTCCACGACCCAATCCTTCAAGGACTCACTCGTTGAAATCTGAAACTAATTGAAGTAATTCAAGTCTTCGGAGGGTGCCTTTTCTTGAAATCTAAGAAAACTTTCAAGAAGGCCGCTTCATCCTTGAGCTCCTTAAGGACAAAGAGTGTGAGTGTAGTGTTTACTCACTAGCATACTTGGAACGTGTACTTAATAATACTAGTACATATCACTACTAGTACTAATACTATACTTACTAGTATCACTTATACTACTATACTTACGCTTAGTAAACTTTGACTGAAAAAATCTCCCAAAAAGGATTTTAGAATTCTCAACAAGCGCTCAAAATCCAATAAAAGCTCAACGAGGAGGATAATTATCCTTTTACAGAAAGTTTTCTTTTATTTGTGTGTCTCTCCCTTTCTCTTTCTCTCGCGACACGGCTCCTCCTCTTTCTTTTGGTTACGCTACTCAAAACGAAGATCAAACGAATTCTACAATTTATTTATTTATTCGAAGCCAAAGAAGCAATAATTTAAATAAAAAAACAGGATCAAAGGAATACTTGCAACTCACTAGAAAAAAAACGACAACGATAACGAACAACAACAACAATCGATGCTAATAAATTGAAAAATACGCACGAATTTGGGAAAAAACAAAAGCATGCCGTGGAATAAAAATAAAACTAATGAAAACTTTATAACAATAAAAATATATTCGTTAAATCTAAAAACAAATAAATCAAAAGGATTCAAAAGAAAATCGAAAAATAGAAAATAATTGATTCGATGGAAATCATTAAAATGTTCAAATTTTTTAATTCAACCTTTTTTAAGAAGAATAATTTTGGAAATGCGACGCCCATTTAAAGTTCATTGCATTGAAACGAATGTAAAGGATTACGTTATGATTTTTATTATTGCTAGCGTTATTGTTGGATATGTTGTTGTACGTTCTCAATGGATGACAATCATTTGCGGTTGTTGTTGCTTTGATTCTTCTCGAGCAACGGAAATCGTGTTTTCTTAATGCCACTCATAACAAACTGCTGTCAACGACTTTTTGTCAACGTCGTACCCCCCGCCCTTCTTCCCTAACTATTCTTTCTTTACCGCGATTCCATTACTCCATTCCAATTCTTGATTTCTTCCTAGATTCGTACTTTCGTACTTTCGTACTTTTCTTCAGATTTTGAAGAAAGGTTTTCAATCAACCGTCGCATTGTCGTTTCTAACGCAAGCAAATGACATACGCGTCGTACTCGTACGTTTAGACGCGCTACGTCAAAAGCGCGTCTCATCAAATGCTTTTATAACGTTTTAGATATACCAGAGTTGCCGCCACTTTATGAACATTTTTAATCGTATGCAATGCATTCGGCAGTCGTCGGTTATAAATCGGTCGATTACTTCCTTTTTTTTTAATATTACTTTGTCAAACACTTCAAGAAAAGTGCCTTTGATTTTCTTCTGTAATACTTTGTATTTCTCGTTGTTGTGATTGTTGTTACTCATGTTGTTGCCGGTGTTCTTTCATGGTGTTTCATTCTTGTTTTTGTTGATTTTATGCTCTCGACTAAATGCATTTTTGTTAAGAATTCTTAACAAAATCAAAGCAAGAATCAAAGGAATTAACGAGGAAATTCCATTAGAGTTATAAAATAAATAAATTAAAATATGAAGAAAAAATCCATTGAAATCTTCAAAATTGTTTATAAAATATATACAAAAGTTATGCATATGAACAAAATAAGATACTGTTTAAAATATTTATAAAATATTAAAAATTATAGATAAGAAAATACATGTAATAAAATAGAAAGAATAAAATAGAAAGAAAAAAAACATGTAATAAAATAAAGAATTTTTTCAAAAATGTTATAAAAAATTCAAATGATATTATTAAAAAATTCAAATAATATTATTAAAGGTTATCTATTAAATTGATAAATGTATTATCAAAATATTATAAAAAATATAAAAACATACATTAAAAAACTTGACAACAAAAACATACATTAAAATTTTAAAAGATAAGTGACAAATGGAAAATTATATTGTAAATCATAAAGTACAACAAAAAATTTAAAACAATTTAAAGAAACTGTTTTCTAAATTTAAACGAAATTAAGGAAATAAATAAAGATTAAAAAAGTAGAAAAAGTAAGTAATCAAATGGAAAACATATATGTGAAATATACTAACTAAAAACATACGTGTATTGTGCAAAAAAACATATTAAACAAATTATATATAAAAATATTAATATTACTTTCACTTTAAATTATTATAGGATTCTTTAGATTTATAAAATTATCATAATTATCATTGTAATTATAATAATTATATAATACAAAAATCATGATTATAGTTTGTAATATTTATTATTTGTGATACTTAAATACATTACCATTTACAGTAATAAAAATGTATCATAAACTAAATTAAATTACAAAACTATTTATAAAGATTTTGAATTATTTAAATAAATTCTTTTTAAATTTTGTGAGTATCATTTAATGGTAAAATATATCTCTCGCGGATACGATTTTTCAAGCACAGACAGAAATTTTAAATTTCAAAAAATCCTTTTTGTTTTTATTTTATTCCCAAAAAGAATTTACTAAAAACCAAAAAATCATGAATAAATAATGTTTTAATTATATTTGTCACGACTCAAACAAACAAAACACAAGCACTAAACAAACCATTAATAATTACCAATTTGAGTGAACAACAACAATAACAACTACACCACCATCATCATCATCTTCAACATCATTTGATACATAAAAATATACTCGCATGTAAGTTACTCGTCAACAAACCACAGAGACCATAACCAACAGTAACGAAAAAAAACAACATCAAAATCATGAGGAAAAATAAATTTCAACAATTCATTAAATCGTTAATTATATATTTAATTTAATAATTGCCAACAAGTTAATTGAACGAGCGCAAATAAGATTTACAGAAAAAGAGCGCGTAAAACAAAAAACCCGCAAAAAAATTTCAATTAGTCGTTGTTTATTTTATGCGACTAATTTTCATTAAAATTGAAAGGAATGCATATAAACACATAAAATTTTTTTAATTAAGTTTGAATTATCATTGTTGGTTTGTTTTTTTTAAATGGATGTAAAAAAATAACATGAAGAAGAAGGGATCACTGACAAAACGGGGGAGGAGGGAATTAAGAACTTCTTAGTTTATCACAATTTTATTAAAGAAGAAAATATAACGAACATAATTTTTTTATATTTATTTTATACGTTTAATCGGAAAACTACAGAAGAAAGTTTCTTATAAAAAATTATGAGGCATTTATCGATGAGAAACGTCTGCATGGCTTTTATATTAAAAAACGAATTTAAAAAAGTCTTATATCTTAAGGTTTTTACTAAAATCTATTAAAAAACCTAATCAAAAAATACTCACATTATTTTAAATAAAAACTTATGAATATATCAACGATTTCCAAAAAAACGCTCTCTTATGTATTTAAATAGAAATTTACTGAAAGCAAAAATAAGTCCATTTAAATTCCTCTTAAAAGCAACAACAACAAGGCAACGACATACCACAACATACTCCCAACCGAAGCAACAGAAGCATAATCAGCAGCAACAAAAACCGACACCAACAGCAACCCCAAGTAACGAACGAACGAGACTCCAGACCCGAGCAGCCGGAGCTAATCGATAAAACTTGACTGAATAATTGGCGTCGTAGAGGAAAAGTCGTTGTAATTAACAAGTTTCCCCAATGAACGAACAATGGAAACCACCCCGCCACCACGCGCCATGCTCACACACATGCATACACGCCATTCTTTCTATTCCCCTCACATCCTCATCATCGTCTTCATCAACTCAGTGAATATTTAAAATATCAGTAAGCTTTGGGTGATGATGACAAAAAGACTGGAGAAGGGTTAGAATGACGAGATGGAGTGACGATACCGTGGAAATAGCAGGAAAAGTAAAGGAGATGTTACAATAAGTGAAATGAAAAAACTGCGACAATAAAAAGAAAGCTAACAAACTAAAAAGAAGAAGGACGTGTTAAAATAAGAAAGGAAGAGAGAGAAAGAGCGGGGAAAACTGGACAACGAAATTTAAAAATAATTGCAAAAAGTTGCTGGAATTGATACGCAATCAAAACATTTGCTACAACGATTTAATGAAAAGAGATAATATGTAGTCGGGAGAGGACGGATGGTGGGAAAGACCCGTATGAATAAAACGAAATAGTGAGAAGTGTAATAAATTAAGTCAAACTAGCGCCGATAGTATTACTTGAATGCACGACAAACAATTGCAATAAAAACAATAATAAACAGTAACAAACAACAATAAATAATACCAAACATTAACAAACGTTTACAATAAATATTCACAAACAATTGTAAACCATAACAGCAAAAAAACAGAGGAGAGAAATTATAAACAATGATAAACAACAACAAGCATGAAAAATAAGCATATAAAAACGATAGCAAGCAACAAATGCCAATAAACAACAAGAAGCAACACTAACTTAAACAAACTAGAGCAAACAACAATAAGCAATAACCAGCAACACCGAATAACAACAAAAATAAAGACAGACAATAACAAACAACAAAAAATGACAAGTAGGAGTAAACACACATAATCGCAACAAACAATAAGGAGGAGAAATACAGCGTACGAACGTAACAAATAGTAATAAAAATGTGTGCTAAAAATTGTAAAAAAATAAACGTTAACAAACAAGAACACACAATAACAAGCAACATTAAACACCAATAAACAATAATAAATGACAATAAACATAAACAAACAACGGCTACCAAAAATTATAGGTAGCAGCGGATAAGTAGCAGCTACTTAGCATCATAATTCCATGAAATGTATAGTAATGATGATGATGTAATGATGATGATGATGGCGCAATTTTGCAAAGTTTCTTCCAAAAAACTAAAATATTTGCGAGTAAATCCAAAATAAAAGATAAAACGAAAATTAACTGCAAATAAAAAGCACAAACGAACGAACTACAAACGACATAAATGGTCGAGACTATAATAATAATAACCAGAGGCAGAGAAGGAAGAAAAGAAAAAAGACAATTTCCATCAATTGGTTAAGGTTTATTGAGACAGGCGAAGAGAAAGAGCTGCCATGCTTGAAGGAGAAATTTCGATTTTACGCAATTATATTCCATACACGTCATCTATACGTGCACAGTGAGTAAGTGTGAGTGCATCGTTGGAAGCAAAAGGCAACAACAAACGAATCGCGACTACCTGGCATAGTAAAGGAATTATTCGTTGGAACATTCTTCTCATTTATTGCTCATTGATTAGAATGAAATCAATAGCGGTCTCGTGCTATTCCTCTCTTACCAATGTGCAACATACTGGCATGTTTTCCTGGAATACTTATTAGAACTTCTCCAGTCAATGGAAAATACTGAATGAAAATCCATTGACCAGAATGAAATAGCATAATCATTAGACCAGTGCTGTCCTTCACTCACTCGTTGTTCGGAACGATTTGTATTGAATTGAGCAAAAAGATGGCGCAGTAGCAACGGTAAGAAATGAGTGGCCGTATCCTCCCTGTTTTTGTGTAGGGGCTGGTAAATCACTTGTGCTTGCTAGTCTGCCAGGCAGCTACTGATACTGGCGTTGCTTGACGGCGGGCGGCTGCAGCAGTTTTAGCTTTCGGTACGGCCGCAAAAATCAAATTTGCTCGTTTGAGTTCAGTTCAGTTTGGTGCTCGGTAGAAGGCAAACGTAACCGAACGGTGCTTAGGCTAGAACGGCAGTTGTTTCATCGATTGACTGATTGCCTTGATTTATGAAAAAGTAACTAATAGAAGCTTTGCAATAAAACGACCCATCGTTAAAAGAAAATTAATGAAAAACTAAATAAAAGATTGAAAAGGATTAAAAAACATTCAAGAAATCATTGTGCAATTTTATTGACCCGATAAGTGAGTGAACAAATTTTATCCAGTTTTTTTAATAGACTCAAAAATGTTTTACTGCTTCTAATTGAAATGAGCGACTTCCTGCCACCCACCACCCACTTTCGCAACAAATTCATTGAACATCGAAGAAATTGTTAAAAATATTATTGAAAGCAATATAAAAAAATAATGGACTAAACAACTTTCAAAAACAATTTTTAAATTCTTAAAAGTGCAATATTTTTTCTAAATCAAAACAAAGCATCCTCAAAAAAATCCTGTAAAAAGTTTACAAGAAAAAACTCTTCGTGGCAAAAAAAAATCAGAAAAAACTATGGAAAATATTATTAAGGAAGATTAAGAAAGACGTCCAGGATTATCTCCACAATATCCTCGAGCAACAGAAAACCCTTTTAAATGTTCCTTCTGATTAGACAAAACGAAGAAAAATCCTTAACACGTTTTTAAAGTCTTTCAAAATTAAATAAAAAGTAATATTTTTTAAAAACTTTTTGAAAAACATTTAAACTGACTGCCACGTGATTTGAAAAATCAAAATATTATAAAAAATAAAGCCACACAATTTTCCAACCAAGAGTCTTTAAGAGGTCCTTAACTTTTGACCAAACCTTTTAAAAAAAGTCGAGAAAGGTTAACGTCTCCGTGACCAACAAGTGACCAATTTTGGACTACTGGATTTTCAACAGCAAATGCTTGGTTCTCTCTGCAACTAAGAAAATGATTTAAGGGTCCTCCCTCAGCACGCACCCGCCCTGCCATTCTAAAGAAATTTCGGACAATCGGAAGCGAAGAACTGTTCGTTACCGTCGGCAAAATGCAAGCGACCAAAATGCGAACACCGTTTGCCATTCAAGAAATTTTGGGTCTCGGTGTGGGTTCGGCAGCTGCGGCCGCTGCCAGTTATCAGCAAGCAGCACAGTTGACGGCACAACATCACCATCACCAGCAGCAACAGCAACAACAGCAACTCCATCAGCAGCAACAGCAGCAGCAGCACCAGCTGCATCAGGCACGTCATGCTACCGCTTCTCCGCCAACAGCTGCTACGCCCAATGACTGTCCCAGTGGCCCCGCCATGTCCCCGGCATCATCACAAGGCGGTGGCAGTAGCGGACCCCGTGACACGCGTTCCCTCTCACCCGACGTTACCACCCGCCTCTCAGCAGCAGCTGCCGCAGCCGCTGCAGCTGCCGCTCACTGTCAACTGCCCGTATTCAATCCGGCGAATTTTTATGCTGCGGCCGGTTATGCAGAACACGCTGCGGGCCAATTGAACGCCGCTCATCATCATCATATGACAACGTTGGCGGCTGCGGCGTATCTGCGCGGTTTTCTGCCGCCGGGCTTTAGCACACCGCATGAATTCCGTGGACACTTTCAGCAGCACTTCAGCAATCAGTTTGCAGGTGAGCGCAATTATTGGTGCAATTGTCGGTGCCATTTGTTGGATAAGAAAGTTGCAAGTGTTAGTTTCAAAGGAAGAAAATTCCATTAAATTGATATCCATCTAGTTTATCCCAAATAAGGCTTTATTGAGATAATCTTTTATTCATAAATAATTTTTACTCATTTCAATAATGATTTTTTATATCGAGAACACAAAAGGAGATCAGTTAAACCCATAGAGGTTGAGCGATCTATTTCAATTCGATTTTAATCCTTCTTTCTCAAAAAAAGATTTCTTCATGAAATAGTTTTCTATGTATCTTCCTTTTTATCTCACCTTCCGATTTAACTAAATAATTCTTGCCCTCGAATTTTACTGCTTTGAATCGTCACCCACTTTGAGTGGGCTGTAAGACCACCCAGAATCAATTACTCCTTACCAAATTAAAAACAACAGTCCCTGAAAAATACCTTCAAATAATGACACATTGATGACACTAATTGTTGTTGTTGGTGTTGTCGTTGCCACTACTGCCATTACTGTCAATTTTGCCAACTTCTTTGAAATTTTTAAATTTCTCAAAAACTGTTTGAAGAAATGCAAAAAATCTCTTACACTTCTGTCTGCACAGTGGGTCAAAAAGCAACAAATTTCGCGTAATAATTTTTTGATTCACACCAAGTTTGTTTTACTGTTGTTTTTACTTTTGCAATTTGTTGCTCCTACTGTTGATCTTATTGTTTATACTCTTATGATATTTTGTTGTATGTTTCTTTGTTAATTTTTCTCTTTCTCGTTTTATTTATTAAAAAGCGTTTGAAGTGGTGATGCCACTCGGTAACGTTGCTCTTACTTTTTTCTTTATGTTCAGCTTGATGTTGCAATTGCTGCTTGATGTTGTTATTGTTATTGTTGTTTTTTATTGTGATTGTTTTAGTTGATTCTCCTCTAGTTGAAACATAAAAGAGGAGTGTATTTTAAGCCTCTTCTTCTTAACCTTTGTCTTCTCTTTTTATTTTTCTTCTTAGTCACTTCTTCTTCTTCTTCCATTTGTAGCTTATTAGTTGCGCTTCTTTTCTAAGCGCTTGAATTAAAAAAGATTTTGTATGAAAAGTGACAAATCCTTCAAGCAAAATTATAACGACTTCAGTTTTAATTGCTGTCGTTGTTGTTGTGACGAATGTTATTGTTGTTGTTGTTGTTGTTGCTGCTGCTGCTGGTACTAGTATCATTCAATGTTTTTTGTTGCAGTACTTGTTTGTCGGTACATGCGAGAAGCTGTGTCTCCAGCACTTCTTGTTCTTTTTGTCAATCTTGTCTTTCTTACCCAATTTCTTCTTCATTTTCTTCTTTCATCTTTATTTCCTTTTTCATTTTGTTCTACGCTGATTTTCTTATATTTGAGGAGATAGGGACTCTTTGCAGTTCGTTCAAGTGTTACCAGATGTTAAAAAATGCAATCTAACTAATTAGCCAACCTGCGAAGATGTGGAACAAGTTAACAATGATAACAACAATAACAACAATATTATAATAAGAAGAACAACAACACAAAAGTGTCCACAAAAAAGTCCGCAACAAGATTCTTGAAAAAAAAAGAATTTCAACAAGTTTCTAGAATAAAAGACAAAAGAAGTGATAGCGAAATGGGTGGGGGAGGTGGGGGCGTGAGAATAAAAGCTAGTAAAAAATTAACCAACTCCGGTAAAATTTCTTTTGATAAATATGAGTAAACCCTCAACAATTCACACTCTTTGAGGATCTCCGCCATTAGGGAGTAACCCACCAGGAAATTTCCAGTCATAGAAATTTACTAAAACAGGTAAACTTGCATCAAAATATAAATATTATAAGAAGAAAAAGAGCTCCAAATTAATTAATTAGTCATTATTTCCGTTTAATTTTGTTGAGGAGTTCAAAATATTCAGCTTAAATTTCTTCCATCGAAAAAATAACAACAAGGCCAAAATTTCCCAGAAGAGTCCTTTATCACCTAAACCGAAAAAAATTGGAAAACTGCACCCAAACCGAACCCGAAAAAGTACTTCAAAGAAATAAAGGAAATTCATCTAGAGGAAACACTCGACATCGTCACAAGAGTGGCCCGTCGCGACGGTCACGAGAGTTTTTTCAACATCAGTAACAACTCAGTAAACGTTACTTAATTTTGTTGATGTTTGACACCAACAATCATCGTATCGCATCGCATCTTCACTTCGAAATTGAACGTATCGAGTCAATTGATCAATAATATGTTGTTATTTTTTTACCACAACTTTCCTTAACTGGGCCCAAATAAATAACACCAAGAACCAAGGAAATACACAAGAACGTACATCGTTTTCACTGGAATTACGCAAAGAATCCAGCCACCAAACCACTCGAAAGGGTACTCTGCCAACACGAGAAAATTATGAACGCAAACAGCATGTGCTACAGGATATTTTGAGCAGGACCTCAAGACCAGAAGGTAGAACATGTTGTTGAAAACACTTGAAGGAATATCCCAGCAATAAAAAAAATTGACTCTGCAGCTGAAAAAGAATTTAGCTAGGGTTCTGTATCTTTCTCTCTCTGTCTCTCCCTTTTGTTAGATTCTTGCCACGACAAATATAATCTATTTATCTCCTTTTCTGTGGTCTTGCCTAGCAGCAGCTGACCTCCTCGCTTAGCCTTACCCAAGTGCTCAATTCGTTTTTGGCAGCCCTCCGTAATTCGAATTTCTGTGCAGTCATTACACAAACAAATATCTTCTATAAGATACCTTTATCCAATACCACAAAACTGACTAACAACCAAACCAACACCGAGTAACCAACAGCATGACCAATAATAACAAAAGCAACACGAAAAGCCAGTAAAGAGTGCTAACAACGAACATGGATAAGGATAATCGTGGCAAATAGTGTTAATAGAAACCATAACCAAAATAGGATAACAAAAGCAACAACAACAAAAAGGAGAAAGAGATGAGCAAGCAGATAAAAAAACTATAACAGTAATACTAAAAAGGTCAAGCAAGGGAAATAATGCGAACGATTCACAACAAAAAAACTGCTCCTTCAAATCGACAAGACATTTCCTGATGAGTGGTGTTGTTGTTGTTACTGTTTTTGGGCCCCCCGTAGTAGAAGCAACAACTGAGAGAAGCAAAAGAGGGAAAAAAGCGGTATTTGGTGGGTGATTAGTTGTTGTTGTTAATATTAATTTGTTTTGTTGGTTGGTGATGGAGATGTTGTTTTTGTAACAAACGCAGTAGTTACTACATTGACTCTATTAATTCGCTTTACTTGCTGTTGTTTGTGCTGTTGTTGTTGTTATTGTTTTTGTCATTGTTATTGGCTCTTGAGTGTATTCAAGACATTCACGACATTCTGACCTCTACGGATTCCGGAGAAAAAAAACAATTTTTCTTCTAACATCTTGACAAAGCCTTTACAGGAGTTCACACATTGCGATTGTTTTGTGGATGATCCTGTATGAACGTATGTATTGAGGAAATTGCTCCTTTTTTCGCCACTCGATTTAGGGACACCAGTTGGTTCTATTTTCTCTGCACTTAAGTCTTTTTTCCAAAAAAAAATTGGTTTATAAAAAGTAGTAGTGTTTTTCATTATTCCTCACTTCTCTTCTCGGTGCACTCGTGGCCTGTCTTCGGTTCCTACCTGGCCTACTATTGAGTTAATCCTCTAATCATTTCATATTTGTTTAGTCTTTTTTTGTTACTGTCACTTCCTTCTTCTTCTTCTTCGTGATCTTAACAATTTGCAAGGCAATTTACAATTTATTTCTTGTGTCAACAGAAAACGCCTACATTTTTAACACCTTTTCTTCTTCTTTTCTTCTCTTAAAATTCTCCATAATTGCCCTCCAATATTTCTCTTCGGAGGCGGCTACGCGTTCCTGTGCGTTTCAGGCGATCTTATTTCAATTTTTTTAATAATTCCTTTTTAGAAAACCTAAATTCTATTTTTCTAAAAAACATTTATAAACAATGTAAACTATTCAACGTTGCTTCATGTAACCATAATTCGATTTATGGATTAATTTCTTCAAAATTAGTTTTTTCGTAGGAAATAATTTCATCCTCATGATAATTTCATTACATTCAAAATAAAATTTTGTGTTTAAAACTGTTTTATTTAAAACAAAAATCGACTCGTAGCAATTTTTTACTGAAAATTTTAAAAGTCACAACAATGTCATGCCTAGTTTTCAAGGTTAGAACAAATTTATGCACGTTACATCAGTTACAACTTCTTAGACTATGAAGAACATTTTAATTTAAAATTTGTTTATTTTACGTTTCCAAAAAATTTCTACGAATAAAAATGGGTGTAGTGCGCCCATTGAATGATTGATTGATAAATAAAATTAAAATTTATATTATGGATGTAGGGCACCAGTGAGTCTAATTACTTATTTGGTTTTCCATTAATTTTTTATTGCTTTTTCTGTTTTTTAATTATTTTTTTAATAAAAAGTTTTTAATTTAAAAAAAAACAATTTTTTGAAAAGATTATCCGGAAGTAAGACGAATTTTAAAGCAATTAATTATCTGATTATCTCCTTATCGATTTCATCTTCTTTGCATTGTTTCCAAAAAATTTTCCTTTTTTATTTCCTTCAAAATTACCCTCTTCATTTCTACCAGTTCTCTTCAGCTGATCCCTACAGCCGATCAATACAATTTGTTCCTTTCTTCTTCTAAGGACAATAAAAAAGTATCGTTTTTCAAAAAACAATTATCAAGAATCTGCCAAAATCTAGAAAAATATAACCCAAAATATGTGTCGTTTTTTAAAGTGTCGCGTTCCGTGTGATTTTTTGTAGATAAATAAAAATATTGAATGGAAAAGAATGAACATAAAATGTGCAAAATAACTGCGGTCCGAGGGCGCCGCCCCGCTCGTCTTTCGATTTGTACTATCGATGCTTTAATTAAGATTTAATTATGTTTAAAAGATTATGAAGATAAAAGAAAAGGGTCGTATCGGGTCCGTATAAGGGTCCAATAAGAACGCAATAGTGAAGTTTTTTTGGGTAAAACTCTTGATTTTTATAACTTTCGTGACAATTAAAAGACTCTGTATTCTCATGCGTTTCAATAATGTTTAATAACTACGTTATAACATAGTGGTCCACTACCTGGTTTCTTTCTCACAAATTTTAAAAAAGCAACGTTTCCATATTTTTTCAATGATTTTTTGAGCAGGGGTTAACATTTCGATTAATTGTAAAATATATAAATCCATCCCAGTCAAGTGACTGTCTCGTTTGGCCTTACAGTAGGTGGAGTCCAGCCAATCCAATACTCTCGCCCAGAATTTAATTTTGAAAGCATGTACACTCCCCGAAGGTCTCTATTTTCTGCACTCATCACGTACTCTATATATTCTCGATTTATATATATATTCATACATTTTATTTTCATTTGGTTTTTTACTCTTTAACTTCTCTCCCCCTCCTCTCCTTAATACCTTACGCTTTCCTCTCTTTAATACCTTTTCTAGCTCTTCAATTTCCTGCAAATGTTTTTCAATTAAAAAAACTCGCCTTACCGTTGCGGGCGTTAAATAGAACGGGGTTACAAGAAAAAGGGTCAGGTCGAATTTACTGCTATTCCCATTGCTTCAGTAAGGAAACTCATACAAGAAAGTCACCATTGAAAACATTTATTGCCTCATCAAATGGCAATAATTTAACATGGAAGTCATATATTGCACCCTTTCCCCTTCCACACCATCCCTCCGCCCAAGGAGACAATCCAATTCACACAAGGAAATTCTCATAAGAAAATGAGGAAATATTTTACAACGAAAATGTTCCTAAAGAGGAAAAAACAATGCTCGTATCCTCTAGAAAACAAATGGATTGGAACTATATGAAGTGCTGATAAAAGGGGGCGTATATGGAGGATGAAACCCCTAAGAACTAAATTTTAAGATAAAATTTAGTAAAAAACTAAAGCTCTTCCATTCGATTGATGGTCGTTCCCGGGTACACGTAGGTTGGAACAATTTAATAAAAATAAAAAGAAAAATTGCTCTCATATTTGAGCTCCTCCTCTATCTATCTCACTCTCTCTCTGCCATTCCTTTTTATTTTTTTCGTTGAAATAATAAAACGTGGAGCCTAAAATGGCTCACAAATACATACGACTACTCGCTTTGAAGGGGGTTAAGGGACTCGTTTTTATAAAGTTTATGACGCTGGCTTTCTGAATTTTAAAGCTCTTTTAAGAACCAGAACCTCATTGACGCAAAAGTCATTGAAAAGTTCGGTTACAAAGTTTTTTATTGGAGAATTACTGTAAGAATATCGTTATAGCCATCTTTCCCTTACGTATAGGGTGATTTGTATTGCTTCATTTGTACTTGACTTCTTATACGTTTCCTCTTTTCCCTTCAACGAAGTCATTACGAAGTATGAGAGCTTTAAATATTTATTAACTCATCAAAACGTGAGTACGAGAGTTCGGTGAGTATGAGATTATAAGACACAAATACACACACACAAGCACACACATGTAAATAGAAAACATATAAACAGGGTGCTCAGTTGTAGCGTGTAATTGTATCGCATTTATCACGATGCGTAACAAATTTTTGTCAAGCGGGAAATCAACAAAATATCAAGGATGTTTATTACTGGTGTTTTATTGTTGTTGTTGTTGTTCTACATTTTTATCATCTTCCGGAAGTTAACCAGCTTGTCTGTTAAGCAATCTAAACGAATTTACAAGGTTAATATTCAATTTATTTCATGAAGAACTTATAGCTTATTGCCCGGCCTTAAGGCACGACTCTTTTGGGCACGCACAATCTACACAATCTACAGAACCAAGCGAATCGAGCCCTTCGAACTGGAGTCCAATCGGCCTCCATCACTCAATAAATATGAGACAGTTCCCTTCTTCGGGAAGCTTTACCAACTGTTGTGAATTTTTTGTCCCCTTTTTCGTGCAAAATTTGCGAAAGAGATTGAAAAGTCTAACAGCGTTTATTAAGGAAATTGCAGTTAATTAACCATAACCAATTATAGAAATTAATTAATCGTTTGCAATCAATGGAATAAAGCATTATGGAGTAACAATATTCCAGTGTTTCTGAAACGTTTAAAAGATTTTACATTTGCTTAGAAGTAAAAAACCCTCGTGAAATTACTCAGCTACAGAAAATTTATGCGTCTCCGAAGGCTTACCATTTCTAAAACAGGAAAAAATTGTGCAAAAATATCACTGGAATCTTGGAAAGCAAGTAGATCATTATTATCAGGTCTTTCGTTCGAAAATTGGAAATGTTTGACTTTGTAAACCTCGAATCCATAGAAAATAAGTCACTGAAAACTTGGAAAGCCATAAAAATTGACTGCAGATATGTTTGGTATTCTTCATTGGAAAACTGTGAAGTGAAAATCTGTGCTAACTCCGAAAGCTTCCAAATCAGACAAATTTAATTGACAACCAGATAGCTAGGAAAAACAGCAAAACAGCAATACCTGACAGTATGTTTGTCAGGTCTTCCACTGGATAACTGGAAGCGAAAATCTCTGTTTGTCCGGTTCTGTAAACGATAAACCATTAAATCCCATTGGAAGTTTATTAGAGGAAACAATTGCAATTTCAAATGGAATTTCTTCGGAAATGTTCTTAGAACTTCCAACAGAAAAATGGAAAGTGAATTACACACTTAAATGAAAACATTCATCGGTTTTTTCGATGGAAAACTAAAAATTGAAAACTGCATTTACTTGTTGTAAACTTTCAATCATTGGAAATTCGGAAACTCAATGGAATGGAAAATGATATAAAATAATGAAATAATAAAACGGAAAGTAACTCAGTAAAATGGAAAGACGACGTAGATGTCAAAGAAAACTGAAGAAAAATTTCTACCAGTATTAAAGTTTCCTCAAACAGACTTCGCTCGGCTTTGTCATGAAAGCCCCTGCAGTATATTTTTCAATTATATCCACTACTTGCCCTCTTTTTTCCTCCTTTCTGCCGTTTCCTTTAGTCTATAGAATTACTCGCAATTTTAATTCCTTCCATTTAATTTTCCATCCTTCAAGAACTATGGCCAGATCAAGAAGAAGGTGAAGAAAATGATGAAGAAGGCCATTGTACAGAAGAAGAAAAGGATACCAACCGACAATATTGAATAAAATTACCCAATTATTTTATTATCCAGTTAGTGATAATACAACAGAAAAAATCATCATCATCCATCATCTCTAAACGGAAAGAACGAATCCTTTTCCGAATCTCGAAAGAAAAAGAAAAATCATGGGAAAAATAAAAACTTGGAGAAGTTAAGAGAAAGAATCAATTCAGGCTAAAAGAAAAATAGACAGACACTCAAACAGATAGACGTGCAAATAGACACAGACAGATAGATAAAATTGGCAACAAGGAATTCATCAAAATAGTAACCAACTTCACGGCTAACAAAATGGAAATACAATACAAGCCAGACAAAGCAATTCAACGAGTACGAAACGAATAAAACGACGAAAGCGTAAACAAACGAAGGAAAAAATTAAATACTGCGAGTATATAAAGAAAAATATATTCCATACCAGGGGGAGGGGGAGACATATCTTCTTGTTATTCAAATAGATTCGTCGACACTTGAGCATTGTCTAGACCGTTAAGGCGAGGGGGGCCGCACTAGCAACCGATGCTAGTTAGCAATCAAAGTAAATTGGCAACAAACAAAGACAACAGATGATGATCAAAAGAAGAAGAACAAATGTATATATGAAGAACAAGAATACACAAAATACAATGAAAAATTTTTAGAGATGAAGAAAGAGACCGCGTGTAAAGGATGAAGAGTTTAAAACTCTTTGATAATAAGAAAATCAATTATAGAAAATTTATTTATGTATTCGCTAATTTATTTATTTACTTATAAATTTATTTATTTATTAAATTATTAATGATTTCACTAATTACGTATTTAGTTCATTTATTTCATTAACTAAATTGTTGCGTAACTAGCTTGTTATATATTTATGCGTTCAATTAATTAATTAATTAATGTGTTAATTATTACTTATTATCTATTTATTTTAATCTATGTTTTCTATTTATAATTTGCTCATTTTATTGATTTATTTTCATTTATTTCTTTACCATTTAATTGATTTATTGCCCAAGTAGTCATTTTTCAATTATTTGCTTAATGCTTTTATTTATTTATTAAAATAATTAAATGACAGATTAATTATTGATTTATTTATTAAATATATTTTTATTTGTTTTTTAATTCTTTTTTATTTACTATCTATTTATTTATTGAGCTTATTTTTTTATTTATGTCTCTAATTGTTTGTTTATTTATTCACTTATTCATTTTGTCAATATTAATAAATTCTTAAATAAATAAATATATCTTTAACTTTTTTATTTTAATTTTTTTGTTATTTTTTTACTATATATATATATATTTTTTATTTTAGTTCTTTTTTCAGTTATATTTATTTTATACATTTCTTTATTTATTTATTATTTTTATTTATTCTTTCTTAATTTTTAAACCAAATTTTCAGATTTAAGTTCACATCAATAATTATCACAACCAGCAATTAAAAAATAATTAATAATATTATTATATAATTAACTAAAATTAAATGAGAAGAAAAAGCGAAAAAGCAAATTAAGTTTAATCACACAAAAAAAGCTTAATGCCCTTTTCAATACTTCTTAAGAATTCTTCAAGCTCTCTTTTTGCGATGCCATTTTTCACGCTGCCAATCAATTTTTCCACTGCCAATTATTTCAGTTCTTCATGACCCATTACTGACATCATCGTCTGTTTTTCTAAGATTTTTTTCTTTAAATTTATAGCTGTTCATACTGTTGGATTTCTCTTCTTCTTCTTCCACTTTCTTCTACTGCTACCACTTCTTGTTCTTAGTTGTTTTCTTCTTCTTTCCTTCTTGCACAACTTCATAGTCTGTAGAAACGGCTTTCGTCTTTCTTAGCGTAAACAACTTCATAACGAACACCATCTTGAACGCCATCTTCGAATTTCTTTGCGCTTAAACCCCGCCCCCGCTGAAGCTTATTTCATAAAGCAAAATACTCTTGAGGAAAAATATATCTACTCGTTGGTAAATACACTTGAAGGATATATAAATATATATACATGAGTCAGACTGAACGCCTTGGGTCTTCGCATTCACCCTCGCGTGGGAGAAAGGGGGAAGGAGTGTATGCGCTTTATAGAACAATTTGGTGCGTTTATATAACATAATTTTTTTCCTAACGACGGTGTTGGTAACGCTGGTACTGTTGTTGTTGTTGTTGTTGCCATCTTTCACCTTTTGTTGTTGTTTTTTTCTCTTCTTTATTACAAATAATTGCGTCTGATATTGGCCCGAACAAGCTCGTACTACCTTCAAGAAGAAAGGAAGAATAGTGGGCGGAATGGGCACAAGGGATCGAAGAAAAGCAATGAGCGTTAAGGGCGCAAGCAATAAAAGTAAGAGTAGAAATGAAAAATAAGAAAAATGGCAACGGTAAGAGTAAGGATAAAAGGAATAAGGATAACGGATAAGCACAAATTTGCGAGCAAATAAACGCAGCGTCTTTTCTTATTCCATTTTTATATTACTCCACTTCTCCACCCTCCTCTCTTCTTCCTCCTTTACCCCGCTACCTCTTGCTCACCCCTTCCACCCTTTCTCCACACTTCTCCACTCCTTGCCAATTTTCAGTTTTTTGCAGTTTGTTGGAAAAGCTTTTGCTCCGACTGTTCAAACTTTCTTCTCCCCTTTTTCTTCTTCTTTTTCTTCTCCTTCTTATTTCCTTCTTATTTACGCTCGAGTATTATTAAAGTAAATGCAAAATTGCCAATTTTGCGAGTATTTCCGGTAAACAAAATTTTTTCCTTCTTCCGCTGGAACGACTTCCTTTGGTTGATTTTTTCGGTTGTTTTTTTTTCTGTTTTTTCAACTTTTATTTCGCAGTTTCCTTTTCTTACGATGAAAAGATTAAAATTTTTTAACGAACGGAGACATTTTTTTCAAAATAAATGGATTTCGAAGGGATGATTGATTTTTTCCAGTTTGGCTAGCGGTATTGAAAAGATATTGACGGTATTGGTGGCGCCTAATTGACTGAGTGTCTATAATTTAATATTCATAAATCCGTTAATTGCCGCCGTCTGGCTTGTTCTCGCCCCTCCTCCACCAAAAGAATCTTTTGATTTCTCAACAAATATCATAAGTGGCCTCCTTGAATCAAAAATGGTAACCATATGAGCCTGATATGTATATTTTTATTCTATTTCCAGCCAAACTAAAGGGCATCCGTTAATTGAGCCACTTATTTTGAAAGTTGGCAACGTTGAATTTCTAGAGAATTTTTTTGGTGATAAAATAGAATTCTTATTGTTAAATAATACCGACTAGCGACCAAAAAATACATCTAGTATCAAAGAAAAGATTATTAATCCCTTGACCTTAACGTAAATGGACTTAGGTCACTTACAAATTAAGTAGCTCAATTCACATTAATTCACACATCAATTAACACAAATTGGCAAATAATGAAAACAAAAACAACAACAAACACAAGAATAGGGAGATCATGAAACCTTGACCGTTCATCCTCTACTCATTCAGTTATTCATACATTTAATAATGTGAAAACGAATACTAAAGTGCTTTCCTTTCTTTTTCATTTCTTTTCTTTTATAGAAAATTTCATCAGGATCTTCCTTCTTAAGTACCCAACACAGCCATATTAATTGACCACACT